>PDGT01000024.1:2976490-3029181 GCA_003671415.1 Megathymus violae | reverse complement strand
ATATTATATTATCATATTATATATTACCTGATATTTTAAAAAGAGAGTAGTATTAGTAAACCTTTCGTTAAGACAAGTATGTCTTTCTACCACTATAGCTTATTGACATCGAAGCGTCTATTAATCATTGTTATTCTTTATAATTACGTATCCAAATTAAATTGTTTGGATGTATTAAGTAAAACAAAAAGTGATTTAGGCTTAAAAAAATTTAATCCTTTACATTTACAAAAAAATATTGAGGAGAAAAAATTGTCAATTATTATACCAAAGAAATTTACTGCTGACAAAATTTCTACAAACGGTGATTTGTATTTAGGAGACGAAAAAAATGAAGATATCTATTTAAACGGAACTCAACTAATACGAAAATATGGTTACAAAGTAGAAGAACACCGTGTAAAAACAAGCGATGGATACAAACTCACGATGTACAGGATACCTGGTAATGGCCGTGCAGTATTTTTAATGCATGGGTTAATGTCCAGCTTTGCTGACTGGTTAACAGCTGGACCAAATCAGGCTCTAGCATATCTTTTGGCCGCCGAAGGATATGACGTCTGGATGGGCAATGCACGAGGAAACACATTCTCAAGAGATCACGAGCGTCTCTCTCCCCTTGAGGTGGAATTCTGGGATTTCAGTTTTAATGAAATCGGTTCCATAGATTTACCCGCAATGATGGACTACGTGTTAATGAAGACTGGAAAAAAGAAGCTGACGTACATAGGTCATTCTCAAGGAGCCACCGCATTCTTCGTCCTATGTTCTACAAAACCAGAGTATAATGATAAAATAGATATCATGATCGCATTAGGAGCCGTTGCTTGGATGAAACATATCGAAAGTCAAATATTTCGAATTGCAGCTCTGAACGACGGTACTCTTTATGATTTGAGTAAAGCTCTGGGTTTTATCGATTTTATACCGGATAATGATTTAAAGAAAATTTTTACTCAAACATTCTGTAGCGAATCATTCTCTGCGTATTTAGTTTGTCAAAGTTTGGTGTTTTTATTGGGTGGATATAACCCCTCGCAAGTGAATTACAAGCAATTGCCAGTAATTTTTAGTCACTTTCCAGCAGGATATTCGTTTAAGCAAATTGTACACTATACACAATTAATAACTTCTGGATATTTTAGAAAATTCGATAATGGTTTACATCTTAATTTAAAAATGTATGGGTCAGTTTCTCCTCCTTCGTACCCACTTCATAAAATTACCGCTCCTATTGCTATATTTTATAGTCATGGAGACTGGGTAGCTAAACCCATTGACGTTGACCATTTACGCTCTAATTTGAAAAATGTTGTGGATTATTATGAAATTCCTTTACGCACTTTTAGTCACTACGATTTTCTTTGGGGCAAAGATGTTAAGAAATTAATTTACAATAGAGTGTTAACTTTAATCAAACAAAATTAATTTCAGCGTGCTTCAAATAAAAAAACATGTATGTTATGTATTTGCAACTTACACTCATATTGTTTTAAACCTTTTAATATATATATTTTCTAAGTACTGATCCAATTTATATCTATTAGCAAAATAACAAAATAAAATAAACATAAAATTTTCATCAAGTGTCGTAATTTTTAAATAATATCATATATCTCAATACCAATACCATCTCAATACCATGAAAATTTCCATGTAAGGTATTCCGTTTATTCTATCAGTCCAATGATTTCAAAAACATGTAGGGTAAGGTATACTGTTATTGGCACTCCTACAATAATTGTTATTCGATGATTTGATTTTACTTTAGGTACATTTTTATTTATGAATTGGCATTTTTTATTAGGTTCGATTTTCATTAACATACATAGACAAGGAAGTAACATTTGTTAAGTTATTAATCCGATATATTTACGTATTATATTGACGTTTGTCATTCATGATGTATTATATCAATAACTGTCATATGCATCAGACCGACTATCCGCCATCCTCCATAATGTTTCAGTGTTATAATATGTTATTCACAAATTGAATTATTGACACTAAACTAAGATGAAATCTAGAATTTGAATAATAAGGAATGCACTCAATTAATATGATCTACTTTCTACAGTTTGTACTTGGCGCCGAAGAGGCTCCATACATTAGTGTAACATCTCCTTCAAATTAATACTAGTGGCCCCGTCCGACATCGTTCTGCTTGGGCTATCCTCTGGTGGTATCCATATTTGCTTTTCGTATCACATTATGGGCTTTATTATGCTCACGAGATTTAACTCTAGAAGAATTAACAACATCTGTAGATTTTTGTGGTGTTTCGGAAGTGGATCTTCGATTTTTGTAGAACGAAGTTTTCCTGTATTTTTTGCGTTACAGACATTACCTGAATCAATGCCTTATTCACATAAATTGTCTTTTATTAAAATAAGCTCTTTTATTGCACTTGTAGTCTCGTTTTGTTAACCCACCGGAAGATAGTGATCTTTTCTTCCTACATTCTTGAAAATCTTTTACGCTTTTCATGAAATATACTGCGTAATAGGGGTATAACCCACAGTTTCTGAATCCATTATTAATACTTTGAGTTAAATCTGCATTTTTTTAATTTCGACAAATAAGCAGACGATCCACCTGATGGTAAGTGGTCACCGTCGCCCATGGACATCAACAAGACCAAAGATATCACTGATGCGTTGTCGGCTAGGAAATGAGAAGAAAGTTATAAAGAAGGTACTGGCTCTCAAGCTCCCAGCCGAAACCCGACGAGTGGTTTGGCGGTTGACTCCAGCAGGATGGTGGTAGCTAGCCAGGTAGGCTTCACGGAAAGATAATAACACCAATAATAATATTAACGACTTAATAATAATACTGATGATATAATCCTTACGCGAAGCTCTACCACCACGCAGGGTGGCTTCTGTCGCCTCTTACGACACCCTTTTCTACCATCATGGGAGTGGGGTGAGTATTCTAGGCAGCCCCAATACTGCTAAAATTTCCTTAAATACCAAAGTTTCCTTCAATACTTTGCAAAAATTAGTCTTAGCTATAGTTTTGTTGTGGTTTTCCGGTTTTGCCTGCCAGTTTCTTAATGTTTTTTCCATTCTTGGTTTAGAGGTCTAAATACACTAACATCCACTGCTTGCATGATATGTGTGATATTCGGGGGTAAAGCGTATAAGATGATGTCATTTTCTTCACAAAATTGACTTTAAAGCATCGACATATGTGATTTATGCCCATCTACAAAAAGGATTACAAAGTTTTTTGGTATTGTTCTCCACTAACCAATTATTAAAATCGTTAGCAATGTATTCATTAACATTTAGTCGCATCCAACCCGATTCAGGTTTTCCGATTATCCAACCCTCCGGCATATTTTCTTAAAGCGTTTTTGATCGTCTAATGTACGGAAACACCACAAGTGGGGAGCATACATTCCCCGATGCAGCTTTCATTATTAAAAGTGTGTTTCTTTATCATTACCTCTTTCAACAATATTATAAACATTTTTATATCCTTTCGGGGCCCGCACTTTACCTGATTTTTAACGAAGTAAAAGATAGTCTCATCAGCGTTTAATATTCTGTTAGGATCTTTCATATATCGTGATCCCTCTTTCAGTCAAAAAACATTAAAGATTAATTATTATTATTACATTATTTACTACTGAAAATATGAAATAAGGGTGATGCGATACATCATACTCATCGCTACATATCGATAATGCGTTTTTGTTGCTTTAACAATAAGTACAGCATTTATTTTGTTTATAAAATTATATTTATTGTGCATAGAGTTTTAAAAAACGCGGACAAACACAAATGTTCATGTTCATTTGATTTGCAAAAGGACACATGAACGCAGTGAATCAATGTTAATTAAAGTTTTTACTAGGAGCGGAAATTAATTTAATATTAGATTTATTATTATTACTAGACGATTTCGGTATGTTAACGTTGAGGCACGACAGGCAATATTTAAAAATAGAAAATCAGACATGTCATCAATTTTTAGTTGTTTAAGGGGGTTTATAGATGCGTCGAACTTATCAATGAAATTTTGATAACCAGCGGTATGAGCGTTAATATTTTTTATTTCGAACAGCTGATTTATATAAATAACTGCGAGTGCACGCTCGTCATTATATCTGTGTATTAGTGCGTTCCAGATTACTGAAAAAAATTCAGCAGTAGCCATAACGCCTGCGCAGACGGATAATGTCTTGTCTGATAATTTACTTACTAAATAGTGAACACGTTCAGCATCTGTTAATTGATAGTTTTCATGGACTAGCAAATATTTGTCTCCATTAGTAATGGAAGCGAAAATTCTATGTAACGTAACAAATTCCATAGGACCCATTGTTGAATTCAAATTCAAATTCAAAATCTTCTAATCATATAGGTATTCAGTTAATACACTTATTAACGTAATTTTTTGCTTCTACCACCGTTTCGAAAAGCTGCTTTAACAATGAGGATGACAATGAGGAGAAGAAACGGCGAAAGAAACTCCTCAGCACATCTTTTAAATAACATATTGTAATTACAAAAGTTTAAACGTGTGTGGAACTGGTTTCGACACTAATTTTGTCCAGGCATCCTTGTCATTCATGTATTCATCAATACTATAATATCCTTTGCCTATAAGTTGTGTTTTAATGCGACGCTTAAAAGTTCCAATGGGCAACTCGCGTAACGATTTAAGAATTTTATTGTAAAAACGAACTCCAAGCCCCATAAAGGAACGCTGAACCTTTTGAAGACGAAATGCAGATGTAACCAAATTACGCCTATTTCTTGTTTGATGATTTTGTGTATCACTTTTCTGCGTATACGTATTCAATTTTTATTAATTAATACTAAATTACTATATATATACTGACTGGCTACGGTGAGTACACCTATTTCTTTAAATTTTTCTCTTAATGACTCACGCCACTTTAATCTGTATATAGCTCTAATTGCTCTTTTCTGTAATATAAATATTGAATCAATGTCCGCTGATTTACCCCAAATTAGGATACCGTATAAGACATAAGACTATGAAAATAGGCAAAATAAACAAGTCTAGCTGTCTCTACATCAGTAATTAGTCTTATCTTCCTAATAGCGTAAACAGACCTACTAAGTTTACTTGCGAGAACCGATATATGGGCGCCCCACTGAAGCTTACTATCTAAGGTGATACCTAAAAAAACTGTAGATTGTTCCATAGGCAGTGTTTCGTTACTTAATTTAAGGATTTTGCCTACCTTCTGCACATTTGGTAGTGCAAACTCTATACACTTCGTTTTATTGCCATTTAGAACTAAGTTCTTTATTGTAAACCAATGCGATACATGGGGCAAAGTACTGTTTACATCGTCAACATTTAATTTATTTCTTTCAGTCTTAGATATTAAAGATGTGTCATCAGCAAAGAGTACAATGTCCGCATGTATTCTAATAAAATACGGCAAATCGTTAATATAAACCAGAAAAAGGAACGGACCTAGAATAGAGCCCTGTGGAACACCCATTACAATAGACGATCACAATGATTTGATATCATTTACACTAACACATTAAACGCTACCCTTCAAATAGGACGCAATCAAATTGAGAGCATTGTACTTAACGCCATAGTGACTAAGCTTAAGAAGTAACGATTCGTGCTCAACACAATCAAATGCTTTGGAAAAATCGCAAAAAACACCTATAGCATTCTGTGATGCCTCCCAGGCCTCGAATATGTGTTTAAGAAGCCTAGCACCTGCATCAGTTGTACTACGACTATGAAGTAAGTCATTTCTGTTGAAATGTTCAAGCATTTGATTTAGTAAAATCTTTTCAAAAACTTTACTAAGTGTAGGTAAGATAGAAATTGGTCTGTAATTATTACAATCTGATATATCACCGGATTTAAAAAGCGGAATGACTTTGCTGTGTTTCATTAGATCCGGAAAAGTACCTAAGTCAACACACTTATTAAAGATTAGTGTTAGGTGGGGGGCTATGACATCTATTACATTATTTATAATTTTAAATGATATTCCCCACAGGTCACCAGTATTTTTAACATTTAGTGACCGAAAAGTTTTAACTACTTCTAATGCTGAAGTATGTTTAAATTCAAATAAAATACTACATTCAGTAACATATTTTGAAAGTAATTTTCAAAAGCGGTTGCTACCCCATTATTAGATGTGATTTTAATGTTATTTATCACCAGTTCATATTTTAGGTCGAGTAATTTATTTATTCCGGTTTCATTACTAATAACATTCCACGTAGTTTTAATTTTATTATTAGAAGTTTGAATTTTTTCCCTAATATATATTGCTTTAGCTTGAATGCAAACCGATTTAAAAATTTCAGTATAAGTTGACATGTTCGAGAAAAGACGGTGCCCTATTGAATTGTTTTTCACCATACAATTCAAAAGTTGAAAAATCTTATATACCCGACGGAACATTTTATGCGAATAACGAAGGATTCGATAATAACATGATAATATTAAGGAATGATCCACAAATGCTATAATTAAATGTGACAAATGTAAGATTATAAAATATAAAATATGTAAAATTAAACAATATACCATACGAAACAGCAGAAATAGACAATTTAACAATAGGGTCGTTATCAAAAAATACACCAAAAACTTTATGGGAAGCATAGAAATAGGAATTATTCCATGATTAAATCAAGGTGGATTGCTACATATATTAGTGGAAACATAAATTAATCTAGAATGTAAATCATATGGTACAAACCTATTAATGGTGAAATACGATAAACCATAGCAGAAAACAAACTTAGCGGGGCTGTCAATAGACAGATTCAGATGGAAAAATTAATATATGGTACGCGGAGAACTATGGAGAAGTAGGTATGAAGTCTAATAATATAAATTAAACAAAAAAAAACAAATTACAATATTTCCTTTTTTCGCAGATATGATGATCAAGTTTCTGAAGCAACAACAACCACAGTACCAGTAATAGACAAAACACCAATAAGTAAATAAGCAGAACCAACCATAACGGAAAACGAAAACAGCAAGAACATTCAGAAGAAAATTTAACCAAAAAAACCAGGAGGTGCGACCGGAAGTGCAATCATCATGTTCAAAATTTGGGCCAATCATCAAGAAACCACCGATACAACCAGAACCACAACCAGGACCAAGTATTGAAAAACTCTGAATATAACCATAATCAGATACAAGTAGACGAATAAACCAGTTACATTGATAGTATGATGCAGGCGAATTCATAACTGATGACCGCGGAAGAAAATACAAATTTTTAAAACCAGAAAAAAGTCCACGACAACAAAGAATTAAAGCAAACATGACAGATGCAGAAAAATTAAAAATTGCAGAAGATAACGAACCAATATGACAAACAGCAATAACATTAGCAAACCATTATCTCGGTTCCGAAATATTCCAGCAGATTTAAAGGACTGCGTGGCGAATGAAAAGTAATCTTGACCTTGATCCAGTAAACAGGATCATGACGTAAATTATTATAAAAATGTCCATTGAATTCGCTCATGAGATCATTATTACATAGGTCATTGTTTTCAAAGGATGGTCAAACTGCTCAGGTGAATTATTCAGAGTAGCCAACGGCGGCATAAGCGGAGCAAAAGACCTTGGCGGCGGAGTCAGCACACGAGTCAGACGTTTCCTGCGTCGGATTCGTCGTTGTATTTTCGTTGTTTTTTGTTCGTTCGATCGTTCCTTGGTTACAGTTTTCCTTACACGTTTTATTTTCTTGATGCATGATCGGGTATGTTTGCAACTTCTTGTATGATATGATAGAAATATAAATTTTTTTCTGCCATATTGACGATATTTATGCGTCATTTTTGCCACATAATTTCATCAATTTATGGGTCGTTACTCATTACTTATTCATGTGAATATTAATGAAAAATTGTTCATTCAAGTGTAACATTTGGATATTTTTTCTAAATCCTAGTTATTTGTTACTGTGATAAAATTGTATTAATAGATTGTCCATCGGAAATTATTGATTAGTGCTGTTATCCAGAACAAAGTCCAAATGAGTATGATATTCGCTGTAATTTCGCTAATGATGGGTCAGCCAATATTGATTTTCCCAACCCAAGTAATATATCAACGGTCTAATATAGTTTGCATTATCTTAATATATAAAGGTCTGCCACTGGTTGATACCAACAATTCTTCTTCGGTTTAACTTTAATAAACATCACATTAATAGTAACTCTGAGAGTTGTCATTTTAAGGCTTCTTTTGACCCCCAAACATTACACGAGTGCCATGATTAAATTCCGTTTGATTTTCTTACTGTATATTGATCCAGTTGCTGTTAATATCTTTCATTATTCAATATTATTTATTAGTGAATAATAGTTTATTCAATTGTGATTATATTCCATTCAATTTTCTTACTGTAAATTTATTCAGTTGCTGCTAATACTTTTCATTGTTCAAGGTTGTTTGTTAGTGACTCGTTGTTTATTCAAGTGTCATGATTATATTCCATTACAATTTGGTTCTGTATATTTATTCAGTTGGTGTTAATATTTTTAATTGTTCAATGTATTATATAATATTAATTTGTTCCTAAATCTCGTAAACAAGGGCTGCACAGTGCACTTGGGGCGAATCCTCCATTAATTATGAAATCTGGTTTCTGTCTGCGTGATCTTTATTTACTTTGCATCTAGCGTACTTTGCCATGTTGTAGCGTTGTTTGTAGTAATTATGTTGCTATAATAATAAAGAGTAAAAAGTCACAATAATTGAACATACTTCAACACCTCTCTTTAAAAAATTAAGGATTTTTTTTTAAAAAGAAATAACAAGTTTTTCCATTTTTTTTTATTGGTAAGTACTTTTTGTTTGTAAATATTAATAAAATAGTTAATTAGCTTTTATAAATATCAAACAAAATCGAAATCGACCCAATAATATTAGAGATATGGCGAAAAATTCTGGCCGTATTGGGGCGGCCTAGAATACTCCCCCCAATCCCATGCTGGTAGAAAAGGGAGTCGTAAGAGGCGACAGAAGCCAGCCTGCTTGGTGGTAGGGCTTCGCGTAAGGATTATATTATCAGTATTAATATTAAGTCATTAATATTATTACTGGTATTATTATCTTGCCGTGAAGCCTGCCTGGCTAGCTACTACCCTCCTGCTTGAGTCAGCCGCCAAAGAACTCGTGGTGTTCCGGCTGGAAGCTTGAGAGCCAGTTCGTTCTTATCTTCTTACATTTCCTGGCCGACAACGCATCAGTGATACCATTGGTTTTGTTGATGTCCATGGGCGACGGTGACCACTTACCATCAGTCGGCTTTTAACATTAAAAAAAATGCACTATAAGGTCATCAACGGTACTAAAAATAGAACCCTCTTCTTAAATGGTTTTTCAATATTTCTCATAAATATTCAGAATATTTCGGCCGTTCACATGCCGACGAGTGTTATTGTTAAGAGCAAATGTTAATGTTGGAAGAAACTTTTTTGCAAATGAGAATTTTAAAAGATATAATAAATTACACCACAAAAAGTTGGACGGTACTATAGAAGATGATGAATACTAAGACTACGAAGTATATTTAGGGGTGATTTTAAAGTCTTATACAAATGTGAAATAACTCTTGGTAGGTACTTACTCGCTGTAAAGTAGGTACAAAATCTTCCTAGGTTGTAAGGATTATATAATTCCCTGAATAATAACGAACTTAACTACCAGTATTCAGTATTTACTGAGGAGAGTAATCTCAAAAATACCAGACATAATTTGAAACCACGTTTACAGTCATGTCGAGGGACTGTCTTTTGGACTGACTACAATGTTACCGAAATCAATCTGATTATCAAGTATTATAATTAGTACTTTTTACATATAATTTGTTGTCTTATGAAAGGAATTTTTAAAGATTTTTTCACATAAACGACATTACAACAGACACGTGTGACCGTGACTATAGTGTTTGAATGAAAATGCTAGAAGGTTCTTTGTAATTTGTGACCTTTTGTAAAAGTTAACGATATTTTGAAAAAAATGCAAATTTTGAGGAAAAGAAACTTCTCATCACATTATTATTACCTATTATTTTTGTTATTTATATAATATTCTTTTTACCTACAAGATGTTTTTTATCATGCCGCTTAAAATTTTCACAAGTTTCAACATGTTATGGCCGTTCTCATTTCTTGTCAATGCTTAAAATTTAATCAATCCTTGCACTTTGTAACCTTTGAAGTCTATACCTTTGGAAAGCTGATATTCATTACTCGATTACAAGTTTCTCGGGCACGGATAACCCTGGATATGCTTTTACGAGCAAGGACGACGGCGACGTGACAGTGTCAAGGCAAAAAAGATAATGGCTGTCTGTTATGTGTACAAATAACATTATTTTAAAGAGCAAATGAGCCGCCTTGTTATGGATGGTAAATGTTCAATACCCACAAGTGGTGATGACTGTCGTTTTACTGAGCAAGAAGAAAGCGTTATGTTAAATGTTTAACAGCATATACATTTTATGATCCAAACGACATATTTCGTTTCATGATTAGATCAAAGATGTGTATGGCATTTCATCGTTGGACTAATCTGTTTCGGTGAGTATCAGATTGCTTGTATGCTAGCTACATAGCAACTGTTTAAATGCAACCAACACAAATTATTTATAAGTAATTTTGTTTGCCAACATTTTAACGAATTTCTTGGCTGTTGCAATGTACTCGTATCGTGTGAATGTTTTCGCAACATGTCTGTTTGTGGCCTAGTATGGATGGTACTTATGTTATACTAGTATCTCACGCAGATTACACTAGGGCCTCTTTACTACTTACATATCCTCTCTGTGAAAAAAAAAACTAAAAAAGCCATTATCTTGATTCACTTTGCAAATATAAAAGTCAGCATTGTACGGCGCGTTGAGGCCGACCTCTTGTTTCTTGGCTTCCACTGTACAGTTGCGCACATCGTAGGTAACTGCCGGAAAATGTGTAGGTACCATTAATACGTAGTTGGGAATTAAATAGTAACGTAAATATCATGTGTTTCTCTTTTACCGACTACTCAAAAGTAATGTGTATTGTATAGAAATTAGAAACCACGCATACTTGCTACGTTATGGATTGTTTTCTTTTGTTTGACAGCCTTTTGTGTGTTGAGATATTTGATACTAATAGATCGTGGAGATATCTAGTGTCCCGATGGCTAGTGTCAATCGTTAGTGATCGACCGAGATCGACCGAATAAGTAGTTTCGAAAATAGTCGATAGTTGATAGATTAGTAAATAAAAAAGACGTCGGGAAATAAATTCCGATTCCGTGTAGGTTAAAGCTTACTTTGTAATTTTCATATGTTAATTTAAAAAGTGTGCTGAGAATTTTTTTTTCGTTTTATTTTCTCAATATTTAAGCGCCTATTCGACAACAAAGAGTAAAATATGCATTATTAAAACGAATGTAATTCTAACGAGCTGAAAAGTATTTGTACAAACTTTTTACGTTCCAATTTTTTGGATAATTATCTAGTACACTAAATGGCTAGAAAGATATTGGTTCTCGTGGTTTACTTATAATTGATTCGCTGAATAACAGCTTGGTACAAATTACCATTAGTGTGAACGTATAGATTATGTACCTACACTGTAGGCTTTTTGGTATATTGAATCTTTAAATATAGGTAGATATATTATTGTAACAGATTTTAAAAGTGCCATATATAATTTAGCTCGATGGTCTTCGAGCATTGACGATGCCCCGATAGCCTATAGTATTTTGGAATCGATACGCAAATTAGTAGCCATTATGAAAGTGTCAAAATTCAATGGATACTCTCAATTATTGGTCTAACAGGAGTAGATCGCAAAAAAAGGCGAAAACAAATAGGGTACCCTTAATCGGTCAACCCTATAGGGTTATATTCTTACTACTTGCATAAAATCCGAGCTTAATGTTTTGAAACGTGAAAGAAGTACTATGCAATAAACAACTGATAACGTTTTTTTAAATATATTCAGCAGGGTATTTCAAGGGGTTGTTTGTATTATAATTAGGGGAGTAAATCACGTACAGCTGTTGATTTACTCTGGGTTCATTTATTTAGGTTTGTGGAAATGAGGACAATGGATGGAAATGTGGACTGGTTGTGAAAGAAATAATGAAGGGCGAATTCACGTGTTCTTTGACCGATAAATAGGTTTTCTAAATTAAATTAAATCAGCGTTTCTTCACTGTTCATTTGGACTTAAGTCTACCGTTAAATTAAAATCATTTATCACAATAAAAATGGTGGTACTGTATACATATGTACAATCCAATGTTTATTTATGTAACATAATTTAAGGTAATTAGGGATGGATTTTAGAATATGATATAGAGACATAGATAAAAATACTATAAACTAATTTTAATATTTATTTTCAATCGCTCGTGAAAAAATGTAATTAATGTGGCCAACTTGGCCAGTAAATAAAGCAATTGTTTTTAAACAGTTTCGTCAATTGTACTTTTTATTTGCTAATTATATCTAACAAAAAAAATTAAACTTCATTGTAATGACTTAATAATGAGGCAGTCGTTAATCGACAAAACTACGGTTTGGTGTTTAAATAATAAATGAACGGTTTCAGAAGGAATATAATAAAAAAAAATCTAGTATAAATATGACATTAAATGTCTGCGAGGCTGCATTAATGTCGACTATAGTATTCAGTCTACGCATTTTATAGCGTTATAGATATACAAACTAAATTATTCTGTCAACAAAATGAACATTCGGTCGTTTTTAATATCTATCCTCTCTATTACTTTTTTAATTTTGATGAAGTGGAGCAGACACTGGGAGGTTCTTGCGTCGGCCATAAGAACGTAATGAAATTAAAGTGACAGAGAAATTGCTTTTTAAAGCATTTGTTATGTTGCGACAGTGAAGGACATTTTAGCTTACAACTCTAATTTTACTGAAATTTTAGAAATTTTAGAAAATTCGTTATATATACCTAATTCTAAAATATTAATATCAGCTAAGATATTTAAGATTATCGCATAGGTATACAATTACAATAAGAGGGGTCAAGGCCATAGTTTGCCACGCTAGCCAAGTGCGGGTTGTCAAATTTCATATGCCTTTGAGAACATTATTTTTCGACATTATACCTTGGAGAACTATCAGGTGTTGCAGATCTGCATGGGAGGAAGTGGCTATCCACCATCAATAACCGCATCTGCTCGTTTGTAGGCTGAATTTCAAATAAGGTGTTTACTATTTTCATTAAAATTGTAAAGATCGATACTAAAATCGCCCTAACACGCTTCGGGATAAATAGTTTTTAAATTTATTTACAATACCTACTATCATCATAGGGACTTAGATATTACAATCGCGATAAGCCGCAAAACGAATACCGATTTATTTTATTTTCCTTTACCGTACCTTCACTTTTGTAAATTTGAAATTTACCTCATTTTGTACGTAAGTTATGTTAGTACTTTTCGTTAGTACAAGTGTATAAACATTGAATTATATAATGTAACAAAGCATAGTCGACGGCACAGGGTGTACGGTAAAACTCTAAGGAGTTTATGTGTACACCCTATCTGATAATATGCTTGTATGTGAATTATAATAATAATAAAAAAATCGCATGGTAATCAAACAGTATCTAGAATGCTAAATTAAAATCAACAAAACTCTTTTGTGAATGGCATTGTGAAAAACTAGTAGGTACTGTAAATTATTCCTCGGGTGCAAGACACTGTTATTTAATTTTGTGTTTTTTCATTCTATCCACTTAGGGTTCGGCTTTCGCGGTCTCAAGTAAAGAGTACCTTCTATTTGATGTTTGCGTGGATTTGACTTCACGGTTAGATATCAATTTGCCATTATCAATCCATTACTATGCTAATTGTTCCTGGTTTCCGCTACACGGGGAAACATATTATCATCATTTTACTTTTGAGTTTATGTTTGTGGTAATCTTAAGTGTAAGAAGTTAAAAAAGATAAGCCGATATTGTTTAAGTATTGGGTCAATGTTTTAAGTTTATCATTCGAAAAAAAAAAAATATTATAGCACATTAAACAGTTATAATAGGGATAGTGTGCATGTTTTTATTATACGTTCACCCTAAACGCTTTTTCCCAAACGATGCTCAGAGTTTTGCACACCACGATACGTGTAAGAATTTCTGATAACGAGATACTAGTCTCCAGTGCGGTTTAAACACAAGTGTGTCCTGCCCCTTAGCTAGTCTCTGTTGTAGAACGAATTGCCGAGTGTAGAGTCTGGCAAATGTCAGGATTGTCTGCGACATGTACAAATATTAACTAAATACATGTCTAATTTATATGAGTGATTCTGAGTATGAATTCTGGAAAGTGAACACACGCCCTTATACCTCGACTGTTATCCAGCGCTTGATATAAATTTCAGTCTTGCGCGTTGGACTTGTTAATGGAAAATTGGAAATTACTTGGAATTTTCTTGTCAACTGCAATTAAATTAACCTTAAAGTACATATACAAATAACTTCCGTGTTCTTCTGAAATTGGAACTCTATAAGCCTATGTTGATTAATCCAAATTGTTCATAAGATTTATGATGACTTTACTAAGATCTCATTGTGTTTGTCTTTTTTAAATGTAAATAATAGACAAATGAGCTAGCGTGCGTGATGGAAAGTGCTGATTGCCACACAAGACGTCCCTAACACCAAAGGCATCACCGACGTACTGCCGGTTTAGATTGAAGCGGAGCACCTCTCATCAAATACTTAAATGTGAAGGTACACGGTGAATTTCGATACAGGACTGGTTCAACCTCATTGATTATAATTCACAGTAATTGAGGCTGTTCCTCAACGTGGCCTCCAACCTCGCCAATAGCCACCGTAAGCTTAGCAAATCTAATCTGATTCTGGTACTGATCAATCTCATATCTGATATTGAATACTGTTCGCGAACACTTCATCCGATGCATCGGTAGGTGCACAAGAATTATATAAGTCTGATAATGCAATAATAATTTCAGCTACCGAACTGGTACTGTTAACGACTGGACTTGATATATCACACCAGAGGTTCCGCATGTCACATAACCATTTCTGTATCCATTGATAAGTTATTCTTTTTGTACCTACATTTTAGCTCACATTTTCGACTGTAACTGCTTATTAATTTGTTAACGGCTAGTAAAAAAAAACCATGAATAAACTGTAAATACAAAAAAAAATCGTGAAAATATTTAGTTCTACAAGTCAGATGTCTCTATAAAAAAAACCCAAATAAAAAATCTCAACCGATAGGACCTCTAGTTAAATGCTATTTAATAAAAAAATTATGCAAACATTCAAAAAAAGCTTGGCGGCCACTTCGCGCTGGGGCACATTTTATATTACAGAAACACATATATATAAACGTAGAAGCAGACACTTTTTGAGGTGCATTATGCATTTGGTGGGCTACATGTCTGTTATTAAACTTATACAACTCGTATATTGTTAATCAACGGACACGACGCAAAAATAGAGCAATATTTTTTTGATTATCGAGGATTGTGCGTATTGTAAATATACAACTTTTAAAACATTTGTTTCTATTTCTATTGCTGTTATTAATACTTTGAGTATGAGTTGTTACGGTGATTTGTGCCGCTTGTAATGGGATCTTGTTTCCTCGCAATCTGCGGGAGTCTACGACCCCAGCGGTGTACCCTAATGAGGCACTAATGTGTTGTTGACGACACTTTACAATTTAAGATCTCCTGACAAATAAGCAAGCGCTATTTAGTTTCAATTCAATTTCAACGTCGTAACGAGCTTAAAAACAAGCGTAACTTTACGGGTAAAATGCTGTGGGATAATAAAATACAGTCAAATGTCCAGAGTCCACGAGATATACCGCTATAATTTCATAAATCATGCTCAAAGGCGACAATCAACAAAATTCTCAAATATACTTGATGAGTATTTATATAGATGGTCGCATATTTGATAATAATAATCAACATTTTTATAATTTCCTACTAAAATAATCATTCAAAGTGAATATGTTAGTCAATTTTGTAATTCTCCCTTCCTGTCACTTGTAATATTAACTTAAGATTATATTCACAAAGATATAAATATATAATTGTACATATTGTACCTAACTCAATCCCACCTCATATTGAGTGGTAATGAAGCCTTAGATGGTAAAGCACATTAACATATAAAAAGCTTATTAATGTTGATTTGAAAAACATCCACGCTATTATCGGATGGAAACATCGATGTTGGCAAGTCATTCCAGGATTTCGCGGTACGAATAACAAATGATTTCCATTTTCTATAAATCAAAGAATTATTTTTTAATTGCCTTCTCCAAGTAAGCACATTTTAGTAGGGTATTACACAGTAATACATTCTCTTTAATACTGCACTTACATTGTTATGTATATTTTTGTATTGTTATTCCTGTTTGTCCTGGTAACAGGTAATACTGTGGGCAATATTTTATAGATTTCAATTAATTTCAACAGAAGTGAAGTACTTTCATTTTGTTTAGAGTTCTTTTTATGGACATTTTATAATCTGTCAGTTCGCGCACAACGATAGTTTCTGAAGGTAAGCAATCATCACGTCAAACCATAAACCTAATATGCTAGCATAATATATGAGTTTATGTGTCAAACATACTTATATCGGTACTTAAAATATCGATTTTTGTGTAGTATTCAGCAGTAGGTGAAATACAATAACGAACAAACTTCACATTTCATCGTACTTTTAAAATCGTTCCAATAGTCCTCGAAGGCTCGTTGTATCGACGCTCTAACTGACTAAGGTGGTAATATCAAAATTTTAACTTTACATCAAAGCACAAATATACATACAGATATAGGTACAAATATCAGAAAAGTGGATGATATATATGTATAACATGAAAGAAATCATTATAGAATTTGTACATCTTAAAATTGGTATTTGTAGCATTTATACCAGTTTGTAAAAGGTTACTCGCTTCTTATTTAGTCGAGATAAAATTCATGTATTGTATTAAGCACATGTGGATGTTTTCAATCAATTTAATCGTAATTCAAGGTTGGGTAATTTACTTTTACGTCTCTTTAGTCTAAAAATCTACTGGCATGTTTTCACTGTGATATTGATATAAGTATATCGTTTCGGTCTGTAATTTACCAGTTAATTAAAGTCGCAGTATGACTATATTGTCATATAGCTTAAATATCTCAGTAGTAATTTATGTAAAAAGTTGTCGTCACAACCCATAACAGTCCCACTGCTGGGGTTGAAACTCATCTTACAATATGAGGAGCAAAGACCATAGTCTACCGAGATGTCCAAGTACAGCCTATTTTTATATTTTATGGACAATTCTCATAACTTAACGTTTATTAATCAAGAAGTTATTACAACATTCTTTCTCTATTTAACTATAATTATTTTGATAGTAGGGATATGGACATCTTAATACGTTCAAAATGATCGATTAGTAATTGGAACAAATAATTGTAAAAGTAAAATAAAATTGACCGAAATATCTTTGTGCCGTTATTAGGTTAGTAGACCGTAGTTATATAGGCTTTTGTGAAATGCTTTCATGTACAATAGCCGCTGCAGTCATAAATTGCTTCGCCAAGATTGATATTGATCCTCGATTTCGTTTGAAATTCGTTTTTGAATCGTATTGGAAATCTTTCATAGAGACAGAATGGTTAAAGCGTTTATTGAATTCTTACTATTAACTTACACTCTCCTTATATACATATATTTATGTTTGTATGTATGTACATATATATATATATCTGGCTCAAATTTTCAATCATTAATAAAATACTTTAAATTCATCTGCTCAAGTTCAAATACATTTTATTAAACGTGTAATGTTAATATATTTTTTTTAATATTAATTCAGTAATTAAATTTAATTAATTAATTTTATTATAATTTCCATAATAAATTATATACTCATTGCGACATCTGTCGGCACCACTGCAACTACGATATTCGTTCGTTAACTAGTACATTAGCATTAATTTTAGTACCAATATTATTACATAGATGGCATTGTACTCCGTGGAAGAAAAAAATTCGCATATAAGACATTCAGCAGGATATAACTGTATATACATATTTATATTAACTAAGTTAAGTCACCAACTGCGTAAACAAGCTTACTAAGTTAACAGTTAAAGGTTATTTAAAAAATACCGAAGATTGTTTCATTTTGAATATTTCATTATTAATTAATTATATTTTGCTAACGATTCTTAGATTCAATAAAGCAAACTCTAGTTACTTACATTTCAATTGTTGGGCATTCAAAATTACTCATAGTTTGTCTACAATAAAAGAATATAAAGACATGACAAGACGGAGTGTTGCTGACATCGTTAATATATGATTTATTTCTTTTACTTTTAATGGTACCTTGATATTATGAATGTTTATGTGCGATTATGACCTTTAGGCTCCGGTAGTAAGTTCTATTATTTATATAAATAACAAAATTGTATCGTGGCTGAAACTACATCGAATATTTTCTGAAAATTTCAATATAGATATACATTTTTATGGACATAGACGCCTTAATATATTTTTTCTGAATATTTATCTGTCTGTCTCTACATTTAGATGATTTGTGGTATACTCGAAATTTTAATATGACAACTTTGCGAAATGGATATGTTCTCGCGGATTTTTTAAACGAAGCGAGTTTTACTAGATAACATAAAATCATTGCATCATCTACTACGCAAACTCGTGTGCCCTATGTGTTTAAAACATACATGAATTAAATTAAATCAATATATCGTATTAGATCTCAATTACATCAGCTGACCAGGCAGTAATTTTGGTTTAAATATAGAACTGAAAATTATTTGACCACAGCACTGTATATCAGATTTGCATATTTGGTTTAACAGTTACTGTATATCCTGTATATACACTGTTAATATTGAAATAATGAGTTGCAATATTTACGATACTTTTCATTGTAGTAAATGTTTTTTTTTTTTTATTCCGTCAGTAAATTTTATTATGGAATATGTTATAATGGAATGGTTAAGAGAATAACGAATAAAATTACTACTACTTTGTTTTACTTACTTCAAATTACTGTACTTATTCTTAAATTGAAAAAAATCAACGTCTAAAACAATTAAGTGGCCAAACACGAAATTTATTAAATGACTGATAAAAACGAACATGAATTGTTTCTAGTATGATTGCTATTTGTAAACGTAATTTTAATAAAAATATATGAATCTTTTATAGTGTTCTGAAATGCCGCTAGGGCGGAACGTGCCGTACTTGTTATTCCCTGTATGGATGTCGCAGATCGAAGCCATTTACAAATTGTCAGATATTGACGAGGGTCTGCTGACGTAGACACAATTCGTTAACGAGTTTCTAGTACGGTACGGAACAAAAACTTATATTTATCCTGCTACAAATAGTTCCTTTTTTGTATTTCACTGGAACTACTTGGCGTTTTCTTGCGGTCCCATTTCATTGAGAAATGTCATCACATTTTTTAACTAGAATCACTAGGCTACCCCGTTTTTGGAAGAAGATACCATATTATTAAGCTTATGCTGTCCGTTTGGTCTACTTTATTACGCTTTATTTTGAATTGTCATAGCAAGCTTGATATTTTCACCCTATATTTATGTTTATGACGGATAACTAAAGAGAGAATAAAAAACTCCAACTAAGAAACATGTATTATAAAAATCATTAATTTCACGCTTGGTTTTATTATAACACTAGCAAATGCCCTCGTTTCGCTTCGGAAAAACTACCTTACGCTTAAAAGTAGCTCCTGCATTGTTCTGGGTTTATCTCGTTCGTGAATTAGAAATACATTTATTAATTCATAACTTTTTTATTTATGGATGGATTGAGATGAAACGAACTTTAAATATTAAGTGATGCTTACTACAATACATGCGTAAAAACCAGATCGTAATCGGTTAAGCCGTTTAGAGATTAGCGCGAACAAACGCACAGACAAAGAGACAAAAAATCTAACAACTATTGTTTTGTATTCTATTGCGTTAATAAAGGCCCCTAATAATATTTTTTCGCAGATATCGTTCATGTACAGAAAGTGATCAGTTAGTTAATATACCTATGTATAGATTTTGTAACAGATGACAAATGATAATAAGTGCTACCAAGGTCGAGTCCAGCGAATCCTAAAGACCTCAAATAGAATGAGTCATTAGAAGCATTTAGATTTGGGAACTAGGTACCTCTGTTATATTGAATCACTTCATTAAGTGTGGCGGTTGTTGACAACTGATTATGTTTACATGGACCGGACGTGCGGTGAGTTTTTCATTTAGTGTTTTTAAACATAACCCGTCCTCGCACCACTTCGGAAAACCGACAGTACGCGGACACAGAACAGCAGTTAAACTACTATGTTTAATACCATCTGAACAAAATGTTAATAAAAACTATTATAATCTAATGCGTAGAACCAATTCCATTTTCTAGGATGTAAGTTATCCTAGACATTGACTCTAATATTTACAAACATGCCAAGTATGATCAACACATGTTTAGTGGCGTTTGCGTGATTCACGTACAGACAACCAAACAAATCAACAGACGTGTACAAAAACAAACAAAAAAAATCGATAGCAAAGCCTACTCGCTGTTGACTCTGTTACACTCAATATTGATTATTATTAATAATATTTTAGCCTGAATATACAGGGTGTCCCAGGGCGAAGTGATCGCCCGGCGTCTCTTGATTATTTGGACAAAACTATCAACAAATACCATTAAAGTACAGGTGTTATCGGATTAGTTTTTTTTTATTCGCTTTTTAATTATTTTTTTTTGTAGAGAAACCTGACTTGCTGCACTATTTTCAAAATATTTTTTTGTTTTTACATTTATTTTCATTCTGATTTTCTTATTTACGAGTTGTTATCATAGATTATTTATTCGAAAATAATTATAAAATCTACCCAAAATTACCCTTTTTTATTTAATGTCGCTAAAAAGTTGGAAAAATTCCCTATGAATATTATTATTTTATCAATCATTATTAAATTACATGATATTACCTACAAAATCTCATAAATTTTTTTGTAGTTATCTCAGTCATTTACCGAACTACAAATTCTTGAAGTATGCACTCCATTTTCGATAACAAGAAGAGTAGACTTTTAAAACCAGGCTAGTGGAACATCTTAGTGTCTTACTATGAAAAATACCTCTTGCCCTTTGATAGAATAATTTTAAATGTGAGGAAACAATAAAAATAAAAACAAGTGTAAATTTAAATCCTTTATTTAAAAAAAACAGTAATTAATTCATAACGTTTTCGAAATGGCCGCCATTGGCATTAATAGAGGCTAAGGCTCTAAATGACATCCTTTGAGTCGTTCGTTGCACTTCCGAAAGGTTCGCTCCTATTTCTGTAGCAGCAGCATTAATCCTCTGTTTTAATTGTTCTCTCGTAGCTATTGGTGCAGCATACACTTTTTGTTTCATGTAGCCCCAAAAATAATAATCAAGAGACGTTAAATTAGGAGACCTTGGTAACCTATTTTGTACAAATAGAGAGAACGAGAGTCGTAGGATGTCGTAGGAGGCGACAGAAGCCAGCCTGCTTGTTGGAAGGCTTCGCGTATGGATTATATTATTAATATTATTATTAAGTCATTAATATTATTACTGGTATTATTATCTTTCCGTGAAGCCTGTCTGGTTAGCTACCACCCTCCTGCTTGAGTCAGCCGCCAAACGTTTCGTCGTGTTCCGGCTGGAAGCTTGAAATCCAGTACCTTAGGTTAGAACTTTCTTCTCATTTCCTGGCCGACAACGCAGCAGTGATACGTTTAGTCTTGCTGATGTCCATGGGCGACGGTGACCACTTACCATCAGGTGGCTCGTCTGCTCGTTTGTCGGCTATTTACATAAAAAAATATTATTTTAGGATTTCACCGTTTTCATTTTATTTACTTTTAATTAAGTATATTTCTACAACGCAAGTGAGTAAATGACACAAAGCCTACAATTAACTATATAAGGATAATTGAATAACGTAAAAATAAAGTGAGATTTTGTGAGATCGTAACAGGTGGCTTTTTGTCGCTCCCTACCTGAAATATTTCATTTCAAAAATATTCCATATGTTGGTATTGACTCTCAGTTTATAAATACCAGTAGATAGGTATATATATTGAAATATCTGATGTCTCCTAATCTCATTCATATGTGACCGTCGAAGCTGCTTAAACGCTACACAATATTGAAAAAGTTCATGAGATTTTTGTGAAAAAAATAAACGATAATTTAATAGATATAACATTAGTTAATGTTTTTTCTAGCATAAAGTGTGAAATGTGTTACGTGTTCCGCTTAAAAATTTAATTTCATATTTAATGAGCTAGCGCTCGGACTTGGTAGTTCATGATGTCGTATCTGGTGTTAAGGATATCTAGAGGTTACGATGGCAACTCACCATCAGGTGGTTCGTTTACTCGTTTGCCAGTTAATAACATAAAATTTGTCAAGTGGCAAAACCTTCGTACGGTATGCAAGGAGAAGTGTCTAAGATTGACCTCAAGAGTTGAACCCTGTTGAACAACGGACGAGGCCACGAGGCCAGCACTTCTTATAGGTTACCTATTCATCAGTTTCATCAGTTTATCAGTTATTCATCAGTTCTATATCACCTAGTTTAATTACGACGATAGTGGTTATTCTCCCTTCTATCAATAATCTTCTTCATCTCTAGATGCAACCTTAAAGTCATTTTGTATGTTTTGGTTGAAGTGTCTTAGTGTTAATAATAAACGGCGGCAGTGATCACGTGCCATCAGGTCGCCCGTCAACTCGTTTGTCAACTATTGACACAAAATCACCACGTAAATATAACTTTTATGTATATCCAGGCATATACAGAATTTTATTGTAGCTCTGTATCTCGACCCAACGGCTCGTGTAAATTGTAAGTGATCGATCTAGTTTAACAACTTCGGGTTGTTTGTAGAATGAATGACCTTCTGACACTGGAGTTGGTAACGAATTCAAAGTGCACTAGCGTGCTAAATTATGTTACAGACCTTAGTTATAAGGATAGATCAGTGTCAACTCGTCGAAATCACTTAGATTTGTTACAGTACGAATACTAAAAAAAATATATGATGCGACAAAACAAAATAATTACGGTTTAAAACTTTGTATTATTTCCATAACTACGGTTATTTCTTGACGGAACTGTTTAAGTACACAAAAGCTTTATATTCAAGTTTGTAGAATCTAAAGACTCAAGTTTATACAGCAATTTGTATAAATATTTAGCTCACACACAGAAGCTATGTATGTATGTGACCAGAATCCTTGAGTGCCGAATAAAGCAACTCTAAAACCAGAACACACAGCGATTATGATTCTTGATATATAATGAATGTTTATTGATGTACTAGAAGCCCACTCCGACTTCGTTCGGGTTGAAACATTTATTATAAATACATGTTATGTATACCTATCCGGAATAATACCCTTTAAAATGGTAAAATAATTTTAAAAATAGGTACGGTTGTTCCGGAGATTACTTTCCGCTTATACACAATCTCAGAAAATTCGCACTCTTTTTTATAATATTAATATGGAGTGCTATTTTTGTAGTAGTAGTAGCGTATCACTTACCATTACGTCAGCGTAAGCGAAAAACGCGGCGCAGTAATACTTTTTCTTCAGACTTGTTTTACAAATGTAATTTTTTCTGACTGTAAACTTATTATTACGGAAATAAAATATCGTCTGTGCCATTCAGGAATAATGTAGCTTTTTACTGGCGAAAGAATTTCAAAATCGGTTAAGTAGTTCCAGAGTTTAGCCCTTACAAACCTACAAACAAAATCACAAAATTCTTTATAATATATTATTAGTGTAGATATTTTTTCTATTAATATATAAAGTCGTAGATTTGTTTGTTAGTAATCGTGTAACTTTTAAACAATTTGACAATTTAAATATGTATTTTGTGGGGCTGTAAACAATGCGTAACAAATTCTATAAACATTTATCAATCGAAAGAATTCATATTAGCATAATATATTTGCGTGGACAACAAAATAGTACAACTTTAGCTAGATCAGTTAATTCCAACTCTCCATGTCCATAATCTTACCCAGCAGAGACTACTTCGTCTTATTCAGCTAGACTAATGACCTGAATTATAATGACTAACCAGGATCAGAAGACGTCTTATTCTCTTTTCTCATTCTCTTTTTATACTATTATTTTTCTTAACAATTTTATACTTTTTAGTGTAATTGGTAAAAAAGATAAAAGATAAAGGACAATATTATTATTGTCCTTCAAACATGACGTCACATGAAAAAATATATCAATAAGTATTTGTTAAATGTATCTATTTATCCAACCTATACTCGTACTGTTACGTTATATTTTATTAATGAAAAATAACTGAAGATAAACTAGACTAAATGTAAACGAGTTTTGGTAACGTTATTTCGACATATATTTTTCGACTCTTCAGAATTTTTTATCTGAATCGCATCTGAATATGTAATAAAACCCAAAGTTTCAGTAATGCGATAACAAATAACATCGATAGAGTGAGCGTCGACGCGTAGCTGTCCAAATAAATGGAGAACGACAAATAAGAGTGAACGGCAGTCTCGCAGTTAAATCAAGTTAGGTGACTACGTTGGCCAGATAAACAAGAAACAGCTCCAAACAAAGTAAATACTCGCAAGAAATTCACAATACCTACATAATATTATTTGGTCATCCTTTAGTTTCGTCTAAAGGCCGTTGTTACTCCTTTATTGTCCGACTTAATTTTATCTGTTCCCACGTTCTGAAATGTACCTAACTGTCGTAACTGGCGATCTTGTACCCTGTGGTCTTAGATTCTGTATTTTTTCAATTTGCGAATAATAAATTGTTTGTTTAGCTTAACAACTCACATAAAAAGAAAAATAAAACTGTTTGTCATTTGAGTTTTTCAAGAGCTAATTAAATAGTTTTCAGACTTTGTTCGATCATTTTTTTCAACGATAGCTCATTGATTATTTTTAGGTTTCATTCAATCTTGTTCCGGTTAAGTGTATATTTCAAAAATAACTTATTGTTTTTAGGTTACTCACGGGAATGTATCCCAGATAATTTTCTTTTCATGGATTGAATACCTTAGTCCAGCAGTGATAGCCTAAATAGGTATATTGAATTAATTTTGATCTTGATCATCCACAGGGAAAATCCAAATTCGATTCCTGCACGTATCTCTGATTGTTTATTTTACACGTATTAGAAATTAATGTATTTGCTTCATTGATGGAAAACCTCGTGAGGAAACCTACTTATCTCTTAGTTTCCACTTCCCCTGACGTTGTCAGAGGAGACGTGAGAACCGCAGTGGAACTGTTATCATTGGTTATGACACGATCATGATAACTTATAAATACAGATAGATCAATGTTTGAAATATACAATATTAATATAGTTTTAGTATACTTTATACAATAAAGCAGAGTTGGAGCGTGGAAAAGAAGCCTAGCAACAGCTCACTCGACGTATTAAAAAAACTGATCTATTACAGCTTGCTAATATCTTAGACTTAGGTCTAAACGTGACTTCACTTAGTATTTTAACTATAAAATTTTAGTAGTCGATGTATACAAATCGAAAGGAACAATCATTTATTATATATAAATAATTAATATACATAGTAGTAGATAATACCTTTTAATGGGATACATATATTTAATCCAATTTAGTTTCACTAACATCATTATTACGTACCATAATACTAAATCAGTCAAGTTGACTCTAAACATATTCGTAACTCCCTTCGTAATGTTGTGTGTCAGGATATGCAGTTTATTTCACTTCACCAATCACAGTCGCACTCTTCGCTTTCGTATTCAGGATCCCTTCCAATGCTGTGAATGTGAAAGTTCTACCCTCCGGAGATACGCGTGAGGTAGGTGGTGAATGCTCATGTATACCAACGCAGCCGGCTGCGCTTCTATGTGTGACTCACGATAAACCTAGGTGACTACCCACTAAAGACCATCTGGATTGGCTTTAGCCATACGGCCTCTAAGCCTTCATCGAATGCGACCCCTTTTTGGGGAAGAGGGGTGCATACTCCACGGGCGAATCTGCCCGCTACTTATATCGATTTCCGGGCCTTCCCGGCTGGGAGTCGCCTGAAGTGCATAGGTAGGTGTTATCACTTTCTGCGTGTTTTTATGGCCTTTATTATTATCGGCCAATCTATCGAGAACCTTTGTCACAGTAATTTGTTTCAAAAGTCTCAACGTATACCTTATGCATTAATTTCGTCCAGTTGTGTTTGACACCTTAGTGCTGTGTGAAAATTGAAAATTCTAGTAGACAATACACTGAATTAGTATACGGAAGAAAGTGTTCCTGTCAGCGGCTTCAGTGTAATAGTACTGTAGATTGGTTACTTTGTCCACTTGTAAACTGCATTGATCTCTTATCGCTACGAAGACTGTATATCATTTATATACCCTTTACTTAGGTATATCAGTATATATAATAAATATATGTTTTATTTGAATTGTAAATATTATGTACTTCTGAATTTCAGCAAGAGGTGTAACTAATGTTTTTTTTTAATTATTGTTATACAAAGAAATTTAAGCGTAAATATTTTAGTATTTATAATACTTACATGTTTTTATATCCAGTATTTTGGTACTCACATAGTTCGTATTTCTTATAATACTCCTTTTGTTAACTTGTTTTATAATTTCCTGTATCTTTTATCCATTTATTCTGTAATTTCTTTATATATTTTATTAGGTTTAATGTTTTGTTATTGTTGTCAAATATTTGACAAACGTCCTAAATTATTGTCATCATGATTACTTTTATTTTTAATTTGTATAATTTCTATCCTTTTTGGTAATATTATTTATTAGGCTGAATAGTAATTTTAAATTCGTAAATAGAACATAATAAGAAGATCATTCGAGAAGATTCGACATATAAAAGGCGAGCTGTGACGACACGAACAGTCTCTCACGTGTTGGTCACAACACTGGTAATTTGAAGCAGTCTCTCTCGCGTGTGGGTCGCAACTCTTGGATCTCGACACGAACAGTCTCACGAGTGAAGTCACAATTACGATACGGAGCAGTCTCTCTCGCAGTGGGTCACAACAGTGGTAATTTGAAGGAGTCTCATGCTAAAAGTCTCTATTGGAACAGTGTCGCGGGTGTAGTCACAATTACGGAACGAAACAGTCTCGCGCTTCTAACCGGAAATAGTTTATTACTCTCCGACTCCGGGATCTATATACTTCGTGCGCCCTAACGAACGCCTGGTTAAGGCGGTCTCCGTGTGCTGAACACCGAACAATCTACGCGTCTCGTGCGTATTAACGCACGCTCCAGGCGCCGAGGTCTCCGTGCGCTGAACGCCGGGGACTCCGATCGTCTCGTGCGCCCTAAACGCACGCTCCAGTCGCCGAGGTCTCCGTGCGCTGCACGCCAGAGAAGCGACGAGCCTAGCTTCTTACTTATAAGTGACCTTCTTTTTAGTTTCTTAATCTTGTAACTCTTGTATTATAGCCATTGTAACTGCCAGGAATTCTTAAATACATTATATCTTCTAAATTTCTTTGGATCTTTTACTTATAACACTACAATATATTTTTTTAATCTTTGTACAAATGTTTCAAGAATCCTTTTGCCTTTAAAAAATACAACTGGCTTTTGTTTCAAAATTTAGAATTAAAGTTTTTTTAATGAAAGCTACAAAAATTGAAGTAAATTTTATCCAATAGAATCCCACAACCACCCACCATAAGTTCCAAAATTTCATTAAATGATTTTCCTTTTTTTCGGAATTTTGACTTTCATGTGAGAAAAAAATCAATTCCGATGACAGTCAAAATGGCCTCCAACAATACATTAATTCTCGCTCTCAGATTTTTTAGCAAAAAAATTCATAACTTGTAAAATTAGAAGTGCATCGATAACCATGATACATAATTCCAGTTATGTATATTGCAATCATAAGTATTTATTATTTCCAAAAATTGTTCTTTTCCACATACGAGTAGAATGGCTATTCAATAAGGAAGGCCCAAAAACGAAAATGTATTTAATTGAGAAGTTCGAGGACGTACAGAAAATTAATATTACGTATATTAAAATTATTCTATATATTCCGTTGGAAAGCATGTTACCCTAAATATAAGAAGGGTAAAACTAACTCAGGGGAACGCGTCTATAATCTCTTAGTAAATTGCATTTGACGCTACCTCTCTCGTAGGGTAAATGTGTAATCACATGCAAGGGTGACTCTGCCTGTGTTATTATACCCATTAAGGCGGCAAATAACTTTATTGATTAGAAAGTAATGAGTTGTGAGGGTTAATAAGCTTCTCAACGATTCATTTGGGAAAGTTTGTGTCCACATGTTTGGAAACAATAGTTGATAGTTCTATCCAATGTGACATTAACTTGTCGATCACAAATATCTACCTAATAATTATAGAGGTTGTTTTAACCTAAATATATCTCAAGCGGTCATTGAGTTTATTATACGAGAATTGTCTAAATTTAATAGTTTATTTTTAATTAACTAATTGTCCCACTGCTGGGTTCCGATCTTCTCTCACAATAAAAGAAGTTAAGGCCACAATTGGCCAAGCTGACCAAGCACGGGTTGACAGACTTACACACCTTTAAGAACATTATGGAGAACTCTCAGACAAAGAAGTTACCCTCCGATGTTCTCTTTTTCCAAAGCGAGTGACAATTAATTTTCAATACACACAATTTCAAGAGATACATGCAGCATTCGAACTTGATTCTCCCGTGCGGGTACTGAATTTCAAATCATTAGGCTACCACTGCTTATCTATTTATCTAGTGAAATCTAATTGACTGATTCCTCACCCTCACCAAAAACTACTTAAACTCTTACTTTAAAAAAGCTTTATAAATAGTACTTACTGACTGAATTTCGAATATCAAATTATTATATTTTTGGATGTTATATTTTTACAATTATTATGTTATAATATAACTTGGGTTAACTTAAAATATATATATTATAATTCTCGTAAATTTTTACCCCTTGATATTGTAACATTAGATTACAGTTTGTGAGAAAAAATTGGATTTTTGCTTGTAGGCTGTAAAATGGTTTGTTTATACGCGATTTATGGAAAAGGGAAATTCACGCGGGCGAAGCTATAAGCAATGGCTAGTCGCACTATAAAAAAATATCTTAGCATATTCATTAATCAAACGGCGTTTCGAAAGTAAAGAATAATTTAAAAAGAAACTTTTACTCGATGAAAGTTAACATATCATCCCAGAATCAAAAACATATCACAACAAACTGTTATGAACACAAATTATTCGTAATCCGTACTAACACACAACACGTAAATCGTTTATAAAATATTTTTGCTCCACCGCATCAGAGTGACATAGATATACGGGTAAGTAATCTTGAGTGCTTGCAGACATTTCTTTCGCCAAACAAGCCACTTAATAATCAGGTGGCAAAAAATGGGAGACTGATTTATGATTATGTATCATCCTTGACGTGTATACACGTAGAATGCTCGTGATCAAATCGGATAATTAATAATTAATTAATATCAGGCATGATATTAGTGTTGTATATAGATTTATAGGCTCTTTATATCCTTGAAACGAATTCGTCTTTCCATTTAATCTTTCCTGGCCATCCTATACAATGTCGGTAAACGGAGCAATAGCATAAGGTCACTTCCATTGAATCACTAAGCCTAACGCAAAAGAGTAATCCGGTGGTACCTTTGAGATTATAGTGTTTTTGTATTTGTCTCGCTATCTACCACCCACCTACTAAAACTACTGAGCCGTGAAAAGTTTTTGTAAAGTCGTTTGGTTGAAAATTTACAGAACCATTAAGGGAAAGGGTGCATCGCCTTTTCAGTGTCAGTAGACTGACTAGAAACCGCTTGATTGCGGAACTTTGATCTAGCTGTTCGACAATGCAACCGAAAAACGTATGTTCACGTAAACACATTTGTACTGAAATATCAACGGTTATCTCTTTTACTCATACGGATATACTGCGAACCAGATATAGATAACAATGTCTCGTTTGAGAAATGAAAACCAAAGTGAAATTATAATTATAATCCGACAAAATGTAATAGGGCTTTGTGAAGATCCAAATTCTACGTCCGTTAAACCCTTTACAATTGAACCTTACCTTCTCATGGAGCAAATGAATAAACAATAATTATTGGATGAAATAATATAGTTTAATTCGAGTACCATTCGTCTGTACATAAATATGAACATAGCCAACAATCATTTGTTGCCGTTGACTAAATGTGAGAGAAATATAGCGTGTTTTGTTGTGTCAATGGTGTCTTATCATATTAAGAGATATGACAAAAATTATATTTGAACAAAATGTTTTTTGCAGGTTGTTAATAGGTCTTAAACAATCATGCTAGGCCTGTTGGTGATGGATTTGGTTTTGTACGTAAAGATATCACTGCCACTGATATTATTTTTTTCTTCGTCCTCTTCCTTCTGTTCTAACATAGTCCGTAAAATCCGTTCACCATTTTGAAATTTATTAGACATCCTACACTCATTATAGGGAAATACGAGCGCTACTATTTATGTATCCGAAATAACAAAAAGAAACAAACATCTATAATTGATTGTGGTTTTATTGCTTTTCAAAGTATTCGTATTCAAAAAAGATCTAACTTTTTTACAGCAAAAATGCGATAACAATAAAATTTTCAAGTTTATTCCATTATTAAGCATAACTGGAATATAAATTGAGATAAACAATTTTATTAAGCATAAATATCATGAATATTATTAAAAAGCTGGTTGAATGTTTCCTAAAATCCGACGTAGGATAGAAAGGTGCTGACACTGTGAGAAGTGTGAAGACTAATTTACGATAGTAGATCATAAAATGGATTTCGTTTTTTATGTCATTATCAATAGTTCTTTATGGTATAATAAATAACCTAATGTTCAATACGTAAGCGCAAGAGGAAACCTATAAATGCCTATCCAAATATCTGCAAGACTACTTTATTTATAAAATGTATGAACTCCTTTATCTAAAAATTTTTTATTGATATCAACTATTTTGCTGAATGCACTATAGTGATATACATGAAAGACGGTAATGATGTCAGCAAAATACACTATGTTTTAATATATGTATAGTACATACGATATCCACACTTGGCCAGCGTGGTGGACAGCGACCCCCACACGGTGAGAGTAGACCTGACCTCAGCAATGCGACAGTTAAGTAATGTAAAAGTAAAAAAATTCTTCGCCGGCGAATAAGGTTTATGTTGGATATAAAATCTAACCGACCCGCTAAGTAAAGAGCTTTTCAGGGGTGAAAACCGTTTTTTGGATGGTTCTCAAGGGGTTTGCCAACATTGTCCTTGTAGATGGCTTCGTGATTTTTATTCTATAAAATTGAAATGAAAAGAGGTCATGCAACCTCACTTCAATAGTTGCAGAGTTATTTTTGAATCTCACTTGAAATAAATAACTCATGATTTTGTAATTAAACCTATTGAATGGTTACAAAAGTGATTTTTATCTGTGAGACTATTCGTAAATTACTATGATGAGAAAGCATTCATATTTTGTGGAATTTGTTATTGAAAATATTTATATACCCATTTTACCTTGAAATACGAGTAAATGTCTTTATATGACATTGTGGTTCGATTTGAAATGTTAGGGACAATGATCTGTATTTATTATAGATGTTGCATTATTTTCTACTATATGAGACATATTTTAGTCAGAAGTGGATTCTCACATTATTATTTTATTCTTTATTTTTCACAAACAAAACATAGGTGGATTTACATATCTGTAATAAAAGTCTGAGATGTATTTTAAAAGATATAATCAAATAATAATAAATGCAAATTGGAAAATTATCTTGAAGGTTCTTCCTCAAGATTAACCTTCTACAAATGTAGTACCTAACACAAATACGTACTCGCCAGTTATTTACTAATTATTGATAGTTTATTTTTTTCATAATAACACTAAACTAGCGTTCACCTAGTTGCCGAAACTAAACTCAAACATTAAATAATGTACTGTTTCCAATATTTTTTATTGAAGTCATATAAAAGTCCGTAAATAGTTACCAAAAGTAAAATAAAGAAAATCGGTTGACAAACGGGAGAACAAGGGGTATAAAGGTTTCTCTTCACGTAGTAATGCATAAGAAACTACCAGTAGATACATATTTAGTTTCGAGTTAGATGCTCCGTAACTGTTAGAATAAATAAACACTGAAAGAGTATGATGATCGAGTTATTTTTTCATCTGACTAATTTTCTTCACGCCCTTCTGAATGTATGAACGAGACAAAGCGCCTTCCAACTTATGCAAGTTACTCGCAATGTGCAGAGTATTAAATGGAAACAGTTAAGAGGTATGTCGAGATATTCGAGACGTTCTTCATTTTACTGTGTATATCGAATTTTTCACTATAATGGGATTGTTAAACTGCAGTATTTAACAATCCCATTACTACTACAACTTGCATTATTACTACTAATTGCACTATTTGTTTCACAGTATCCTTGAAAAATAAAATTTTAATTAATTTCATATGGACTCTTTATTTTATTCATATAGTCGTAAACGGTGTTAGAATAATATGTGGTCTAATATAGTTAATATCTTTCTCACTACTGCTATTTTATGCCCGAAAGTAACTTATATGTTCTGACGATGATCTGAAATATCGATAAAAAGCAACAGTAATTAAATATCAATTTTATAACATTGTTATATGGAATATTTAACGTTAATACGCAGTTACATAGTTTGCTATTCCAAGCAAAGTTTTTGGGAAATCAATTAGGATAATGTAGCAACTGTAACAAGCTTCGAACTTACTATATAACTAATTCAGGTCGATTGGTAGAGCACATAGAAATAATCCAGTTCTAGATATGCTAATTTGAGATAAGTTACTTGATTATTTATATTAATCTATATCTATACTACTATTTAAATCTGTAGTAGTTGATAGTACCAGGCGTTACCTTGCGGAAATTTATTGTTATTAAATTACTATTAATTTACTTTGCAACAATCCACAAGCACAATGTATGATGGTATTTACTTCTATACATGCATGAAACTCCCTCCCTCCCACAAAGGAAAACAATTATGATAAAAGTGTGTGTTGGTATATACTTTATATTATACGTGGGTTAATAATCTTAATACATTACTTTACTATTTATCTTCTATGCTACCTAATCTAACGGTATAGATATCAGCTTCACTAGTAAACTTATCTGATATTCAGAGTTCATGCTTGTGCGTAACAACGCGATTTATCTTTTTCACAACCTTTGACTGTTCCGCTAGTGGATTCCAAGTAGTCAATGGCGTTAAGACCACTGTTCTCTACGCTACACAACGTAGGGAGTACTTTTTTAGCTTTTAGTATTTCATGAAGAACTATCAAGAGAGGTTTATTGACCTTTGGTGATAATCAGTTTCGATTACTAAATCATTACTTCGAAAAATCTAAGATGCACATGGATAGATATAGTATAAGTGCGTGCAGAATTTGTTGCCTAGTCTTTCAGATAGTATGCAAAGAATAAAATGACAGTAAACAATATGAAGTAGACTATAATATATAATGAATAGGAATAGAGTACATTTAATTTTATAATTAGCGTTTTTGCCTTTTTCATCCAATAGAAACGCTTTATAGGTCTGCTTCTTCCTCTACAGAAAAACTCCAGCAGAAGACAATAGAAATGCAATTCTGCTATTTACCTTATGCTAGCATTAATAAGATGCTGTTTCATTAAACAAATTTTTGCTACTCGTCGACTGAATAATTCATCGCGAATAAATGCTTTGAGAGTAAACGCCCAGATTAAACTTTATAAGCCTACAATTTTGTCGCTTAAGTGACTTTGCATCTAACAAGGGTTAAATATTTAACTTCGAAGGATGTTTTCGTAAATCCTTCTCTGTATCATTTTATGGACTCTTATTTACAGCCCATATACATAACTTAAGTATCTTGTTTATATAGAATGTCATCTACCAAAACCGATTAAAAATTTCTTAAGGTAGAAGGTGAAATAACATCCTTATAAAATAAATGTTCATAACTCGCAGATGTGGCCTTATTTATATTTATTTATTTTATACATTTATATTTATTTTAAAATATTTTTATACGCCGAGAGTCGAACCTTTGTTTAACGCGCTGTATCGTTATCAGCTATGGTACAGGATCGACAAATACAGACTTCCAAACAAGTAACAGCCGGTATCTGTTGTTACGAAATATGGATTCGGTATTTCCTTAATTCAAACTTATGATCCTAATAACCATTACTTTCAATAGACACTAGACACTCCGGATAAACCTAACCCGTTCTCTCAGATAAAATGTACACTAGATTTAATTTTACCACTTTTAGGACTTTTTGGATGGTGTTCTCACACCAGCAAATAATACACGGCACGGGCGACACGGAACTCAGTTTATTACGGTTCGTCATTTACAAAATCACGGTGTACATGGTATCGTAATGTAGTTACGCTTTACTGTTCATCCACTAAGTGCGTAGCAAACGTTAACGCTAGGACAGTTTGTTGCGGTTACAATCCATGCCGCATCGGTCTGACTGGCGTCTTTGTCGCGCGGTAATGTTATCCGTCTCAACCAAGTGTTGCCACGCTCGAACTTGCGCCGTGGCATCTGCTACCGAATGGTATTGCCATAAAATAATTCACTATAAATGGTGCGTTGTAGAAATGCCACAAACTTATAAGTCCAGATAAGTAGTTTTTAAGTAAGAGTCAAGTTGTACAAACAAATTATTTTTGTACAATTTTTTTTAGAAAAATGTAAATGTCAAATGCCAAGCACAGAAGTACAAATATGCACTGTAAGAAATGTAAAAATTTATCTCGTATTCGGGCGTCGCAGGCAGATATTTTGGAGATATTTTTTGTGAGACATGACAGAAATTCTTAACGTTTTTTTCGCCTTTGAGTTTCTTGTTTGATATTCTTCTGTTCAGTTAACACCGTAAATTTAGGAGTGAATGAAGGAATAAGAGGATATAAATCAGTATCAATTCGTTTGTAAACAAATTTTTTTTTCAAGTCAAGAGTAATAATTTCCGTATCCATATAATAAAATTATAAATGATCGCTTACATGAAGGATATATCAGAAAAACTATTAAAAAGGGGCTTTATTAACGCAATAGAACCAAAAACAACACTTATTAGAATTTTTGTCTGTTTGTCTGTGTGTTTAAGCGCGCTAATCTCCGAAACCGCTTAATTGATTAAATTATGGTTTTCACTAATATTGCAGTAAACATCTCTTAATATATAAATTTCGTTTCATTGCAATCCAACGGTAAACGTTTCCGCCCTTAAGAAGTCGCTACGTTCTGTACCATAAAGTTTAATCAATGCCTATGGATCAGGGCTCATTAACCAACTGACAAGTTTAACCCTCCTAGAATCGATCGTAAAATGTATATTATGTAGCATATCTTATGCAGTATCAAAAAACCAGTAATAAGCGTACCTAATAATAATAATATAGTACCTAATACTAATAATAATATAGTACCCACTTCCATCTTGGCCGGCATCGCAGCGGTGATTCTTAGTGTTTTTTTAACTTCAAAATTCAATGGATTCTCTAATAATGAATTAGTTACATTTCTCGTTATTTATAAAATATATTTAGTACGTTTATGTCGAGGAGTGCCTTAAGTGCACAAAACTATTATAATTTGTATAAAATTTCTCGCTGCTTCTCTACCTCACTTTATGTTACTTTTAAAAATGTGCCTTGTAAAACTAAACTTCTTACCGAGGCAAAATACCTGATAAATTGCACGCTCAAGAAACTTTGTCTGACACCTCCAATCTCGTCGTGTTCTCTCATTCACTCTTGTCCTTGTTCAGTATTTTATTTCAGTTCTTAATTAATATGAAGATTTAGATGTAAAACAGTTTTTAATTAATAAAGACAGGCTCGTGTCTTACTATGAGAGATTTATTAGTAATAAACACTTATAATAGAACAGTCACTAACCCAAGTTTGTGTCTAGTTATATATTTTCATTGATTTTTATGTACAGAAATCTAGATTATGCACCTCGATTATATTATGATATATCCTCATCATTATCATTAAAACCCATAATTGTCTCAATACTGGCTTTGGATTACCTCCCATAATGAGTGAGGCCATGTACGGGTTAGCAGACATCACACACTTTTGAGAACATCGTGGGGGAACTCTCAGGTGTGCAGGTTTTATCACGCTGTTATCCGGTAGATGTCAAATTAATACTTATTCATGATGCTGTTGATCCAATTGCTCAGTATATCAACTATCTTGTTACAGAAATTCTGTTGGTAAATTTGAGAATCTTTCTTCCCGAAGCGAGGTCGTATTATTGGTTTCTCTAAAAAGCAGAAAAATGAATTTTGCGGGAAACCTTTCAATTCATTCACAAAAGCCAGATAGAAGAAATAGAAATTAAGGATTTGCCAGGAGCCTGTTAAAAAGTAATTAAAGTGGGTTACGGAATATATTTGTTACTGCAAGGTAATTTGGGTAATTGCGGCTTGCTACTTCGGCCTAGTTTAGTTTAAAAGTTTTTATTTAAGTAGCATTTATTTAAAGATGAATGGAGCCCTTACAATCTTACAACTATATTGCTCCTTAATAATGTAATTAGACATTTCATCGTAATAAAATTGTCTTTAGTGATATTTAAAGTATAAACAAATAAGAATCTCAACTTAATAATTTACGATACGTAAAGCATATGGATAGAACGAAAACGGAAAACGTCAGATAACGACTCACAATCAGTTTTCCGACACTATCTAAACCAAGAAAATTCTACAAAAATAAAACGTTTGATAAAAGCAGAAAAATGCGGGCGTTAACATAAGGTAAGGTATTTGCGCTGTAAGCTCGGCAATTTTTACGACCGAATCCTCCTGAGAATTTACTTTTGGCGCTTAAACAAATTCTGGCCGTTTTATCTGGAAACATTTCTTACATAAACAGAAAACTCCCAAATTAACAGGCAGAAGAATTTAAATGATAACGTTACCCAAGTGTACTGTCCAAATATGTAGAGTTTGAGTTACAAAAATTCGGTGAGTCTGGAATAAAACAAGTTGAATCTTTACCCTTTTTCGAGGTACACGTGAATAAAAATATTTTAAGATGTGCAGTTCTCACGCGGTAGAAGGATTTTTTTTAATAGCATTGATTTTCAGGAGTAAGAATATATTATTATATAATTATAATTAAATAAAGAAAAAATAAACGTTTACACATCTCACCCCCGCACTAGGATTCCGTGTTGCGGGTCAAAATTCAAATTCAAAATCGTAGTAGGTATTCTATAGATACACTTATGCACGTATTTTTTTGCTTCTACTACCGTTTCGAAAAGGAGCTTTAACAGTCAAGAGAAGAAACGACGAAAGCAACTCCTCAGTACATCTTTTAAACAACACATGGGAATCACAAAAGCTTAAACCTGTGCGGAACTGGATTCGACAGTATTATTTCCAGGCGTCCTTGTCATTAATATATTCATCTATACTATAATATTCTTTGCCTATAAGTTGTATTTTAATGAGTCGTTTACAAGTTTCAATAGCCAACTCACGTTTCAACTTTGGAACCTTATTGTAAAAACGAACTCCAAGCCCCATAAAAGAACGCTGAACCTTTTGAAGACGATATGAAGACGTTACCAAATTATGCCTATTCCTTGTTTCATGATTGTGTGTATCACTCTTCTGCTTGTACATATTTAATTTTTCTTAATAAATACTAAATTACTATGAATAGTGAGCAGAAGTAATAAGGTGACATGTCACATACACAAATATGACATTACAAACACCCATGACCCGAGAACACACATTTATCTGTCACATAAATGTCTACCGCAGCCGCGTATCGAACCCGGGACCTCGGACTCGGCAGATAAGGTCACTACCAACTGGGCTATGGGATCCTCGTTTCTTATAATAATTGTACCTAGCTTAAAAATGCTAAAAAAAAATTTCTAAAACTTTACACACACAAGACCAATACAATTCGCAATACGCAAGCGCACACGCACTAATATACGTACGAACATACATATAGACATACGAATAGACAGTGCAATATAAATACTATACTCACTATACCACTCCTTTACTCCTTGGCTCGACACGACAACACGTAGGCGCATACAAGTACACCTATATATATACGCGTGCAACGCTTCTTTGACAGTAGTGAGAAGGCTACGAAGCACCATATATACGCACGCACGCTCGCACGCACGTCAGCACAGCACTTACAACTGCACAACAGCGTCCCCCACGCCGTCGTGGCAATATCGCGTCAAACCATCAGCTGCACATACTACACCGACTGCAGCAGTGACGCCATAGCCCAATTCATCCAAAGGGCTATGAATACCACTAACGAGAGACTGGAAGACTACAACGTCTCAATGGCAATCCGAAACAGGGACCCAAAGGCTATATAGACCACGCCAAACACTTGAAGGCGTTAGCGGCCTCCGTGAAGGAAAAAAATTTGTCTATTATATTTAAGATATACATTAACATAGCTTAAGCAAATTAATAAAAATATAGTATATAATAACATAGTAATAGAGATTCTGTAGCTTTAAGTAATCCCAAATGTAAAACCCTCGCTGAGGCAACCACTCGCTCGCAGGTAAAGCCGAACGGTAAAACCTGCGCACAAGTGGTGTGGCATCAACGAGGGTTCACATTGGAGCAAAATCAAAAAATTTAAGAAAACACTAAAAAAGGCACGGCCGAAAAGTCTGTGGAGCAGAAATTTCTTTAATAAAAAAAAAACACCACATATAAAGGAGGCGAGGATAATAGAAAGCACTGTATATCTACGTTCTATCTCATTCTCTCCCAGGCCAAATCCTATAGATGTATGTTTGTTTCTTTATAGTGTCGCTTTTTCGTTTCATTGAAGTTTATGCGGACGATACAGTAATGTAACCACGTCTTAGAACAGACGCGTGCCGCTCGCGCTATGCTCCAACCGGTGCTGTCATCCAGGCTTCCACTTAGGACAAAACGAATGGTATACTATACCTACGTTCGGACACGGTTGACCTACGCGGCGCTATCGTTGTACGCGTTGGTATCTAGGTGGCAGCGAAAGCGCCTGTAAACGCAGCAAAACCTAGCTCTGCGAGCGATTACTGGAGCGGGCCGGTACGTCCAGAACAGCGTGGTGGCGCGTGATTTCAAGGTGGAGACGATAGAGGAATATGTGGTCACTCACACATCCCGCAAGCGAGCGGGTCGTCGTCGTCGGCGTTGAAGAAGTTTTCCATCAAAAAATTTACATTATTGTCTATGTCTGTTTTTTAAAGTGTATTTTTGTAAACAAACAAATTTAAAGAAAGAATTTAAATTAATTTAAAGCAAAAGAAATTTCATCATAGAAATGAAAGCCGTTTCGATTTAATTAATATATCTGTGTATAAATAAAAATCAATTGCCGCATATATGAAAGATCTTCATTTACGAGCGGTTTTACCGATTTGGATTATTGGTTTTTTTTTGTTGGGTTCGTAGTTTTCAATACATGTTTTCAATGCATGTAAAAAAAATTTCCGAATAAAAAAAGGCCTTTTTTTAAAAGAAAATGTTCTTCTCATTTTCTTTGGTAGGAAAGTGCGAAATCTGAACGGTTTACTAGTTTTTTGTAATTTTCAAAACTTAAGATTAAGATTAACTAAACATTAAAATTTTAAAGATACTAAATAAAAAAAAAATACTGTATTCAGTCGTAATGTATGAGACTACATCGGCGAACTTCTCATTGTAAAGTTTGTTTAAATGTTATTTCATAAGTTTAAAAGTCCATGGAACAAAGTTTAAATGAAGCCATAAGTCTCAAAGGATAACTTAACATAAAGTTCTTACATAATTCAAATGTATAGCATAATCCTTACGTTTACAAACAGTTTCATCCTTAATCTGTCCGTTGATTTCCACATGACAGATAGATAGATATACGGACAACCAGTTAACAGACAAAAGTCAAAAAACAGCCAAATTATTTAATGTGTGAATAGAAAATAACACTGTAGGTGGGGTTATTAACGATATTAAGGCTAAAACACATTTTTCCAGACAAGCAGACGAATAAAAAACTGTTCTCGAAGGTATTCTAAATAAATGAAGACTTCATGAAAACAAATCTACTCGCTGATCACTGCAGTGCACTGATCTCTTCTTGTTGTCAAGTGAGACTTGAAGTGTATCACCATTCACCACGCTTCTCCAGTGCGTTTCGGTGTATTGATTTGTGGGCAACTTATTGAATGTTTTTATAATAAACGGAGGCCTCCAACATGTCTTAACAACCAACGATTATTACGCTGTTGACCAATTACTGAAGCTTGGAAGCGTTCAAGAAATTTTGCCAGTGTTAATTAAAAAAAAAATGCTCATTTATAAATTTATTAAATTATGGATTGGTGTTCATAGTTCTGTATACAATGTATACAGTGTTCTGTATACAGTGTATACCTCATTTCGAAGAAACGGGTTAACATTTTCCAGAATAAGAAGTATTCTTAATGTTGACGTATAAGCTATGAATATGGTGTGGTTAACATGAAAAACTAAACAAACTGGTGAAATTTAAAACAGCTGCTCTATTGGCTTTTACATGAGAGGTTAATTAAAAAAATTAATGAAACATTTATCTGCAACAATGAAAAATATGAACAGACATGAAGACACGACCCGTTACTTTCAAGCCAAGGTATGCACAGATATCGATGTATACTTATATAGATATCGATATTTACTTAACCATGTACACACACAGTACAGTTAATAAAACAAAAGATAACAAAAAATGCGGAATACAAGGAGTTGTTATTATGTTTTATTATTGTAAATAATTTAGTCCTTAGACATTTTTATAGCTTAGTATTACATAGGGTGGGTTTGATGACATTCCAATATCTGTGAGTGGCGTGGTGAATATTTGATGTTTTTACATTCGTATCAGCCAGTGACTATTATGTTATACCTACAGAGTGTAGCCATAAGTTTTATTCCAAATTAAAATTATTTTGTTTTGGTGAAGTGATGTATACTTAACAAAACAAATGCGTTTTTATTTATTTATTTAAGTCTTGGCAATAATTAAAAATAATTCTTTTCGAATTAGTCACATTTAGCTTTGATTGATTACCAATCTGTGGATGTACACACTGTTTTGTTTTCATGGGAAATTTAGCCACTGCTTGCATTTAGAGCAGGCTATGTCCTCTAAAAGTACCTAACCATTATTTGTAGTCTATAGGGTTTAGATCTGGACTGAATGAGGGCCAGTCTTCAGCTCTTATTAAGTCTTTAATGTTGGTTTCTAGCCAGGCTTAGATGGTTCGCACATTGCTACCAGGTGCAGAGTGTTGGTGGAAAGTCTACGGTACATTTTTAAAAAGTGTATTGGTGACAGGTTTCACAACACGATCTTAACGGTCTCTTGACACACTTTAGCTGAAGTCTTCACTCCATGATAAGTCACACCCCACCAAACCATGGTCGAAGTAGGATAATGGCCACGTTCAGCTTCTTTAGAGCTTTCAGTGAACACTTGGTTTCTTTGTTTGTTATAGTGATCTATAATTATGAAAGATTTTTTCAACAGTAAAAAGGATCCTTCTATACCTTTCATCCGGTATCGGGACAATAAGCGTTTTGATCAATCCACTCTATTTAATTGTAAGGATTGATAATCATGGACGATAAAGACCGAGTCTAGTTCTTGGTTAATGATACCCGGCAGAGTCCTAGACGGAAACTTCATGTCTCGTGATTTTGTTTGTTTATAGGGAGGGCTTCGAAGAACAGCTTTAACAGCAATTAAAGCCCGTGTAGTTCGAATAGCACGCGGCCACCATGATCGTTTATGGTTATAGAAAGATAAAGCGTTGGCACATCTATTAATAGATATACAAACATAAGGCTTATTTGAAGCTTCTGAAATATCTTGAAAATTATCGACGGCACTTTGTCTGCCGTGTCTGCCGAAAATGTTTTCAATTTCGGTACGAAGTTTCTCTCTGTTATAAGCACTATAGAAAAATATTTGTAAGATGAATTGCGAGAAATTTATTCAGTTCGTCACACATGCGTACACATGTCAAACGATAATGGAGATGTACAAAGAAAAATAAATGTTGACAAATATGAAAGTTAGCCATCATATACCGTGTATTTTATTATAAGTTCACGTATAAATATGAACTCTAAAATAAAACATCATTTTTTAAGAGGAACGTATCACTTTGTTGTTTTTTCTTCGATCAATTTTATTCAAAAAAAAACTTAAAAAAGGAAATTAATAAAATTGAAGCTTTATATACTTATATTATTATAATTAGTTTTTAACCTACTTCGAAACAGGAGCTTATAAACTTTTTAATCCTTATTTTTTAATGACCCCTCTAATTCATTCATATTTTCTGAGATTTTTATCCAAGTTGCCTGATAATCTTTATTTGAAAATGTGTATTTATGTAAATATGTGAAAAAAGTGATATGTGTGCACAGGGAAAATCTGTTTTTAAGGTTTGGATATCCAATTTTCATAATACAAATAGTATCACTTAACGATGTTTTCTTACATGTAATAATTTTCGACAATCATTTTAGGTATCCTCACCGTTTCCTAAGCTATCCCTTTTCTAAAATGCATTGAGGTCTGGATACGTTTAAACCAGTGATTAAAAGATGAAAATTGATTTGATACAAAAAAGTACCTAATCAAATTACCTGTTACAACTGTAAAAGAAAAATGCGTATTGCAAGTATTTATACCAGCAGACATACATAGCATCTACTATTAAAATATCCTCTTTATATTAAAATATATGTTTCCAATCTGCCCATAACTTTTACTTTGAATAATATGTACGAGTGTGTACATAACACGGTTTATATGTACATCGACTGCACTATCAGACTATGATTGCATTATCAGATACTGATTTAACAAGCGGGTTTAGTGCTTTTTTTAGCTGACTACGTATCAGTGACTTTTATGGTGTTCCTGATTATGAGTTCGTTTATTAGTTGTTAGTAAAAGAAGGTTTTTCTCTATCAAAAACTTGATTTAATCAAGTCAAGTCTCTTTCTCATTACCTTTTCTACCTATAATACTAAAACCAATTGTCGACTTATTGTCAAGGAGCTACATTTAAACTACCCATTCACTGATCATACGACACTCAATCCAGGATTTTTTTAAGACGATTTACGTTCGGAGCTATTCGTTTAGTTTGTTATTTATTGTTCTTTATCATTAAGTACAGTTTTTAATCTGGAATTATTTAAGAAAGAAAAATACTTCCTATTCTGCCATTTAGCACAATAAAATGTAACGAAAAATCAATCAATATAAAAACATTTTACCTTAAATCATACAAAATGTTAAAAAAAGATATTAATGACAATAACCTAAAAAATATTATTCAAAACATTAAAATAAATACATACAACATTAGCATAAGTTGAGTCTTCCATTAACTGCGCTGCAACGCCCTTTAAATGTGCTTTAACGCTTAGTACCTACCCTTCAAAGTATCAGCATAAAAATACCACACATGGTACGTATTCGTCTCACCTTCATACCTGTTTTATTAAATTGTGCAACGTCGAGTACAGTTTTAATTCGGTAAAATTTTCGTTAGTTCAGTTAGTATTATACAATTTGTAAAAATATCATGAGATGATGGGCGAGAATAAAATATGATGTTAAGTAACACTTTTTAAATGAATAAATTCGAACTTATCTATACATATAATTCTAACTGATCGATTTCTGTACATGAAAAATATATGGGAAAAACTATTATTAGGGGCCTTTATTAACGCAATAGAACCCGAAAAAACAGTTATTAGAATTTCTAATTATTGCTAATCTCAGAAACGGCTTAACCGATTTCGTTTTGATTTTCACTGATGTCTTGTAGTAAGCATCACTTAATATTGAAAGTTCGTTTGATCTCAATCCGTCCATAAATAAAAAAGTTATAATTTAAAATAATGTACGTTCTACTTCTTAGCGTTTTTCCGAACCGAAGCGAGGGAAGTTCGCTAGTTTTAATAATAAAACAATAACAGAACTAAATCTGTACATCAGATATTAAAAAAATTTAGTTAGCTTATTAACGTGTCCGACTCTATAGCAATAAAAAAATCTGGAACGACATGGCACTAACGACAGCGGAACTATGCTCAAAACTTTCACTACTACGGATAACACTTATGATGAGTGGGGGCTGCTACGTTTTGATTTCGAAGTTAATTGCAACCCGAGGTAAGTACCTGCTCCAGTAAAGCAATCACACCAGTAAAGTTATAGCAATATAACCTCTATCTAATCTAAGTAGATACAGATGTTAAATACGGTATATATATATATATATATACATAACCCGAACGAAGTCAGAGTGAGCTGCTAGTCTATAGATATAATAAAATTCTAACTGATCGCTTTGTGTATTATGTGTAACGCAATAGAACCCAAAACAATAGTTGTTAGAATTTTTGTCTTTTTGTCTGTACGTTTGTTCGCACTAATCTCAGAAACGCCTTTTCCGATGTCGTTACGGTTTTCACAAATGTATTTCAGTTTGCGTCCCTTAACATTTAAATTTCGTTTCTTGTCAATCCGTCCATAGATAAAAAAGTTATAAATTATTATATTATATTATTTCTAATTCACAGAACAAAAAAACCCAGATCTAAAACAATGCAGATGCTAGCTATTCTAAGCGTAAGCTAGTTTTTCCCAGGCGAGGCGATATAATTTGCTAGTATATAATAAAAGAAAATAAAGTTCAGAACAAAGTTTGTAAATGTGCATTTACTATAATGAAAAAGTCGAGTTAGAGTCATTGAGAAAATAAAATCTAAGCACGGTTCTTAAAATAACTGAATTCATTCACCCTACTTCGCGAAATTCTAAGCCCCTTAACGCCTAACGAATACTTTGTATTTGGAAATCTTTGGATTTTTTCTGACAGTGGATTCAAATTATCTTTTGTCTTTGTCGTACCCAAATATACAGCAGTAACACAGACCTATAAGTAAAAAGCGAGTGTATTATATTTGAATGATACAAAGAAATAGCAATTTATTTTCTAACTATAGTTTCACTATGGGCTTTGAGCACGAACGCGATGTATTCAATATGTACATACGCGTAACTAAGAATACTAACTATATGAAAAAACATAATGAACACCCATGAGTAGCACAATCCGCTTAATCTTGCTTTTGCAAGACTGAACATTATTTTAATCTTATGTACGTCACTGCCAATCTCTCAGCCACATTATTGACATTTCTTGAAGCTTAGCTTGCTCGATAAGTCACTGAAGTTGCAAATTGTTTGATCAGCTTTGCATATTATTAAGACTTCTAATCTTGAGTAGTTACGCGTTGTTTAATATGCCGTACCAAGAGCGCTTTTAATGGTCTATTGTTATACTAATAGCCGAAAAATGCGCGGAAGGGCCACATGATGGTATGTAAACCAAATACATGACTGACACATTGTCAGCCAAGAAAGCGGCCAACCACATCGTTATTGGTTGTTCAACTTTACAACCAAAGCACGTTTAAAACATTTCACTGTTAATACTAATAGAGTGATAGCTATCCAGGCATATAAAGAACCATACACTATACACATGGTACCGCCGGGATTTAACTTGGTCTTAAAAAGCCCAGTGACGTTATTCCTTAATCATTTATTCAGCAAGGTACATCAGGTGCAGACGACGTGAGCTTAAACGGTTACAGTGAGTGATGAATGGAGTTCCTCACGACCCACATATTTACACAAAAATAACTAAAGCATACAGATATATAGCCTACAGACTAGAATCTAATACGTGTCTTATAATGACCTTTTCCCTATCAGAAACCTAGGATGATGCGAGATATAACTACAACGTGACTAGAATAAATCAATAGGCGTGGTTCTGTGTCAAATATTTGCTAATATGCAAGGAATTTTAGTATATTTGAACATAACACACAACAAATACTGAAGCGAAGTAAAAGACTTTTTTTCATTTAGCTGTATAGTCCAACTTCGAGAAAGAAGTCACTCGTAGAATCCAACTCGGATGGGCTGCGTTCGGGAAACTACGTCATATCTTGTCGTCCAAAAAGTTACCTCAGTGCCTGAAGTCGAAGGTGTTCGAGCAGTGTGTGTTGCCAGTGATAACATATGGATCCGAGACGTGGTGTTTCACTATTGGCCTAATGCATAAGCTCAGAGTCGACGAGCTATGCTCGGTATTTCTCTACGCAATCGAATAAGAAACGATGAAATCCGTAGACGAACGAGGGTGACCGACATAGCTCAGAGAATTAGCCGGCTGAAGTGGCAATGGGCTGGGTACATAGTTCGAGGAAGCGATAACCGTTGGGGAAAAAAGGTCCTCGAATGGCGCCCACGTCTCGGAAAAAGGAGCATAGGACGCCCCCCGACCAGGTGGACTGACGACCTGAAGAACACAGCGGGCATCCGCTGGATTCAGAAGGCACAGGACCGGTCAGAGTGGCGCAAGTTAGGGGAGGCCTATGTCCAGCAGTGGACCTCCAAAGGCTGATGGGTGGGTGGTATAGTCCAACCCTGTTACCAATCTAACTTACCCTAATTTAGAGATACCAGACTAGACTGGCAATTAGTCCTAATTCAGAGATGGCAGACTACATTATCTTCACTTGAATATTTGAAAATAATTATTGTATCATATGCGTGATGCTACGTCATGAAAATTTCTAACTCCACAGTCTATATACAGATAAAGATAAATCTATATATATATATATATATATATATACATATATATATATATATATACATATATATATATATATATGTATCTATATAATTCTTGGAACCACGACACCTATTTGAAAATATATTTTACTATTCGAAAGGCATTCTATTCCGGATGGACATAGGCTAACATATAAATATAATAAATTTTCTGTAGTATTATTATAAAAATATTTAGTTAGTACCACACATACTATTTAGAGTTTGTCAAAGTATGATTATTATACATAAATATTGTTGCTATCAAATAGATTTTTTATTGAGCTTTGAATGCAATTATTCTTCTCTTGTAATAGATACCCCCATTAAGATATTAAGAAATTGTTTATTATTTTTCAATATTGATCAAGTAACTTGTTCTTGATTGAACTGCAAACCCAATTTTAAATTTGCTGACAAGAAATTTGTAAGGCTTAAAGTGAATTAACGAAATAAAACACTATTCTTACCTGACTGAAACAAATGCAAATGAAATTTAGGGCTATTCAAATAACACATTTAACAAAACGTGACAGTACAGAAAAATTATATTACTTTATCCGGCAAACAAGTAGGTACAGAACTTATTCGACTTGTTTACTAGCGTGAGGTATCATGGTGTCAAGCTATAATTTAAACAACCAAAGATGCGTTGTCTTGGTATAAGCTTATTAAACCTAATTTATCACAAAGACACAGACGTGTCTATTCGACGCCAAGAGGAGCCTGTTCACCTTGAGTCCTACATTTCAGAACATAATTATGTCAACCTTGCGGTTTTCTATGGGTTACATTTTAGAGAGGGTGCGTAGGAATTGTTCGAATTTATTCTCCCACCCACCTCCGTTACTCCATTGAACAACTCCACGTACGGCGTATATCCATTCTGATGTAGTGAACGTACCGCCTATACGGACGAAGCGTTTGCGCCGTCATTCATTGTAAGCACTACAAAGGACTGGAATAACTTGCCAGCGTCGGTGTTCCCGCCTTCTTACAATGTGGGAGTCTTCAAGAGGAGACTGAATAGGCTTTTATAAGTTAGTGCTTTCAACATCTTAGACCTCATCCCACATCAGGTGGGATTGTTGTCAAGCATTAACTAATTCTATGTAAAAAAAAATATACTGCAAAACAACGTTTTCTTGCAGAAAGTCTGCCAATTATCGTACTGTACATTTTTATTTTCACTCATGCTCTGAAAGTAGATCGTAATGAACCGAATAATCTCGTGCCTTTATAGGCCAATTATTGCTTAATATAGGCACGTAATATATTATACACGTAAGCTTACGTAAGCGAACAATACATGTCAGGAACATCAGTTGCATGTTGCCCAGTAGACAGCAACTAGGTAAGCCGTAGATATGGATACAATATGGATAAAAGCTTACAGTTACGACATGACGTTGGTAATAATTTATCTACCTACATGAATGAATCACAAAAGAGTTCTATTCTGCGTAATCTCTAAAAAAAGGTAAATTGGGAATTTTGATTGTTGTAAGTAATCAATCGCGGTCCTTGTATATAAACTAACTATCGATTTATATATTTTTTCACGATGAACATTCATTGAAAAAATACGATCGTGACGCCTATAAAAATATGACTCACAACATTCTGCAAATTGACGAAAATTAAGTACTCGTAGATACATTATCTCAATACGGTTTTAAAACATTTATTGGTTTATCTACATCGTCCAATACTGCACATTTTTTGAGATAAAAAATTATGCATAAAAATCAGTAATTCCAGGCTTCTCGAAGGATTGTCTAATAAAAATTTCATGAAGTTAAGAGAGCAATAAGATGTCGACGGACTCCACCAAAACTGGGCGCCGTTTTACTCGTCAATATAGTTTTTGATAGCCAGAGTTTTCCATTTACTTTCACAAAATTGTAATACCGAAAAATTTGAATGACTTTTAATTTGTAAATGTTGCGCTTAAGAAACCTCGTTGCAAAACTAACAGAAATTTCGTATAAGTATTACATTCAATGTGCTGTATTTCACATAGGTTTTATCTGATTGCTTGATTGATTGTTGTTAGTATAATACGTACTCAAATAGGTTAGTTAATTAGGTACGAGTATATACAACAAGAGTTAAAATATAGGCATAATTATTGGCCGTATTGGGACGGCCTAGAATACTGCCCCCATTTCCATGCTGGCAGAACAGGATGTCGTAAGAGGCAGCAGAAGCTAGCCTGCTTGGTGGTTGGGCTCCGCGTAAGGATTATATTCTCCGTATTATCATTAAGTCATTAATATTATTACTGGTATTATTATCTTTCCGTTAAGCCTGCCTGGGTAGCTACCACCCTCCTGCTTGAGTCAGCCGCCAAACGACTTGTCGTGTTCAGGCTGAGGGCTTGAGAACCAGTATTTTATTTATTACCTTCTTCTCATTTCCTGGCCGACAACGCACCAGTAATACCTTTGGTCTTGCTGATGTTCATGGGCGACGGTGATCACTGACCATCAGTTTATTCGTCTGCCCGTTTGTCGGCTATTAATATAAAAAAATCATAGCATAAATGAATACTCCGTTATTAATTATTGATTTATGTAATACTGATATATAAATATTGACAGTTGAATAGACACTAAATACCTCACAATCTAAGACCAATGTTAAATCAATTGACAAACTGGAAACGTTAAAATCTTTAACTAAATTTAAGTACTCTGTATCGTTTGTGTGTATCTGAGTAACGATTTGAGGCGCGGTCAGTTATTGAACGGGTGACCGCTACGGCTAAGTTTATTGAATGCTTCTGTGCTTCACAGACCAGAAACTGCGACCGGCTTTCAGTCCGAGATGCTATCAATACATACCAATCTTAAACCATGTCGGAGACGATAAAGGATGTTCCCAGTCTGGGGTTGACCACTCTCAATCTATTCACATTCTGCAGCGTTCTAATAATGGATTGAAGCTAATATTTTTACATTTTCCGATAATTTTATACCGTATAAACTCGTAAACTGAATAGGATCCCTTTATCTTGTTTCCGTTCTAATTCATCCCAACAGCATCGACGCTCTAAAGTAACGGCTTTTTACATTCTAGTCTACTGACTCTCCAGATCTATGTAGGCGTATATTTACATAGGGATAGGTACATATAAGTACAATAAATCTACTGGAGCGTGAATATAATTTTATCGCTGATCGAGATTAATGAAAGCGATTCTACTCTATCAGATGCGATGCTCAATATTTATGAAATGCAACGTTTCTCCCCTTGAGATCTTTTCACTGGTTTAATTTACATATTTATTTGTGAAATTATACTTGCAATAAGTAGGCACGTTTTCTAAAATCAGTGTCCCTTCTTTAATATTTTCTACTTATAACTAAATGTTCGCCACGTGAACTTTTAATGGTAAGTCATACGTATACCAGAATAGTATAAGTTTTTATTTTGATTTATTTTAATATTGTTATTTTTATTTTATTTTCTCATTTTAATCGATATATATTTCGTTGACCTCTGGATTTTTCTCATGAATAAGTTATACTAAATATTTCTGTATTATAAAGAAATTAGTATTTTATTCATTGCTAGATTTTTTTATATGATATTTCTAATTGCTACATTTTATACTAGTATATCTTACCGTATCTCTTATCGTAATGCTTACAATTTTCAAATATTTACAACATAAAACATATTTATTTGGCTTATTAAAAATATTACAGTTATTGCCAACCAGAATAGGGAGAAAAGCCTAAATGCAAACATTATGAAACGGATCCGGCTCAGCGTTATACTGGTAATCAAGAGACAACCAACGCTGGTCTTCCACAGGGTCCGTTAGGTGATGTCACCGAACACATTTTACGTATATTTTAAGCTTCAAAAGTATAATAACCTAGGTTCATAAAGTTTATAGGATTTACAATTATACTAAACGGAAAAAACTACAAATAAATTTATAATCTTAAAAATTCTATAGATAAATTAAACCACTCTGTGGTCTGCCTATGCTGTCTGTCACTTGGTTCGACATAACATTGACAGATTGATCACGTATACATAACCAATTAATTTTTAATCAATATAAATAAAAGTGACTGGGTATTCTATAAATAATGTTAAATTAGTATCTACTATATTGAATAAATTTATACGCGGCTGCGTACTATCGTTTGACATATTTATTACTGTAGACATCTATGCTGGCGCGTAGCACACTGGTGGAACCGTATAGTGCTATCCGTGATTCCAATCAGAAAAGGACCTTGGTCGTAACATAGTTTACCTGTCTAAACTAAGACTGGTAATTAGAATCAAATTGATAGTAGATATAAAGCTTTATTTGAATCACTTAATGGTTTCGACTCTCAATCCTTCAGTCCTGATGATTTAGAGGTCCTACTTAATCTTACAGATTATTTTATTGCACTGCAGTTTCAAATCGTATTCGCATCCGCAGCATATAAGGTCAAAAACATCGTATAAGATCACATTATTACATATTGCCTGGAAATAATTACACACTCAACTGGTTCCACTGAAGCAAAGATAACATGTTCATGTGAGGATTTACATACAAATCCAATTAAATGTATCTATAGAACTGTACCATAAACAACGCCAAATTTATCAGATAAATAAATAATGAGTCATTTGACAGTCAGCTGCTTGAACACACACTGCTAAACTTTTCATTGATAGACTACCCTAGTTGCACATAAAATATATGTAGGAACTCAGTTATCCTATTAATTGGCGCCACGAGACCGCATCGCATTCACATGTTACCATGGCGCCCGAGGATAATCTGTTTAATGGCGATTCGCAAGACTCATGGTTTTACACGAAACATGATATTTTTGTGGTTTGAAAGGCATTCACATGCTTAGAGATCTTGAGTACAAATACACCACATAACAGAAGTTTTTCCCAATTATGTGCATATTTCAATATTTGCGATTATAATTTGCTTCGGTGATGACAAACATCGTAAGGTAATTTCCTGATAATGTACCTGCACCTCTAAGAGCACTAAGTAAGTGAAGTATACCATTAGGCCAGGATAATGACCTTAACTTAATCGAGGACATGCAGGTCGAGCATTGGAACTATTATAGAGTGCAAGTTTAACAAATAACATGCAACCATGATTGCCCATCGTAAACGTAAAATATGCCTGAGAAAAATAATTAATTACTTCCCATGCGTATTTTGGTCACGTTCCAGATTTAAACTATATACCCCTTATTGTATGTCTTTGTATTTTTCATTCTGTTGCAATATTTCTTTGTCTGATGGGCGTTTCATAAATCAGGAATCCAAATTCATCGTAACGGTTTTATTATTAACCTCTCAGCCATTCTCCTATTTTCAAATTTACGCTTTCCTATGCTATTGAAAACTTTCAATCAGTTTTTAAATTAAAGGCCTTCGTTAAAATTATGGAATAAATTTAATTTAGAACAATTGTTGTTGCATATTTTATTTTATATTGATTGATATTATATTTGGTTATAAAATCAAAAATATTTATTGTTTATTCAGTTATTTATATTAATGCTATGGACATCAAACAAATGTATGTGTAGTTTTATTATATATTTTCGCAATTAGAGACTAATAATTAATCGTGTCCTCAGACTCGAATCATTCATTATCGTTCCTTTACAGTAACTTTTGGATTATATTTTCTAAAAATATCTTTTACCAACTTTAGGGA
>PDGT01000024.1:2849398-2976460 GCA_003671415.1 Megathymus violae | reverse complement strand
TTTTCAATCTTTCAAGTCATTGTTGGTAGAAATCCAACAAAATCTGGACAGTTTTCTGACGTATATGGAGAGGCTCCCCTCATGGTACATTGCAAGGCCCCATTCTTTATCTACCGTACAGGACGTGCCTAAAACTATGCTAGTCTACCACAAGTATACCGTCTTATTACACGTTTTAATAAATGAAATACGAGAGACACTGAATTTCAACCAAAAAAATCATTAAAGCTTTATGCCGCATCGTTATACATGCCGCTTTTAAGGGTGAATGATTACTTTCACGCGCAGATTAACCACAGAGAAATCTTAATGACATCGCCTATGTTGTCGACCATTTAAATCGCGTTTAATCAGGTCGTGGATCATCTCTTTTAGTTTTAATGTGAGCGCTGAATATAGTAGCTACATGGGTAAAAACATGCGAATAACTGTACAATCCAGCTGGCGGAGGAACGGGTGCGGCGGGGCACGGCACGGCACCCGGGCAACCGAGCAGTGCTCACCCGGCTCGCGGCCCGGTCGGAACGCGTTATAGCCCCGACTGCTCCCTTTAGTCCGCGATCTAACTTCTCGGGAACAATCGCACAAAAGGAACAAATCGAAACCCTTCCTTTCATATCTCGCAATCGAAATCGTGAAGTGATTCTATTGTATTTTCTGACTGGTGTTCGAGTACTATGAGGGCTCCCATTTACGAAGACTGTTGTCCATTAATTTGAACGCCCGTTTATAGTCAATATGACTTAGCAGTTTGTAAAATATATATGAATACGAAGTCGGAAAATTACAGGTAAAATAGGTAATTATGTATTAATTTGATTTATTTTGAATCAACGAATCATATTACTAAGAAACCTGTGATTTCACAGTAAATGTCCATCTCTTTACAGGACATTTATTTTAGTTTGAAAATGTGTTTTATTTTGAAGATGTTCGACTCGAGAAATACAAATACTTCAGAATAACAAAACTTCCTACAAGACAATCAATCACGAATGCTTACTTAATGGTTCGAAGGGCTACTTCCGATTTAAGGAAATAATATATATCCCATTGACGAAAATTCCCACGTCACCATTGCAGTTACCGTCACGATATATGTGACCGTTAAAATTATACATCATTTTAAAGTCAATAAAACATATTCATAAACCGTTTAAAGTTACATTCAATATATTGTACGTTGAAAAAGCAATATATTTTCATTTTGTAAAATTAAATAATTAATTTTTGAAATTGGGCCTTAGTTAATGTTATTTCACAAATGTTAAACTGTATAAGTCAAAGTGGCAATAATCCGTTGCGGCCATCTGCTGCACAGCAGAATCTTCACTAATGCTCGGTGATTTTGACAGTAAAAATAAAGATAGATTCTTTATTTGGGTTTTAATATTATTTTTAATTATCTAGATATATCTTCTACGAGTAGATGTGTTACTAAATAATATAACAAACGTTATTTTATTTACAACTAGTAAGCCGCCCTCGCCTCATTCTAAAGTCTTGCTACGCCTTAAAAAAAATTGGCAAACTCATTATTCATTTTTAAATTCTATTATTACTTATATATCTTGTTCAAATTTTCAATCATTAATAAAATACTTTTTATTTATCCACTCGAGTCCAAATACATTTTTTAAACTTCTAATGGATGACACTTGATGTTAATACAGTTTTTTTTTCAAATATTAATTGATTATATAAATGTAAGAAATTAATTTTATTATATATCATCTTTTAATATCAAAAACCTTCATTGCGACATCTGTCGGCACGACTGGAACTACGATATTCGTTAAATCAATACAGTATCATTAATTTTATTGCCTAAGTCTTTACATAGATGGCACTGCGCTCTGATGAAGAACAATAATTAATTTTAGTTTATATAAGAAAAAAAAATCTCTTATATTAAACAGGATATAAATGTATATTCATATTTATATTAATTATAATTGTTTAATAAAAGTAAGAATCTATTTTTTTAATTACTTGTTATCAGGTATTTGTAGAATAATAAACATATTCATTTATGACAATAGCTACGCAAAATATTCAAAACTTTTACTCTTCTTTTTCTATTCAAGAAGGATGGAAGTTCTCTTCCGTGCTAACTTTTGTATCCTATCAAATGGGTACAAATGCATTTTCTGGAATCAAAAGGCTATGACCCATAATACAGGTTATGGTTATGCCAAGTATCATTTAACTTTATTTTGTATTTATACCTAATATGTACACAGACTGATAGACTGATAGACAGATAAACGAATAACAGAGAGATCAAAATCCGAAAAAATATGTTTTGGCTTCTACATCGATTATAGATCAACCTTTATTAATACTTCAAAAAATATTTATTATTATTAGGTTAGTAAAGAGTATGTCTCACTTCCCGACCTTAATATTCCTTTAGAACTCATTGATGCAAATTGAGTCGCACGAATAACCAAAGGATTGCAGATGGAGCGAGAAAATAGACATGCCATGGCATACGTAACTAGCTTTCCTCACGGATAACCTACAGTGTACGTAATTTTAAACATCAGTGTAGTTACTGGAGTGGGAAGCATCTTTTTAATCACGAAGTTTAATTTTTGTAATCGGGCTCCAGGCGAAATTTATGTCATAGAAAATACACGCCGGGGACGAAAAGAAACCTCACGTTAGCTTTTTATACAAATACTAACGGCCCCATCCAACTTCCTTCGGGTTGGACTACTAATTACTATACATACTAATACATTATTATTAAAGAATCCTATTTGTTGCCTTGATCAGACCTCATTAGGTTTACTGATATTTTATATAGCCTATCATCTGCGCAATCACGTGTTCTCACTTCATGCCAATTTTTGTGAAGATCGGGCAAGAAGTTTTTGAGTTATAAAGGGACATACAGGCAGACAGAAAAAAATTTTCAAAATAATCTAATTGATGTCAGTGTGTCATAAAATGAATATTTATCGTGAAATATGCCAAAAAAAATGAAATGTACAGACAGAGAGACAATTAGAGATTTATATAGATATGTAGATTTTATATAGCCTTTCATCTGAGCAATCACGTGTTTTCACTAAATACCGATTTTCATTAAGATCGGTCAAGTACTTCTTGAGTTATTTCGAGATTTTCACGAAAATTTTAACAGATTTATATAGTAATACCTATAGATATAGATAAAAAATTTCGTGTCGAATCGATAGAATATATAAAATTTATTACATTTTTATACCGTACATTGGGTGGACGTTCGAAGTCCGGACAAGCGTAACGTAATTTTTTTTAAATTAGAAATAAACGATCACACGCTCACACCTCGCCGCTAGGGTTTTCTGTGTTGCGGGTGCGCAAATGTTCATATAAATGTATATTCACACCTCATAATAAATTTGCAATATGTTGTTGCTATTTACAATCCGTAATTTCTCTTTAATAATCTTGGTATTACGTCACCCAAATTTCATATTAGCAATATTTGCTCCCACTGTGGCAAATTATATAGTTGTTCAAATTAAAGTTTGTTCTATAAACGATTATATAACCTTAAGTAACATTATTATTTACTAAATGTAAACATTATTTAAGAAATAGTGCCAAAACCTATCATGCAAGGAAATTCATGTCCACGACTGAGAGTATAGTCCCTTTCCACAAAGTAGCTAAGTAGACTTGATGTTTGTAAAAGTAAAATAATAGAGTTTATGCTTTTTTAATAAGTAAAATTTTCCGACTTAGAATTTCGCACACAATTTTATATTTAATTTATGTACAGTATCTTTATATATTATATTAGCATATGAATATGAAAGAATGTTTGTAGAAGATAAATAATCTTGTTTTACGTCGCAACGAAGCAGCGGATTTTTGCACAATTGTTTACTGGCCGGAAAGAATCAAAGGCTTAATTAGAATGTGCAGTGCCCATAGATAAAATTCGATATTAAAGTATTAAAGTCTTGAATCAATAAACGAAGTCTGAAATCAACCTGGAATTTTGTATATGTAAAGAAACCGGTAATAATATTACTGACTTAATAATAATACTGATAATATAAACCTAACGAGAAGCCCTACCACCAAGCAGGCTGGCTTCTGTCCCGTGTTACGACACCCTGTTCTGCCAGCATGGTATTGGGGGGAGTATTTTAGGCCGCCCGAATACGGTCAAAAGTTCCTTAACGGTTATCTATTAAATCACAACATATTAGTTTGTAAGACCCCGTACCAATAAAAATATCATGGAAACAGTAATAATATTTCTAAGTACTAAATAGCGTTTATTTATTGAGCAAGGGCCTCCTTACAGAACGAGAAAGGTTTAAGTCACGGTCCGCCAAATCGGCTAAGTGCGGATTGTTAAATATTCATTCATGCTTAAAGGTATTTATTACTCTTGCTTAATATAATGCAATAAATGTTCCATACTCTATTAAAAACGGGTCTATCTTAATGATAGTACTAGTGAGTTTCAACACTAAGATAGTCCAACTGCTTACACTTTGTAATATGAAATTAAGGATTTAAATACAAATTTCTTTCTTCCCTGCTGGTATGGTTTTAAATGACATAATGATTATGACTCAACGGATTACATCTGCAACCATCGTTAATCAACAGATTGCATTACTACTAATTCGGTGGTGTAGCTACTTATGGGTATTATAGCTCCCTTCGTAGCATGGTGTGAGAACTCGAGCTTACGAATAAGTCCGACATTAAGAAAACCGTTGCATTTTTATACATGATATAGATATAAATGCATTTTTATAGAAAAATAGTACACCACGGTTAGAGTTGCGGGTAAAGTTAAAAAATGTTTATACAGTTTTTCAAGGGTCAAAATTAAAAATTGTAAATTGAGATAAAAGAACACTCCTGCAAATACTAATAATACAAATATTTTTAATATGATGTCTGCTAATACTTTAATAAGTATTATTAGATAATTCAGACCTCTTAATTGCTTTATCAAATCACTTCTTTATTCCAGACATCACAGCAGGTTTTCCCAATCATCCTTATTCTCCTTCCCTTCACAAACAAATAAAGCAAGTAATTATCTGATTTGTGTGCTCTTTATAGGTCTACACAGGCTATCTTTATATCTATTCAATAATAAAAAAAAATAAAAAAATATATATAATGAATATGTTGGAATTACGATGGGTAATATCTATTCAATAATATCATTAACTATCGATATAATCTTATTTTTGGTTATTAGCAACCTTAAGCAACCCAGCTGTTATCTCACAAGTGTTCATTGTTAAGTTACGTGCGATCGTGAACTAACAAGCGTTGTGACGACTATGGTCTGCGCAGTTCCTCAAAACACGATTATTTTATCATCTGTCCTTGGCATTATATTGATTTATAAAACTATATGATTATATATGTACACTTTGATTCTTCCCTTATCCTAGGACTTACCTTATAGAGATTAAAATTTATGAATAATTTCTAGTATATACCATATGCAACCATAAAAACAACTTTGAATTACATGTTTTTTATTATTCCGAAAATTTTATATACTTTACATTTACAAAACCTTGGTTCAATTGATTTTACACAAATACATATAACATTTTGATACGTTCATTTTAACATTATGGCCTTATATTCACTTCATGTATTTACCATATACCTAATATATTACGTAAGTATATTATGTTTAGGGTATTTACTCAGATGGAAATACGAATAGTACTCCATTTATCGCTCCGTCGTTAAGTTCATTTATTTCCTAAAAAAAAAAAAGAAAAATTAGGAAAAGAAAGATCTTGATAAATTAGTTTTTATATAACTCTTATCATATTTATTTTTAGTTTTTTTTTGTGGTAATACACAACAGACGAGCAGACAAGCCAACTGATGGTAAGTGGTCACCGACGCCCATGGAAATCAGCAAGAGCACTGATCACTAATGCATTGTCGCCCAGGAAATGAGAAGAAAGAACATACGTAAGTTAGGACCTAGCATTGTAACTGATCGATTTCTGTACATGAACGATATATGAGAAAAATATTATTAGGGGCCTTTATTAACGCAATAGAACACAAAACAATAGTTGTTAGAATTTATGTCTATTTGTCTGTGCGTTTGTTCCCGGCAATCTCATAAACGGCTTGCCGATTTTGTTCTGGTTTCCACTAATATGTTGCAGTAAGCATCACTTAATACTTAAAGTTTGTTTCATTGCAATCCGTCCATAAATAAAAAGGTGATGAATTAATATGTATTTATAATTCACAGAACGAGGAAAGCAGAATAGTAGTAGGATAGCTTTTCCGAAGCAAAGCTGGGGCATTTGCTAGTAAAATATAAAAATGACGACCCAAGTCACAGAAATACTGGTCACTTACTCAGTAACTAGAACTCCACGCATTTGTTTTCGTTCTTCATCGGTCATATCAGCAAATTGATTGATATCAAATGTAGCGGTTTGCTTTGGATCCGAATTTAATCTATTTATTTCTTCCAAAGATGCACGGAATGCTTCATAATGAACTTGTTTGTCTGCTTCATCTGTATAGGTTTTATTGAAATTAATGATGAATTCTTCGAATAACTGCGGCGCGTTGTCTAAATCGTACCGTGGCTTGGATTCCGATACGCAGTCAATAGACGCCGCCGTGGCCATAGCGGCCGATACCAGGAGGGTCACAAAAATTGCGGAGCGCATACTGATTGGGAAATGTTGTCGATTGAAGGTACCTCACGACAGTGTAATATTTTAGACACTCATCGATTTATATATCGTAATATTGACAATATATGGTCGATAATACAATTTAACGCGTACGTTTGAAAGAACAAGCTGTCGTCTGATTACGTGTTGTTTCACTGTTTAATGATTTCTTCAACACTTTTGTTCACATCATGAGATACAAATATTTGTACATTTTATGCGTGTGGTTAAATTACTGTAAGGTGCTTTGCTAATAAACAAAAAAAGAACAAGGAAAAATTTGATGATATGATATAAAAATACCCATCACACATATTATATCTATACCTTTTTGTTATTGGTGCAAATTTGTATTTATATTGGTAAAATTGTTATTTCATTAATTGGTGTAGTGTAGGTACATTAATTAAATCAAATCAATTCAATTCAATTCAAAATCATTTAATTATATAGGTATTCAGTATATACACTTATGAACGTAATTTTTTTGCTTCTACCACCGTTTCGAAAAGTGCTTTAACAATGAGGAGAAAAAACGGCGAAAGAAACTCCTCAGCACATCTTTTAAACAACATATGGTAATTACAAAAGTTTAAACCTGTGCGGAACTGGTTTCGACACAAATTTTTCCAGGCATCCTTGTCATTAATGTACTCATCTATACTATAATATCCTTTGCCTATAAGTTGTGTTTTAATGCGACGCTTAAAAGTTTTAATGGGCAATGCGCGTAACAATTTAGGAATCTTATTGTAAAAACGAACTCCAAGCCACATAAAGGAATGCTGAACCCTTTGAAGGCGATATGAAGATGTAATCAACTTTGATTCTGTCATAGTTAGCAATATACGATCTAACTGAACCTGAGTTGATCACTCAGAAATAAAAACGTGTCAGTGACAATATAATAACAACATGATGAACAATTTCATGATATTGTAAATTCTACAATTAAAATACGTCATTTTCAATTATAATGAACGGAAAATTACTTATAACAGATACACAAGAGTTAAGACGTCACATTCATCAATGACCTCGAGAATGTTTACAGTTTTCAATTATTTGAATAGACAACATGTGTTCGAAGACATCTATGAATTTACATTGGAGCCATTACTTACATTGTAGTATATATAATATTACTTAATACATTTAGGTAAAACTACATTTTTTCATTGGATTAACGGAATATTTTTGTAGATAGTAACGTAAAAATCACATGTAGGTATATATAAGATACGTTGATGGTAAAGAATGTATTTAAGATTGATTCAATTTAGAAGATATATCAACATTGCCGCTTTGAGTTGGACAGATCAAAATAGTTTACTATAGTACCTAATATTCTGGCCAGAAAAGTCCAGCACTAAACCACCCTGTCAACATCAGGCAACTCTGTTGAAAAGCAAGTTGTTTGAGTAAAAAACTTTGTATGTTCTTGCTATCGATCACTACCTAGAACTTCCATCAAAAGCGATATATCTGAACTTCTAAGCCGTTGTTCCACATCTCTTATTTTGTTTTCTAACCTCTAGGTATTAACTACATATATGAAAACTTTCAATTTCTGAAAGTGAAAAATCTAGCATTATTTAGTAAAAAGTAAAACATTTTTTTTCATCGGCAATAAATAAAAAAGGTTGCCAGGTTTTATTCTTTTTCCTGAGGACATAAGTATCAAAGACAAAATACCAGATGACCTGCTAACTTAAGAACGACAGAATACGTAACCAATATCAGATACTCGTAGAACCCACTCTACGAGTTCTAGTTTCAAAATCATTACGTGGATAGTTAGGATAGTTGGGATTGAACATTTATGCTAGTTAGCTTAATTTATGCTAGACATATCTATATCGATCGGGAATAACGTACCCTTTCAAATGGTAAAATATTTTCTTAATAGGAGCCGTTTCCGTATATACACAGAGTCACAAAAATCACTCTCTCCTTATAAAATTAGTACAGATATAGGTTTTCTTAACATATCGAGCAATGAAAGCATGTAATAGAAATATTATTCTTTAAGATTTAGTAATAGCGTAACATTTTCATGTTTCTTTTCCAACCCAAACTTATTAAACGCCATCTGCATGAAGACGACTCACTATGAGTAATGAGATCATGCGAGATGTTCTCGTTTTATGCAAATAACTATCACTGCTCAAGATGATTGAGCGCCTTATTCATAAATCTATATTAAAAATAAAAACAGGTCAAATCCGAATCGGCATCGTGTTGGATAAGATTTCAAATTGTAGATGTATAACAAGCACATTTTCCATTCCATTCTGTTGATATTTTCTTATAGATTTTCGTTTTAACTATGAACGAGAAAAATCTATATATTTTTTTATTATTTCAAGCTCAATAGTATAATTAAAGTTATCCATTCTAGTGCCTATTCATGTAAATCTATTAAACTATGCATTTTAAAATGAAAAAAAATATTTGATATCGTTAATTGATACCGTTAACAAAAGGTCGTCTACTATACAATCGACTATGCATTGTCAACAGTTATTATTATATTTCCAATTATTTTTTTCCAGTCTAGACTCATACGCTCTATTTTGACGCGAACATAGAAATTTATCGGAGATGTATCTAGGAAATTCGGTAGGCCGTATTAGAGCGGCAGAACAGAATATCGTTAGAGGCGACAGAAGCCAGCCTGCTGGTAAGGCTTCGCGCAAGGATTATATTATCAGTATTATTATTAAGTCATTAATATTATTATCTTTTCATAAAGCCTACCTGACTAGGTACCACCCTCCTGCTTGAGTCAGCCACCAAACGGCTCGTCGTGTCCCGGCTGGGGGTTTGAGAGCCAGTACTTGTTTACGTTTTCTCATTTCCTGGTCGACAACGTATTAGTGATACTTACGGTCTTTTTGATGCCCATGGACAACGGTAACCACTTACCAACAGGTGACTCGTCTGCTCGTTTGTCGGCTATTAAGATAAAAAAGGGCTATAAAATCACTGACACATCTTTAATATTTTCGCATTTTGGTATCATAGAACCACACCTGATTATATGGTTCTTCCTTTTTTTCCTTCAGTTATACATATGTCATGCTCTTTTCAAATTTACTACAGATTCATATTTCATTCCGTTCCACGCATACATCCCACATTATCACATTTTTAATAAATTACAATTGTACGAATGTCAAGACATTTAGTAGATCAGACTGGTTAGGGAACAATGTGGGTAGTGCCCGTAATAATTTTTCTTCTCTGTGAGGTTATAGATGGTGAATTAAAGTAGACGGTTGATTTCTATGACATTTTAAGAAGGCACTGCCAATAGGTATTAAAATGTTGCAGTGCGGAAAAATTAAACCTAACGAAAAGTTTATGCCAATATATTCACTCGTACAATAATCTTAAAGTACATAAAATCTTTTAAACTTAAAAATATCGGTACCAAAAAGTCACATTGACAGTGTAAAAACATTTTATTGTTATCGGACAATCGGACTTTCATTTAAACGGTTTTTTAATCCCAGGCCGAACAGTAAATATAATATGTGCGCAACACTCGTTGCGGTATTCACGTTGTAGTGACACTCCAAAACGTATTAATCAAACTTGAATTCATACGTTAATTTCACGGAATATCTGTTTAGAACAGTTTTAAAATTACAACATAGCTAATTGGCCAATGCGATGTAATAGGCTTAGCTCATTGCAAAACAGTAATGTTCATTGCATTGTAATACGTAACATAATGAAACTAGTTGTTCCGACAAATAATGTTCTTCAATATATTTAAATATTTCAGTTTATCTACTAATAAGAATCTGTGCACGGAATATATTTCTAAACTTTATTGGAGATAGACTTTGTTACCAATGTTAAGGTGTAATCATATTTTTTTGCATTTTCTTATATCGCTCTGTCTGTCTGTTTCTACACGTATACTATTATTAAAACCACAAAAAATATTTAGATGATGTATTGCTTAATTGTAACTTACAAAATGAGTGATACATAATCTTTTTCATCCCAGTAAACAGATAGATAGAAGCAAAAAGGTGATGGATTAGTTGTATAAATATATCTTTGTTAATCTCGAATTTACTATCACTCTGTTCGATTACGCTATCTTGGCATATCTATGCCAACTCATATCTATGATCATTAATATCTATGAAACACAATCTCTACAAAACCATAAATATTTTTATGACCCTAATCGGTCAAGTTATTTAGAAATTATGGAATCAATAACGATGCATCGACGATTATTAAATATATAATATTTTAGAAATTTTGCGTACAGCAATATTAATACTTTTGTAATGGAAGAAAATAATGTAATGAAAAATATAAAATTGTAAAGATAACCCTTAAGATGAGATGACAAGAATAGCTTCTATAGTAAACCTTCAAGCAAAAAATTTCGCGGGTCTCATAATTATCTCTCGATATCTTAGCTTCCAACCACACATAATTACTCTGATAAGCAATTACATGTCGTTACAGTCGACTTCCATTCTGTCATCTTTCCGCTAACGATATTTAACAACAATCTGCATTTTAATTAATGAATTCTCTCTTCAAAATGAAAACGGATTCGTCTCAGAACTTATTAACTGACTTGAGAGTGCCTGTAATTTCACTCACAAATATGGGTATAATATAATATTTAGTGCTGCCATGTAATTTTAAAATATTTTGAATACAAAATAAAGCTCTGAATACTTTTAAGACATTTTTGTTGACCTATCTATTTTGCACGTCCAGAAAATTCAAAATAAATATGTAAATGCCTTTTTTACTTTCCAACTTCGTCAAACTTTTAGATATTTATTTAGTAGAAAATCATACTTGACATTTAACAAAAATTAACTCACCCCTAACAAAGTTCATGTCTACACAACAACAGTGAACCATTAACGTCAGTATTATTTTGAAACCGAAAATTTAGGTTTACTAATAAACCTTTGGATTGAAAATATTAGGCCACAGCCTTAAATAAAAATCACAAATGGTCGTTTTTTATTTCACCTAAACAACAACATACTTCGGCAACGAACTTTAAAGTAATTTACAACAAAATAGGAATATCTAATTAAGTTATCAATATTGTAGCCACAACAAGTACCTACATATTACACATATTACTCGTAAGCTGCGTCCATTTTTTGCTCGTTTATGGGTTCCCTGGAGGACGTGAAAGGGTTTTTATATGTTCGGTGTTTAATGGAGACGCTCATTTAGAAACGGGATACTGACGTTTTTAATATTCGTATAGAAATAAGATATCCTTAAGCCATTGTCAATCGTAATCGTGTAACAAACGTGATACATTTATTTTTATCACTTTCCATTGGACGCTACTCATGAAGTCTTCATGGGCCAGAATAATATTATTATGGACTCGTTTACGACTCAGAAATCCTATTGAAAATTGCTCTCTTGGTGTCTTCTTATTGTTATTTTTCTTCACGCATCTATATACATTATATATCCGAACATTCTTTATAGTTTACACTGACCAAGTATCAACAATTAGATATTTCCTTACATTTGTCTCGTGAAACCAAGTTTTATTTTAGCATAAATCATTACTATTTAAAACAATCCACACACGCCACCACAGGCACAACCAAACATACAGCGCAGCAATTTCTCCCACTGACACTTTTCGTAATGGAACATATCCTTCTTCTTGTCTTTCCTTAACACTTATTTTTTGCTTTAATACAATTCAGATTGTCAACAGTAAAACAAAATAATTAAAATATTAATTTTGACTGTTTCAAATTACGTAAGTCGTCGAAAGACAGTTAGATTAACATTCATAGAAGTTGTAATTAAATTTTATATCGTATTAATTTAGAATATTAAATAATGTTCACTGCCCACACACGCAAATACGACCCTTGACAGTAATGCGGAATGGAAATAATAATTTTGAAATCTGAAGTGTTGCTTACTTTTATGTTATGAAAATTAACATGTATAATAACATAAAAGAGTGTAAGAGTGCTAAAATACGATGGATGTGAAGTTTACCTTAATTATTATTTTAACGCCAGAGAATCTCGTATTTGTCTGTTACACTGACTTTTTTTCTGATACTTGTGCTGATTGAAATAAAAGCCAGTTTAAATGCTTATATACTCGTATGTATTGTGTCATATTAAGTTATTTTTTCCTATACAAGTATTTTAATATTTCATAGTGTAGAGATTTATAGAATACAACCTATCTTCGTTTAGTTTTTGAGTAAAGCTATGACTGACAGGCAAACTGAAATGTTGAAATTTAAGCGTTACCTTTTTGCCATTTACCTCCAAACCCCTAAAAATGCTTTATGACCAAGTAATGAATAAATGGAATAGACGATAATAATTAATTTACTCCATAATATTTAAAGTCATGATTGTTTATGACTTTGGAAATTGATCTTGCAAACTCTAAACAAAAGTCCCTTTACACTTCACTAATTAACAAAGTTTGCCTTACGACCCTTTTTACTTACCGAACTAATCAACTTATGAAAATTAAATATGAATTAGAACATCTTTTACATCAGAGTAGACAAAATCTAGTATCATTTAACTATAATTTCATTCAATCTAATGGTTCATAAGTCAACGTGTAGATGTAGATCGTGTGCGCATCAACAATTGTACGCATATATGTATACAGATAATTCTACATTTTAGAATATCCTTTATGACCTATTTACTTAGTGATATGCACAGAAAAAGTGCTTCACAGACTCATGTCTCTCAGAGGACCGACTATAGTATAATTTTTTTCTCCGTGCATTTTGCGTTATAAAACGTCGGAGCGGTGAAGCGAGTATTTTGCATCGTGATGCGCATTATTGTTGTCGATAAGCGTTATCGATAGTGTATTTAGTTTTGTCATTATATGGGATTGTAATAAACTCACTAATACTCACACCACATATCGCTGCAGCAAGTTCACGAGAACGGCAGAAATTAACACTTTGTAACTTTTTGGGATCTATTTTCATTTCAGTGAAAAATGTTAAAACATGGTTGATAACAACACGTGCTTGTGCTGGTATATTGGTGCTAACAGGAAAAATATTATTTTGAATAAATTCTGCCGTTTTGGTACAAAACAAAGGAGTAGCCATTGTGTCACTAAATCAGAGAACGAATATGCAAAAACACTTATTTTCTCTTCGATATATGTACTAAACTAGCTTTGCATTCATTTGCAGGTATGAGGTGGGGGTAATGATGAAAAAGAAATTACAACACAATTAACAAACAATGATCATAACATAACAATATCGCAGCACCTTTGTATACCGCACCGCCGTCGTGCACCTGCCTTCGATGACTCATTTGTTTTCATCGATAATGGCGTTGCGCCCGCGCAACTTGCTCACCGCCCTATAGTATAATTTTTTTCTCCGTGCAGTTTGTGGCTTATCTATTATGACCCAAACTGCACGGAGAAAAAAATTATACTATAGAGTTATTTAAATTACTACTAAGACTCGTTTTTTCATTTAGGCTTATTAAAATCGGCACTGTGTACTCCTTCAATACGAACAGATGCTACAAAATATATTGCGTTTACAAAAACATTGTAGCTATTCAGGGCATCTGAGTCATAATATGTCAATTTGTAGCCGTCGATCAATATCATATGACCTACTCAGGTTCCTAATGGAACGTTGCGGAGGTAGAATGCCTCAATGAAGAAAAGCTAACTTAAATAAAGATGTATGTATGATCCGGCAGCTTATAAAATAATACTAGTTGCCTGGCAAAAGAAGCTATAAATTTTGGTCCATGTACCCAGTTTCATAATAATTAAGTGTCAAACAGTATTGAAGGCTATCCATCTCGAACATATACCAACAGCCATTTGTATATGTTCAGGGATAAACCTGAACTCAATAACCCAGCAATTATTTTACGATCTTATGAATCTCTGTATTTCTAAGATCTTTTTTATTAAATGTTTTTTGATACAACATCTACTGCTTATTAAACAGTTGGCAAATTGTTTGGAAACAAAATTTTGCCGAAATAATAAAGTTATAATAAGATATAATTTTTATCTTCACATTATTATAATAAATTTAATGAATCCCTAGATAAATACAAATAGAATATTGTTTAGTAATGCTATCTACTTTTCCACAGAGTTCATTGATTTAATTAATGTTGTTATTATATTATTGTATTTTCATAATATTTAGTTAGTCTTAGTTAATTTTAAGACAAGTTATTTTTTATAAGTTTATATTAAAAGTTTATAATATTGATTTATTCATATCTCTTTATTATATTACACTTCGTTTCAGAAAACCTTCACGTTATTTTTACAAATACAAACTATTTTACATACGAAACTATTTTTAATTCTATCAGGCGTGTAATACATGTCGTGTTTTACTCTTTATTGTATTAGGGTTCAGTTTCTTTAGTTCTATTATTTCGATACCTATTCATTCAACGTAATAGCTACAGAAATTCAGTTGTAACTTTATGTCCATGTCCATAATAATTTTTGTTTCCTGCTATACGGTAACAGTTCCATTTCTCGGGAAGAAACTTTTCATCCCGGAACATTCTTACAGATTTTTTCATACTCTGTTATTTTTACTTGACACTAGATGACACTACGTGACATCATTTACTTTGAACCGCTCTCCTTCAAACTTCCTATACATTGGTATTTCAGCAAGGTTTTTCTATTTTTTGTTGTTCAGTGTTCATCAGTTAATTAGACCACTCATCTATTATCAAATATAAGATACTAAATAAGGATCTAAACAAAACGAGTATAATTAAAAAAAATGATTTTATTTCCACTATAACGAAAACGTAAACTATTAAAATATTATTGACAAAACCGATCAACATTAACGATTCAACGATATTGGCATACAACAACTGATTATATCATGAAATGTGAACATTTTGTTATTGGTGATATTTATAATTCTACGATAGGCACATGACATAACAATCATATTTTACAGTCCCTCAATCCAACGATACAAAAATTGTACGTCGTAAGTATTGTAAATACCTAGGTACCTTATACAATAGTAATCAGGGGGAATATTTCATAGGGCTTACGAAGATGAGAACGATATATTTTATAAAAAAATACTAACTATAACAAAATACCAACGTTAATTGCTATCGCTATTAAACTTATATATGTAAGTTAGTAATGTGAATCTATCTATTTAATAATCACATGTATTATAAAGACCTAAACAGTATTGGATAACATAACAAATATAATGAACATTTTCTGTGTTAAAGAAGAATTTGACATTTATGTCGTAATATATGTACCTATATTATCATAATTGTTATGGCGGATTTATAATTAAAAATTTAGAAGTGTTTATCGATCTTAATCCTAAACCACTGAAGCGGTAAATTGAATTTCAGACAATTTTCTCTTTAGATATAAATTAAGACAGACATGATTATATTAAATTTTAACAGAAAGATTAATACAAAATAATTTCATAAAAATTAGTTTATCTCTTCCAGAAAAAAGAACATATAAGAATAACTATTAAAAGCCAAAGCAGGAAGGAAACCACGGAAATGCATCAACGCTCATATCGCGCTGAAATACTTTCTAAACATTAATTATTTTGTGACTGAGTATTTTGTACTTGCTTGTGGGTTATGAAATATATTTATATTTGCATTGTATAGTTCTTACATGTAGAATTTCGTATTCTACATGTTCACTTCGGAAGATACGATCTTTACGTAACAATATAACCGCACATCTACTCAAATTATCCCAGTTATTTTTCAAAGTTGACCTAAAAATTGATCTCAGTTTATTACGTTTTGAGTCTGTAAGACAAACAAAGTGATACCCTGAAATGTTTTGCACTTTATTTCAGTTGCAGAGTGAGTTAATTAATGTATTACAGCATTCCTATTATTCGGCAACGAGTTGGTGACGTTCCTGGCTTTGTAGATGAGCATGGAATGGCCAACACTTACCATCATGTAGCTTCTCCTTCGTCGTCTGTTATTATAAACAAATATATACATTTTTACTACATACTTCAACACGTCTCCGTTCTTCTTTACTTTCGCCAGTCGAACATTTTTTACTTTTTCTTATCACTTGTAATGCAGATGATCTGCATATTTATACGTAGGCATGACCTGGGAATTTGCCAAAAGACGTAACGAATCTAAACGCCGATCTAGCTCGAATTTCTTAGTGAAGCCAGTTATTTGGGCTGCAAGTAAATCTTTAGGCAAGCTAAGTTATTACGATTCGATATTATTAATTTATGTACTATCATCTTTGTTATATGCTGTAAGAGGCATGCAGTTGTGTTAAGTGAGATACGACTTTGTACATAACGTGTCTTATTCGTATACTGTTATCATATTATTACTTTTAATTACCCGCACAGATTTCATTGTTTCTTTTGTTTTCTTTGTGATTTTTTTCTTTCTTTGTTACTATTATGCTGATCGACGCGTCCGAACTATGCGGACAAATAAAGTTTATACTCAAAACCGATAGTCATGGTTCCCTAATGCGAGCAAAGCACTAAGGCAAGCGGTACAGCTTACGATGGACAGTCCACTCTTCAAGGAGTGTGACGTCCTGAGTGACTCACGTTCTTCATTGGAGGCGCTAGCAAGCCCGCGGTCCATGCATCCAGTGGTAAACGACTTCAAGACGGAATTGTCGCGGGCAGCCAAACAGGGCAACACGCTTAGGTTCTGGTGGGTGCGCGCTCATACCGGCAATGCTGGAAATGAGCGCGCCGACGAACTCGTCAAGCAAGTTGCTTTGCACAAGAAGACGGCTGCAAACTATAACCTGTTCCCGGTGTCGTACCGCCTCACGATGTAAGTTGAATATAGTCCTTCCTTTTCGTCATAATTATTGTTACATATCTCTTGAATTATTTTAAACCACTGTTAAGAATGACGAAATAAACGATTTTTTTCTTTCCGTCTACTCGACAGCCCGAGGTCGGTTGCTAAAATTCATTGTTTTCTACTGCCACTAGATTTAATGCCGGAGTCCGTATCCTTAATCAAATGTATAAATTTATATATGTACACATTGCTTTGGATTCCACTTTATCCTGAACACCAACGAAAGGAATCAGTAAAGAGTTAGTTGTAGCTATTTGCGATTATGTGTAGTAGATAACTTAAAAACTTTCACCTCTACCAAAATTACCCTCGCTATCTCTTTACTGTTGCCGGTTTTTAACTATGACAATATTTGTTATCTACATCTCACCAAGGAGTAACTTAATTAAGTAGAGTGTCTCCATAACGCTTATATTACATTACTGACTCCCGTTGTAAATAAATACTTTTGTCTTCCTTTATGATTATCCTTTAAAAATAAAGCTAAGCCGTATCTTATTTTTCTCCTCCCACATTTCTTTCTCTCAATGAAGCCAACTCGTCCGTTGTTTTATTTCTGTCTTGTTGTATGTGTTTTTATAAATAATATTTTTGGATTACTAACAAGCAAGTCAAATGATTAACAAATGAAAAGAAATATTGTATATTATCGATTTATTATATTAATATATCACTTTTCATGTAAATACGTAGGTAGATACTTGACGCACCCGTAACTCACTTGGTAGTGACCGTGCCTACCGAGCGACGCGTCCCGGGAACGATTCCCTGCAGAGGCAGATGTTTATGTGACAGATAAATGTTTATTCTCGGATCATAGGTATATGTAATGCCATATTCATCGCAACACAGGGAATCCTACTGCGAAGGTATGAGTGTGTGTAGATTTATATATACATATAATTATAGGTACAATGTAACATATTTGATCACAGATCCAAAACCGTTCAAAGCAGCTGCGACGGGAATAATTGTTATGCGTATATAGTAATTGAAATAGATAGCAATAGGTAATTAATGACACGATTCAATATAAAAGCGCCCGACTTCTATTCTCCTAACAAAGTCAGTCGACGTTAAACCAGATTCTATTACAGTTGGAAGTAATTGGATCTACTACCTATTTTTCTGAAACGCCTTTCATTCCCATTAAGAATTTACTTAAATCGGCCACTATAGTATACTATTTTTTTGCTCAAAATCCATAGTTTCATATTTACCTCACAATAGAACAAGTGAGGCCTTGAAACAGATTTTTTTATGTTCTTACTTTTTTCTTAATTAATTTCTTTATCTACAAAATCGCGAATGTGAATTTTGAAACAATACAATTTTAAAATACCGTAGCCTTGTTAGATCAGATCACACTGTACCTTCATTTATTTGGATAGTGTAAATTTTAATGGCATTGGCATTAAGGCATGGCTATTAGTACATCTCAACTCGTGTGGCATTTCTAATAAAATATATTCTCGGCGTCCATTAGCTTCCTACACTATGTGTCTACAGTCGGATCCCTTACGTTAAATTTATATATTCTTATAAATAAATCTTGATTATGAACATCAAATTTAGGTGAGCGATTATGAATGATTGACATAATCGAAACATTTAGTAAATTTTGATGCTGGTAATCGAATATGATATTATTATCATAATCGAATAACATCAGTAATTTGTTAGCCGTTTTTTTTATTCTGGTGGTGAGAGACTACACTCACCTTTAAAACAAAAAACTCGTCAGAGTATTGACGCTAATTTTGTTTGATGGTGGCTACATACATTATATTTTCATCTATTATTATTTCATTGACGTGACATCTTCATCATCAATTTAATCTAAGAAAATCCACCGATAAACAATGTAATCTAAGGTGATGATAATCATAAAACTGTAATATTAATTCACTTAGACTTTGTTCCTGAGTTTCAAATCTTTAATTTACCTTATTGGTAAATCTGTACCAGTGGCCTAAAAGTAACAAAGGAAATACTGTTAAGCTTTTAGTAAATAACGTTAAACGGTGTTCATTTTACTTATTGCAATAAATGAATGTGTTTATAATTTATAAAACTCTAAATCCCAATACAAAAAAGAATAAAAAATCCAGTTAACAACAAGTAAGTTTTTGTATGGACACGATTTGTAAAAGTAACACATATGTCAGCGAAGTGAGAACAAGTTACTACTCGTAGTGAGTACCTATATTTAATTCAAGTATCCGACGCTCGCTTTTCTTCGAAAACATGATCGTTATATTCACAAATATTAGCCGCAGTTGAAAAAAACTGTTTCACGTTTTTAACAGGCCTCTTCTTTCGAGCCTTAATTCCCATTTTTTCCGGGATTGGCCTTTCTTTTATAAGCGTGTCATTCGGTGCGTGACTGCGTTACTTTAAGGCCTACGCTGAACATTTTAATATCATTGTATAAGGTTCTCTTAGCCGTGTAAGCATCCATGACCTTAATTTTTCTGGTCATGTGCTCGTCTTCGCTTCTAATGTGGCCGTACCAACGCAATACACCTACGCCGAGCTTATATGTTACATTGACTACCTTTAAGTTGCCCCTAATATACTCATTGCTGTCTCTGTCTTCAAAGGTATAAAGGTATATATATATAAAGGTATAAAGGTAATATATATATATATATATATATATACGTATGTACGTAGAAGTTAAATTCAGTAACGCGTGATGATCGTGTTACAATTTAATTTCGCCACACCTATTAATTCCTCGTCACGTCCGCTTCTTAACATGATTCCGCTTTCAGGCATTTTTAATCATTAAATAAAACCAGTACACAATACGTCGGCTTATCTACAAAGTCTGTTCAACAATTCCCGCGTGATGCTGTAACAGATCGATAAGTAAAGTGAAGCCTAGGTGTCAATTCCATTAACTTTTTAAAAAATGGCCTAAAGTAGAAATAGTCTACAGTATTTAAATATATATTCGTTTTTTTATTATACCTTCAAAACATCGTATAAAACGTAGCTTAATGCTCGTCTTTTCTTTCGTTCAACCCTCGAGCTAAGCGAATATCGGCGATAGATTGAAGTGTAGATATTTGTCATTATACAATGAACATATCATTTATTTGATATGCCATTTTTGTTCGTACAGGAAAGTAGAAGTTTTATTCATAAAACTTGTGATTAAAAAGCAGAAACCCGAAAAGAATAAAAACATGGCGTTTAGATATCAGCATTATTTTCTCAATTTATCACCGCTCATCCTCTGCCCTTCAAGTTAATGAGGTCATAACGCTTTATAAATATGTTTTCTTATCGTTGTCCCTCACAGAACCGTCATCCTTAATCCCATGCCGTTATATTTTAAACCTACTGTACAATAGTCAACGTTTATTTGATGACCCCATAGTCCAGTTTGTAATGACCCTGCCTGCCGAACGAGCTTCGATTCCCAGCTATAGCAGAAATATTTGTGACAGATAAAGGTTTATTACCGTATGCTCTCGATAATTGTGATATCTAATTAGTGTGTGTCATCAGTGAGTGTGTGAAAATTAATATATTTATCTATTACTTAACTGCAATCGAATAAAAAAAAATTCAAAAATCATTGCACAAACAATTCACTTAAAGTTGATCGTTATAACTAGTAAGTAAATCTACTGACAAAATTTCATCAAAGTAAAAACAGTGGTCTAGTCCGAATATTATTCTGCAGTATAAATATTTATGTACTCGGGTATTAGGAAACATTCACGAGCAGCAACAAACAGTTTGCTCATGAAAGTATAAATTAAGAGTATGGGCCAGAGAATGAGTTTTGGCGAGTGTCGATATGTACCAGTAAACATATACATATATGGTACAGTAAACATATATGGTGACAGGTGATGGTAACCTTTTTGTAAGCGAACCCAAGCTCGCAAAACCATTGTTTTGTGATATCTGTATATTAATATCTAAAGAGGAATGTTGTAATGTCAATGTAAATTTAAGTCATTTATTAAAAAAAAACAGTAATTAATTCATAACATTTTCACAACACAACGAATGAGTGACTATACGAATCTAAGCTAGACCATTGTTCGCGCCAATTACTGGTTTTTTTAATTAAATGATTTCAATTTACACTTGTTTTTATTGTTTCCTTACATTTAAAATTATTCTATCAAAGGGCAAGAGGTATTTTTGATAGTAAGACACTTAAATGTCCCACTAGCCTGGTTTTAAAAGTCTACTCTTCTTATTATCGAAAATGGGGTGCATACTTCAAGTGTTTGTAGTTCGGTAAATGACTGAGATAACAACAAACATTTTTATGAGATTTTGTAGGTGATATCATGTAATTTAATAATAATTAATAAAATAATAATATTCATTGGGCATTTTTCTAACTTTTTAGCGAAATTAAATAAAAAAGGGTACTTTAAAAAAAAAAATTCAGTAAATTTCTTTAAAAAATATATCCTATTTAATTTTGGGTAGATTTTATACCTCGAATAAATAAACTATAATAACAACTGGTAAATAAATAAAAAAAAACAGAATAAAAATAAATGTAAAAACAAAAGAAATATTTTGAAAATAATGCAGCAAGTCAGGTTTCTGTACAAAAAAAATAAAGAAGCGAATAAAAAAAATACTAAATTGATAAGACCTGTATTTCAATGGTATTTGTTGATAGTTTTGTCCAAATAATCAAGAGACGCCGTGCGGTTACTTCGCCCTGGGACACCCTGTATATAAAATAAACATATTCAAATTAAAATCCATTTATTAAATAATCCATTTATTTATTAACATCTGTATTTGTGATCAAATTACGCACGACATTTTGACTTCTCTTAACATATGTAGATAGATATCTGCAAAGTTAGTGAGGTTTCATTTATCCAAGGTTTCAGCATGATGCGAAACATTTCGTTCTACATTTAAATCATCGGATTTGTAGCTCCATCACCAATGTAACACTTACGTAAACGTAATTTGTGAACCTGACACGACGGATGTTGTTCCGAGAGTAACTACTGCAAATAAAATATATTTAAGACCACGCTCGACCCTCGACTACGTAAGCACAGAACCGCAAAATGACTAGCCTCTAATTGGAATCTACAGAAAATAAGTATGCCTATTAAAACATTGCTTGTAGATATATTATTGTAATCTGTGTACGCCTAGATTTATTTCAAAGTATTTAGGTCCGCACAGAATGTAAGATATTATAGATAAATACAATATGACGCAGTATGGAATACTATGTATATACATTCATGTCGGAGACGGTCATGCATCGGAACGCGACACGTAATCCGAGTTACGGCAGCACCGTCCCTATGACTCCACACCCGGCAACTCATGCTGCAACGATAACGTAGCTAAGGGACTTGTGTTTCAACTTGTAAATTTTTGTAAAAACGTTTCTCTGCCCGAATTACTAATTATCCGCTTGCGAAGATGTCTGACGCCAGCAAGACTGTTCATATCCGACATATTATATATGACGAAATATAAACTATCATTGCTACGGAAGACGTTTCACAATTGACTTCAAGAGTAATGCAGTAGCTTCTCAGGTAATAAAGTATATTATTAGCACCATAAACGGATACCGTCAGTATTGCTGGATAGTACAGAGCCCAATGAAGTTTAAAAGCAATAACTTGAAGCCATTGTTTGTTAGTCAGTAAATTATACCACAACAGGGAAGGTTCTATTTGGATTCAAAAACTTTTTATACTTCCAAACATAGTGACTGACGAGAAAATCTTATTACAGTAATTATTCCACAGATATGAATAAATAACTAACCAGTTATACAAGCTGAAATATAAGAGTACATTTTACGCCAGCCGTATCAAGAAAAATTTATTAAAATAAACTCTGTCCCAACTCCGTTTCGCTATTGAATTTTCTCTCACGGTTCCGACTAATACAGTAATACTTCTTACAGCCATAAATCTGATGCCGGTTATATAATAAATATACATAAATTTAAGATGATCGCTATTAAAATTTAACCATCGCAAAGCATATGACCGTTACGTTTACGTGATGTTATGGTAGTTAACGTAGTCATTCATCATTCGAGTTCCTGAATATGAATATAGTATTTCATTATTAAACCTATGGAATATTCAGTAATTTCAGGCTTAGTATACGCGAAATAAATATTCATGGCATGTCCGCACAAGTGAAACTGGATATTGTGATGTACAATTTCTTCTACATAAATCTACATAAAAAGCTATATTTAGCTTGATTGTGATATTGTATCAATCAGAATTAATTACCTATTTATCTAAAATACTCCGCCTGTAAGACAATGGACGTTCAGGTTATACAATAAAGAAATTCCTATAATGCACATAATATCAAATAAGTAAAGCACATGTTTTAAACCGAACTTTGCTTTATTTAATAATAATTCATTGTTTTAGCATAAATCTGTCGCAAACGTGTACCTGCCTAGGTCCGCAATACAATCCGTAATCGATCTCCTGCCGAATCGCCTGACAGAAAGATCAAATACCAACTGATCTATGGATTTTCAACCAGCCGTTGTATAAAATACTTAGTTTAAAATTCTGATACATTGATTTTATTTTAACAGCATTTAAGTCTATCATTGTAACTTAATTGCTCTATCCTGTACAGTAAAATATTATTACACAAACATTATTTAAAAATTTAGTTATCTCTGCGTTGTCTTCTTATTTTCGTTTTGTCAACTGTAACAAAACCTCTGTACACATTACGCTTCGAAATCTCGGGAGTTACGGCGCCACAGGGATCGCTCAGTTTGTGGACCCTTGATATCTGTGAACATGTATGTACTCATATTAACCCACACATTTCCATAATGAATCCGTCAAATACGAGCGTATGCACATTTTAATACTTCAATGGCAATGGTTCGTAATGTATATGAAAATTGTTTTTGGATTATAGTCAATTTGGTGTAATGGATAAATTTTAGTCTTAAATACTGGTATATTTACATAGTCCGGTTTTTATCGTACTCATTCATGTAGTGTAAAAGAGGACGAGTGAAGTTTGAAACGAAATTGCGTTGGACAGGATTCTGTATTGTATTAAAAATTATCGTTTTAAAGATAAAATACACGATTAAATATTTTATATCATTATTCATGATCATCATTACAACTCATATCATCCCACTACTGGGCTCGCGTCTCCTCTCGCAATAAGAAAGGCCAGGCCATAGTCTGCCACGCTGGCGAAGTACGGGCTGGCACACTTCTCACACCTTTGAGAACATTATGGAGAACTTCCTCAAGTGTGCAAGTTTCCACACGATATTTCCCATCACCAAAGCGAGTGATAAATAATACCCACATAATTTGAAAAATTAAAGGTGCGTGCAGGATTCGAACTCGCGTCACCCGTGCAGGTGACCTACGTTTAAACCACTAAGCTATCATGGCTTATAATATTTTAGGGTTTCCTATGAGTGACATCATACATTCTGTATTTTTTTTGATATTTTTTACCTGACATCTTGTACTTCTAAAAGTATATATCATATAATTATACCAAAAAAAATATTAGTACCCTCCATAACGTAACTCTGCCATTTGACGCACCAAATGACGGAATTGATGATATTTTTTATGTTTTACCAATAACCCACCCTCTCTTCATCAACATCTTATAGAACAAAAGTTATTCCAGATATTTTGAACATAAAAGTTTAGAGACTTTTTATTTAAATTGGTAATGGTAATCGTCAGATACAGGCGAACCTTCAAATTCAGGTTGAAGAAGTCCATTGTAAATCAATCAATATTTAAATCATACTTTTAAATGTATTCAACTTAGCCCAACGGGCAATGGCGTAAAATTAACATAAATAAAGCGATTTTATCAAGTGAAGCTATTCGTAATATTTTCAAAAAACGTCATTATCGTTACATTATGCTCGCAAGTGGCGTTGAGAGTTTGTTTATGCAATGCTTCATGGCTAGGATGCACGATGTCAATGTTTTAAAAGTGTAAAATACATGATCGATTGAATAAGTAATATTAAACAATAAAACATTATCTTGAAGCGAAGCTAAAAGCATCGTTCGGCACTTGGCTGCGAAGAGTAGTCTCAGAAAAACTGTCACTGTCACCAACGTTCCATTAGCGTTCGTCTTCTGTGCCCGCATTCCGCGCGTGCCTCTTATTTACGCATTTGTAGGCACTAAAATTTAAAGGCTGGGTTCAACGATATCGACAAATGAAAACCATGAATCATTGAAAATGCACATGTGACAGTAACGATCATTTCCTAAAATAGTCATTCCTACCATCGAATAACGTAATAAGAACTCAAAGATTCAATTATAATGCGTCATCTCAGCTTACTCACATCGTGCGAGATACAAAACTGTGGTTTTACAGTAATGGTCAATTAGAATTTTGCACACTATTTACCTTGCACATTTCTGGTGCAATTTCCTTTCTTTACGTAAATATATAATTTCTATTCTCATCCACATCACTCCTACAAATTTGTAGTTTTGAAATTTTGGTAGCAGGCGTTAACGACCTGGGTAATTTATTTAACAAAAATATGGTCTGACTCTAAAATTGCTTAAGATTATTTCAGTTTTAACCACAGCGACTGAGGGATGTAATAAAGGCTGGAAATATGGAAGATGAAAAAAACTTATAAGTTTTCTGTCAAGCAGAAACCACTTGTATTGTTGAAGTACCCAAAGTGCGTTAACAGTGTCTTTGTTGTGATAAAAATAAACTAACGATAAGAGTAAATATAGCATACAGTTTAAAGATCCCAACTATTCAATTATCGTTGCTCGCTGGTTGATAAATTACAACTAGCAAAAAGTCGCTTATTTGCTGTCGTACAAATCTTATCGGTGAAAATACTCAATGTAGCTTTATCTGTCGATGTCACATTACTTTGAATCGTGTCAAACCGCATGACCGTTCATCATGCCGTCGTAGCGGAATTCCTGCTTCCCGTAGTGGCTGTGATGCAATAGGTATGCCTATATGTATGTATATAAACTTGCCGGTGCATGTAATTGCGGTATTCTGTAAAATTCTTGTTCTTTTTTGCCGTAAAGTTTTTGCATTTCAGTCTGAATATCTGCTAGATTACAATTAAGCGTTGTAACTTCAATTGAGGAGTAACATTACTTGCTGCCATCAATAAAAGTAAAAATATGTATAATTAATACACATATTGTTTCACAGAGAAATTTCTTTGGCAATTTTTCTTCCTGAACTGATAAAACATCTTTTCGGGATAACAGTAAAAGCAATAATTTGTATTTTTTACTAAGTGTCACGGCGTAACGGAACGTCCTAATCTCTTACGCATCTGGGACTTCGCTCAAGTCTGTATTGTAATAGTCGACGGCGATTGGTGCAAATTTAAACGATTTTGGGAAACCGTAAAGTCCCCCGCTTACATTTTAAATTGTATACGCTTTACCTTTACGCGCACACATACGAAATAAATTCTAAGAAATTTTTCTGTTTTACCTAGTCATTGTCTGTATTAAACGCATTATAACAAAAGTCTACAATTATTCAACACCACCTGAGGACCCCGTGCCTGTCGAAACACTAAGTTACTCAGTATATTCAATGGTGAAAAATAGCAGTTAACAATTAAACCAATTTGGTTTAGATGTCTGTCTTAATCAACATCAAATTTTTATCACTGTAGCTGACAAAGAAGTAAATGACCATCTGACAGTAAGTTGTAACCACTGCTTATGACATCTCTAACATTAAAAGCATAATCGAAATACGCTGGTCAATAAAACGCTTGTTATCTGACTTTCCAAAACTGCAATCGAAACGCGTTTCAAACATTTCACGGTCGATTTTATTAAGAAGGTTGTACCTAAACAAGCAGGTACAGAAACCTACCACATTCAGGACTACTACCAGAATTAAACTGGGAGGTACATAACTCAGCGTCATCCAATATGGAAATCGACAACATTGTCTCATGAATTGTTCATTAGGATGTACCACGAGTAGATGATAACTCAAGAATAGATTTACTTATACCCACTTTATTAAACACCTACCGCACTATATAAAATTTACTTTAAAATAAAATAAAGATAATAAAAATTAGATTAATCCTTCCTTTACAAATTTTGAATGAGAAAAAGCAATCTGTTAAATAAGTCCATGTACATGTCCATGTTACAGGACATGTTACACAAAATGAATTTTCTTTTCATCGTTACCGTAGCAAAGAAAAATGAAGGCAATAAAATACAATCCTTTTAGAAGGTTGTGCAAATTGCATTAAAAGGTGTTTTCTTTCGTTTCTTTTGGGGAAGAATTAGTTAATTAGAAAAATTTTGTTCACTTACTTTATTTAATTTTAGCTTTCTTGCTTGTAATACAGATTCAGTCTAGTACCAAGTAATGTTGTTTTATCTTATAACTATATATCGATAAATAAATGACAATGCAGAAAATCTTGCGAAAATCAGTGTTTAATGCATAAGCAAGTAGCCATTTTTTTTAAACTATGATTATTTAAAAGCGAAAACAATGTTTTAATTTAGAACTTCCCTCATATAGGATCAGTGCAATAGTTTCTAAGAATATGGCGTTCATTTAGACAGACGTAGATTTTGTTTTATACTCTGTAGGTTTGTGCGTCTATTTGTGATCGTGGAGCGATTAAACTAACGACCAATTCAGCCATTAAAAGTAATGGCCGTAATCCCACAATATATTTGTTTTGCCAAGATTTGGTTTATAGCTATAAGATGATTTCATTGGTGGTGTTATTATTATTAACAAATTCTATTTGTAAGCCGAAATGTTTCGTATTTAAATACATGACATGCCAAGTCTACCAGGCCAGCCTATTACATATATGTAGATACCGTATACTGTATAACAATTAACCTGCTCGTCTGAACGGATTTTCAGCCAACGGCTAAAAATCTATTTAATAATCAAGTTAAATTTATTTATAACAAGCTAAGTGTTAACAATAGCTTGTATTACATTCTGGCCAAAGTTAATTTGCCATTTGCGAAAATATACTACCTGGTATAGGGGTATATTGATATTCACGAAGATCACGTATTTTTCGTTAATCTCAGTCACCCGACGAACAAACCTTTTGTTAGATCTACGCTTCACTGTCACATAAGACTATTACAAGCTTTTTTTCAAAGATCAATGACGTCATCAATAACGTGTAAAGGTCATTATAACGTCAATATAACCTTGTACGAGATGTCTTTTGTGGATGTTACTATAGTCAATAGTTAGTACGTTCAACGTCTTAGACCACCACTTACCATCAGGTGAGATTGCTGTCAAGCATTAACTTATTTTATGTAAAAAAATTAAATAAAGAAAAGGTCGTTTTGTTAAAAATACGACATGTATATATTGAAAGAATCTTTGTACAATTCGATTGGGGTACCACTTTATAAACAATTATTATGTCTGCAACTTTAAATATAGTTTCTAACGGCACTTATATGCCCCGTCATAAAGGCACAACACAACCGAACACAGTAACCAAAATAAAATAATATATAGTATAAAACAATTTCGTTAACACAATCCCAATTGAATAACTTCGATTTTTGGAATATTGTGGACATAACATGGAAGCGTAAAAGGGGAAGAAAGCGGGACGAACAGACAGTAGTAGGACCCTATAAACATAAAACATAACTGGCTTTGTACTATCAAGTGCCATAACATTGATTTATTTTTTCGATGACGCTTGGGGAAATGTAAAGAGTACTGTTGAGTTCAGATTCTAAGTCAAATTTATGGAAAGATCAATTTCAAGAAGGAAGATTTTAAACAACATTTCGAATTATTCATCCCTACGCTCCAAATATTACCTTGGCCTTCGCCCTCATTCATCTACTTCAAAATCAAAATTCACTGATTTTTATTCGAATCAAGCCGGTTTCTGAACTCCACTGGGTGCTGTATTGAGTTAAATTTCAATTTATTTTATCTATTTCCATAATATTTGTATTTATATGTACCATTTATTTCTTTTGTGTGCTATTAAAGTATCTTCTTTGTCTCTTGGAATATGTTCCTATATATTATGTTAAAATTATTTGAATGGAATAAGTTAATTAGCTACCAGTTCGCCTAATGTATTATTCTTATTTTTATATACACTAACGAACATTATATTCTTGTTTAATATGAAAATACAAACCCGGTATGGTTTTTTTACAACTAATGATACAGTGTTACAAGTAAGGAGCAAAAGTGTGGTTTTTTAACATTAATATATAAAACGAGGTACAATTTGACATTATTTTGGGTCGTTTCATTATTCGCTAAAAGATCAATGGAAAGATTGATGACTGATATCAGTCTCCTAGGAGATGCCACTGAGTTTTAATCTACATTTGACATCCGTATTCTAATTCAAGGTTAAGGCCATATAGTTAAATTTTGCCTTTTCAGTAAATTTAAGCTGTACGTTGGCTTTATTCGTATGTACATATGTACAATTTTTTGTGTAACGTTTATTTATCAAATAAGAAAACAAATAAGTAATACCATATATTTATTAAAATTAGGTGTCTAGGACTGTCATTTTTTAATGGACTCTTCATATTGGGCTATGCGTAGTCTGTCAGCCACTCGGAACTGTATGAAATGAAAATTATACTGAAAACGCGTCATATTAATAATAATAAAATATGTCCAATGAAAATAATTTTGAAATACGTATTTATACCAATTCCGAATCATTATTACTAAATAACTAATGTTCAAAATTGTTTCTGATGAACTGATATTTGTAACTGGTAACCAGCACTCACTTTAGTTCAAAAAACATGCCTTACTTTTACAGTAACTAGCCGCGTTCGAAACAATTATAAATAATTTATTTGAGGCATTTAAGAAATTTAATGGTAACTTCATTTCATTCTTTCAGTTGGCGATTATCCTAGTTCATTGGCATTGATTGAAATCCGAATTATTCAAAATTTCGAATATTAAAATCATTCTACCTTCTTTAATAAATTTCCACTCATTCAAAAGAATCCTATCATCGGCAAGATTTCGTATGAAAGTTGTGTTTTCAAAAAACTTTCGTGACGCTTGGCCTCTGTTTCATAAACTTCAAAGTAAATCATTACACAATGGTAGATAATGGTACTTAGAATTTCGTTCCGATGTTGCCAGAACAATATTACAATTTTGTAAAACAACAGTACCCTTTATCTACGGAATTGTAAACTCAAATTGCGACGTTCACAACATCTATTAATTAATTTTTACAATCAATCACTTTCACTTCGTAATTTTACAGGATACGACGTTCTACTGTATGATATACCAGATCACAGTTATAGAAATGTTCTACATCGCTTTGCAAACGTACTCGTATGTATGTTGAAAAATTAAAGCACGGTCGCTGTCCGAAACTGTCCTCTTGGCAAGGCAGATGATATATCTATTAGCCCTTTATCAATTGCCCTTATCCTTGGCTTTAACATTGATATAATTTTATATGAACGTTATATGTAATTGAATTTAATTAAAAAAAAACTTAATTTTTTGGTTGTAATTATGAATCTAATGTATGCTTTGTCTCACTAATTGAATTTAAAAAGTTATTAATTAAGTTATTATTATAATTTTTATTGAATGAATGAAACCCTCTCTACATTCGAATGATGATACAGTGGTTTTATTTTCTTAATGTATTTATTAATATATTATAAAATGTGAAGACATGACTGTATCACACCAAATTTTTACCGTTAATGTAAATAACCCTTTTTCTAACTTGAAAAATAAATATTTTATCCCACAGATACACGAAGAAGACGACGCTTTTCGAGACTGGCGGCAATTGATTACATTAATAGAGAAAAATACCCTGAAGCCTAAATTGAAATTTAGCATGGCGCTCATTATAGGTAAAATTGTTGATAGATTAGTGAATATTTTACGTATCATCAAATAAATCAAGCGTACTAATGTTGAATAGATACGACAAATTTATTTCATATAACTGATTTGTACAAGAAATTCTTTAAATTTTACTCATTTATGTCGTGAGATATTTGTCTGTGAACATTGTCAAAGTATATATTTGTTTTTTCCTAAATTAATATGTTCAGCAATCAAGATAAATTTTATTCCTTAATTATGGACCCTAATAAAATTGCTTTGTGAATACAGTTTTGGATACCTTTTTCAATTGATTATAAAAATTAATCTTCTTCTTTTAATAATAATTTTGTTATTACATCAAACATTTCACTTTTTAAACAATCAATACTTACCCCATAATTTATTTAAAAATCATGTAATTAGTTTTACTTACTTGACTTAATTAAATCGAAGATATGTAATGTGTTCATAATTCAATGAGATGTAAATTCATGGTAAAATAAATATCTTCTACTTTGTAATAAAAGTCAAGATTGGACCATTGTTTACACTATATTGTAACTATACATTCCTTATAGTTAATGTAACTTAACATAGTTGAAGACGATTTTCAACAATTTTCTTTTTAAATATCTTTTTACTATTCCAGGTCGAATATGCTTACCAACGAGCGCAGCAGTACTAATAGTAGCGGGTGGAGTATCCGGGAGGGTTGCTGGAAAAATGGGTGGATACTCCAACAAAATGGGAGGTAGGTAGACTGCAAATCGAAAAACAAACACTTCACGTCAATCTCGACTATGTACGAATGTTCATGAAATCATAATAGAATGTTTCCAAAATCAATAATTATCATTGTTAAAAATCATATTTAAATCGAGGCCAATCCCCAAAGTGACAGGGTCAACAAACTTTTGATGGTTATCTTTACAACTTCACTGTTTTATAGTCGTGCGAAAGATCAGAGTTCCCTATCCATTCTGCGGTTTTTTAACGAGGGCTGGTACTCATGGCTAGCCATTTGGCAGAAGTAGAGGTGTGCCTTGTGCTGTGGGCACTAAATATTGAAGTGTCGATGCCGTTCTTTTGAGGGGTGGCCGTGACCCAACTACTTAAAGATAACATAGGTTTTTTTTTTAAGTTAATAGCCGACAAACGAGCAAACGAGCCACCTGATGTTAAGTGGTCACCGTCGCCCACGGACATCAGCAAGACCAAAAGTATCACTGATGCGTCGTCGGCCAGGAAATGAGAAGAAAGTTAGAAAGAAGGTACTGGCTCTCAAGTTCCCAGCCGGAACATGATAAGTCGTTTGGCGGTTGAATCAAGCAGGAGGGTGGTAGCTAGCCAGGCAGGCTTCACGGAAAGATAATAATATCAGTAATATTAATAATAATCATCATCATCATCTCAGCCGGACAACGGCCACTGCTGGACATAGGCCTCCCCCAAGGATCTCCACAACGATCGGTCCTGGTGCAAGTCGCGAGTAGCCACTGGCTGAGGGCAGCGCAGGACCGATCAGAAATAATGTTAATGACTTAATAATAATACTGATAACATAATCCATACGCGAAGCCCTCCCACCAAGCAGGCTGGTTCCTGTCGCCTCTTACGACACCCTGTTCTGCCAGCATGAGATTGGGGAAGTATTTTAAGCCGCCTCTTATGCCTTCTCTTGAGACCTATAGAAAACAAATCAAAATTTTGCTGCCTTTTTTCGGCTGAAGAAATAAATACTGTTTTAAAATTCTCGTAGGATACATAGAAGGATTCTCATCGAAATAAGGTAACATTAGTAAAGGTTAATTCTACCTCACGTAGGCCTCAGGCCACCTTCGAAGTGACCTCGGCAATGACGTTTGTTTGAGCAAGCGTATTAGAAGCCGACGCAGTTCTCTCATGGTTTGGTTTTGTAAAAACCCCGTATATATCAAGCCAAGAAACAATCCCCACATCAAAAATATTAACGATATTTTTTCTTTAGTTCTTTTGTTTTAAAAGAGTGTACTATGATGTAAAACGTAAAATGGTACAAGTTAATAAACTCGAAGGGCAAATCAATGAGTTTAATAAATATGTCAATAAAGTTTATAGATAAATAATTACGTTATTAACAATTGTTGGTGATTCAAACTATCGCGCGCAATTAACAAATTTTATTTTTGCCTTCCCTGTTTTTTCTTCGCGCTGTTCTGCATTATCTACACTACACGTATGTCGAATTCAATGTTTTTAATTTCTAAAATTATACCTGCACCGTACAAGCATTATTTTTTAAATATTTTAACCAATTATCATAAAGCATTTAATAAATTAATAGGTTTTCCTGAATAAATTAGTTTTTTTAAAGTTCTTTAATTTTTGCTATGATGTGAAAATGTCACAACATATAAAGTTAGAACCGAAAATGATCTTAAAGAGAATATAGGCACAAAATAATAAAAATTCTTTACGACACGTTTTCTTAGATCAAAGTAAGGTTTTTTGCATCATCAAATTTAATTGCATAATAGTAGCAAATCAAGGATAGAATCCCTAGATATTTTAGATAAGCAAAGGAAGAAAACGTATATCTTTCAAGTCACCTAAGAAATCTGGAAAAAAACTTACGCCACATAACAGAACGGATAAAATATATGCTAATTTAAGTAATCCTTTTCCATTTGAAAGCATAGATTTGAAAATCCGAATAAAATTTCTAATAATTTTACATGTTTGAGTTAAATAAATTAAAATACTTCTACGCTACTTGTGATTTCGTGTAGGGAAACAAGGAACCGATAACTGAAATTGGGCTTTAAAACAGATTGATTTCATTGACTGCTCAATCAAGACTTTTACCATATATAAGGACGCCTAACTTGTCAATTGGTGGCAACGTTAATAGATCCCCAAGATCGCAAATAATTAGACCAACTACATGTCTCCGGACCATGGAAGTGCTAATGCAAGTTTCTATCTATTCTAAGTTTTTAATAGTCTAAATTTTATATTAAATTTTATGTTACAGGAAAATCTACAAGCGGTATAAACGAAGAAATCATTTGGATCAGCATAAGTATGGCCATCGCAATAGCAGTGCTGATCGCCATCGCCCTGTGCTACATCTTAAAAGAGAAATGCACAAAAAAAAAAGCTTACAGGGAACAATCATGACGATATAAAGAAGAGTTTGCGAGAAACGCTCTCGCCGACTCTTTGTCAGGAATAGAATTCCCGGCTTACACACTGTACCCTCAGTATTCGCCTGATGGTAAGGAATATTATTATAACTTCCATCGTTTCTCTTATCTGAGAAACAGTTTCAAATTACCTCCCAAAGACTATCCCCTGAATGACAAAGCTGGCATTTACATCAATGCATGATTTAAAAGACATTTAGCATAATTTGCAAATAAAATTTTAAATAATCGCGATGAAACGAATTTAGAATTAATTGTATTCGTCCCGGATTAAAATGTACTTATTAGAATAGTGAGCTGACAACATCGCTGTGTGATGAAATACTACATAAATGTGAAAATAAGACAAAAATAAGTGTTTGGTGCACAGACTGAAGTACATGTACGTGTAGTATTGATATATTAAATGGCGGTTTACCGTTATCTGAATAATTGAACCAAATCTTTAGTAATATGAAGTTTCGAATTCAATTTTGTATTTTTATTGTAACGCAAATGGAACCCTATTTAACTGTGATAAAAGATCAAGTTCATGGATCTATGCTTATTCCTTTAGGTTTTCGCTAAAAATATATAAAAAAAATTATTTAATAAAGTTTTAAAAGTGTATTTTACTTAAATGTTTTTGTTTCACTTATCAACTTGTATTATAAGTTAATGCTTGACTACTCGTAGCGTTCCACCTGATGGCAAATGCCAATTTGGTCGTAATAGCTTTAGACAGTAAGCGAAAAGAAGGAGCCCAAAATAAAAAATCGAAATATGAGAGAGAACCTGCAGTTTATTTACATGAACAAATATAACAAAAATCATAATGTATTCCAGTTGATGTAAACCCTTTAAAAACTGCTTGAATTGTCACTTTTAATTTATTAAATATCAACATATGTATTATTTGCAACAATATTGATATATTAGAATTAATACAAGTTTCACTGACGCCAAGTTAAAGATAGCGTAAGTTGGTAATCGTGTTTGATTTATATGTAATTCAAACTGTCTCACTCTATGAACGTCAAGTCCAATGCTGTGTTCAGAAATTTGTGACAATTTGTATTGTTTCTTGTCTTTTATGTTCATATTTCCCAAAAACATCAATTCAAATAGGTAAGCGTCTAGTGAAGTTACAATGCCTAGAAGTAATAAAATTTACATAAAAAATACTCATATGCAACATCTAAAACAATTATATTAATGAAAACCTTCTGGGCCAATCGTAATCGAGTCGGGCTTAAATAAAACCTGTCTCTGTAGTTTGAATTGTTACGTGTGACACCATACCGTTGAATAACGATAAATTTAAGTAATAATAAGGGAACTATAAAAATCAGTGTAAATAATGTTACATGTATTAAAATTTAATTATTGAACCAAGTGTAATTCTTATTAAATACCTAATATTAACTTAATATATTTATATAACTGTATATTTGAAAATTATGTAATGTACGTATTTAATCTTATAATAAATTTAAAAAATAAAAATCATTTGGCGTGGGGACTGTATGTTTCATTTTTAACCCAATCGTTATTTTCGGCATGGTTTTCATGGGTGACAATTGGTTTCTTTAAACATCTATGATCCTCCTTCTAGGATCAACCGTACAATGTTTTTAATATTTTTGGTGGACAACATGATGGTCGGCCTTATTCTTCAAGATGATCTATTATCTATTTTACTACGTTTCCGACAACATAGGTACGTAATTTCTGGATATATTGAAAAAATATATAGAGCGATTAAGATAACTCCCGATCAACGTTCTTTACAACGCATAATTTTTCGCGGAGATCGATCAGAGCCACTAAAAACGTATAAACGTCTAAACACGGTTACGTACGGAACCGGCTCCACACCCTATTTAGCTACTAGCTGTCTAATAAGTTTAGCGGGTTCGGCACAAAGTATCGAAGCTCAAAATACGATACATCATGACCTCTATGTAGACGACTTCCTTTTCGGTTCCAGCTCAATATCTAGTGCAGTACAAATGACTAAAGAAGTTATATCTATCTTGTCCTCTGCAAACTTTAATTTACGAAAATTGCAATCCAATAATTTAGATCTTTTAAAACAAGTCGCGCCAGATTGCAAAAATTTAAATAACATTTAAAACTTTGTAATTTCAAACATAATATTTCAATAAAAACGTTAGGCATTTATTGGTTATGTGACTTTGATACACTTTCATTTTCTATTAATATACAACATTCAGAGAATATTACAAAACGTCATATTCAGTGATAAGCCAAATTTTTATCTTGTTAGGATTAGTCAGGCCAAATTATGGATTTTGAAGTGTGAAAGGGACGGTGAGGTTTTTACAGAAATAAAACAGATATGGTTAGCCTTTTAAAACACATTGCCGTATTTAAATAATTTAAAAATACCACGTTGGATTTCCTGTCAAGATTCCATTGAACAAGATGTCATTAAACATGTCAGAAAAGACGTACAGTGCATGCAATTACGTACGTTCTACAGATAGCTGTGGATATATTACGGTACGTTTACTTATTTCCAAGAGTCGTGTAGCACCAATAAAACCCACCACCGTTCCGTGACTAGAACATTGTGGAGCATTGTTAGGTGCAAGACTGTGTACTAAGGTAAAGGAGTCTATTACTTTACCTACACAAACATGTCACTTTTGGTGCGATTCTACGACTGTTCTTGGTTGGCTGAATACATCTGTCGGCCAGCTTAGGAAACTTGTTTCTAATCGCGTGAACCAGATATACGAAAGTACATCTGGTAACACATGGAACTACGTGCCGTCTAAGGACAACCCGGCGGATCTTGCTCTGATCAGATGAGCGATTCTAAATTATGGTGGAACGGATCTACATTTTTATTACATAATCCAACTCTTTGGCCTGTTTTACCCAATACCTTATGGAAACAGGATCTGCCAGAAGTCGTTCCAAGCTTTAATAAAATAATTAATAATTAATTCAAAGGACTTTGCATCCAATTCTATTAATCTTAAAAACCAAAGTACTTATTCTATTATTAAAAATTTAATTCATAAATATTCAAATTTCAATTATTTGCAAAGAATAGTGCCTTATGTACAAAGTTTTATTAACAATAAAAAAATAAAAATAATAGTATTAGTTTTCTTTCCTATAAAAAGCTTGAAAATTTATTAAATTTAATTAGATTCTCGCTTTTTAGATTCTAATGATCTTATACGAGTAAGCGGAAGACTTAGTAATTCACATTACGACTATAATACTAAACATGCTATGATATTATGTAGTAAACACCATTTAACTAAATATATTTTATGATGTATGCATGAAAAGCTTCTGCATGCGGGACCTCAGTTACTTCTGGCATCCATCCGACAAAATTATTGACCTCTATGGGGCAGAAATTTGTCTAAAAACATTGGTAATATTTAAATGTATCCAATGTTTGAGGCAGAAGAAAAATAGTATACAGCCCATTACGGGTCAGTTGTACCAACGTGTACAGCGAAGTACACTTGAATTTCCATTTTTAAACAGAAGCGTTGACTATGCTGGACCAATATTGATATCCAACCGTAAAGGGCGAGGAAGCAACCTTATTAAGTGCTACCTATGCATTTTTGTCTATTTGGCTGTTAAAGCAGTGCATCTGGAGTTCGTCACAGTCCTCACAAAAGAGACTTGGTCTGACTTAATCGGTTCGTTTCTCGACGTGGTTAACCACGGTCTATCTTATCTGATAACGGCACTAATTTTATCGGGGCCTCTAACGAGCTTTATAAACTTTTACAGGAGTCAAACATCGCAGTTCCGATTCTGCTCTCGCAGCGGACGGACACCCTCTATCCGTTGTGAGTCTGACTCGAAACACCCCGTCATACTCTCGAGTAAGTCACCTCAATTTTTTCGATTGTTATTTCTGTGTCGTCGATAACTGTTTTCGACCGCGACTTATTTTTTGCCTTATTAATTCTTTTATTGTGTTGGCAATAACTAAGTATCCGAATTATCGCGATTTGAGTTGGTGGATACCTCACGGTGCCAACTAGCGTTGACCCGGTGCGCTTCTCAGTCCTCTCGGACTGAGAGAAATCGGTAGACCCGATCCCACTGCACTGGGCTTTCCCAGGGTGAAGGTTAGTTGCTATTTTCCGCTAGGAATAGTCACTGTTCTCGTTCCGTCTTGATTATTTCGTTTCTTCACTACGCTCCCTTAGGATGAATCCATCCGAATTAGTTTTGTTCCCGTTAGGACGCATCTTCGAGGTCCTGTCCTCCTACTTAAAAACCCCCATCGATGAGAAGGTAATCCTCACCAACCTTCGGGCCCTCGCGCTCCAAACAGACTCGCCCGCGACCCCTGACGCTTCCCCCGCCCATGACGTCGAATTCTCAGACGTGAACTCCTTCTTTTCCCGGAAGAGACCCATCGAATCCTATGGCTCGTCCCACAAGGTGTCCGATGACGGCACCGTCACCCCGTCGCAATCCGACAATCAGGCATTTCAACTGGCCGAACGCAAGCGCAACAAACGCCTCACCAAACGTGTCGCCAAGGCGTCCGCGGAAGGCAAGCCTACCCTCTTCTCGGGCTCCCAAATCATCCTACTGATGTCCATAGACACCAGCGCCCCGATCACCTCGGCCCCGAGACAACTTTCCCCGATCAAGCCAGTAACTCGCTGCTCATCCGTCTCTCCTCAGGTCAAAGCTCCACCACCGATATTCATCCGGGACAAGTCCAAATGGCAATTAGTAACCTAGCTGTGCTTCGACAGCAAAATATATTTCACCCACGCCAAGATTGCTGGCGACACAATCAAAGTGACCTCACCCACTACTGATGTTTTCCGAGCTCTAACTAGGCTCCTTACACTGCAAAAAATCCCATTCCACACGTACGCCCTCCCAGAGGAGCGTAAAGTGCGCACCGTCCTTCGCGGAGTTCCATTTGAACTTCCCAACGAAGCCATCTTTGTCGACTTAGTCGCTCAAGAACACCCCGTAGAGTCTGTACACAAGATGTACAGCAACACAGTGAAACAATACCCACTGGCTCTAGCCATCCTCTTAAATACTCCCGAGTCCCGGAACATCTTTAGGGGAGATATCACTGTATGTGGTCTCTCCTACATTCGTGTCGAACCCTCGCATAGACGCGGCTATCCCGGCCAGTGCCACCGCTGCCAGCTCTATGGCTACGCAGCGGCAAATTGTTCCACCAATCCCAGAAGGCAAGTTCAGGCTGGCTGAGAACATGAAAACCGTGTACGACGTCATTCAAAACGTCGACTTCAGTGAAATCTCCATCCTGGCGCTCACTGAGCACAGCCATCTATTAACTTCGTTATTATGGCCCAAGCACCCAGTGTACCTTCAGCATCGGTCTTACTAAACCCAAGGGCGTCTCGCTCGTCTTGTTCAACACTCGCGGTCTTCGTACCAACATCTCCTAGTTAAAGGAATTTGTTCGCAATAATGTTATCGACATATTGATAGTTCAATAAATCTTTTTAAAGCCCACTTTCCCTAGGGTCATACCAATCCCCTCGTACTCTCTTATACGTAACGACGGGGCCGACGGCCGGTCCCGCGGCAGCACTGCCATTTACTATAAGAGGTCACTCCACTGTTCCCCTATTGAGACTCCTGCACTCACCAACATAGAAGTCACAGTTTGTAAGCTGGGCATGACAGGACATCCGTCCCTGATCATAGCCTTAGTCTACAACCCACCGAAAGTTCCTCTTTTGAACTCCGACTTAAAGGCCTTCCTCTCGCTCGGAGACTCTGTTATCCTATTTGGAGATTTCAACTCCAAACACACCGACTGAAAGTCCCTATCGACCAATAGCAATGGCATCAAGCTCCATCAATACATAGACATACGGGACGTCGATGTCCTCTATCCTCCTTCTCCTCTTCACTATCCGGAACATACGGATCACTCCCCCGACATTATCGATTTCGCCCTAGTCAAAGGAGTTGCCCTTAACCTAAGGGCGAACGAAATTTTCGATGACTTAGGCTCGGACCATCGTGTGGTCTCCCTTAAACTCGGGCATTATGCCACTGCCCCGTCTACCTCTTCTAAAACCTTCACCAACTAGAAAGGCTATAGAAAATCGCTCATAGCAGGCCTTGATGCCCTCAATTCACCTCTCGCTATCTGCTCGGACTCATCTAGTCCAGTCATCTCTCCACGACAACAAGCGTGTAGTCGAGGTACCTAATTCGGAGTCAATAACATATTGCTTAAACATTATTAATTTGTATTATTTATTTATTTTGTGCACATAATAAAATTAGAGATGTTGTGGATATGAAATTTCGGATTGGGTGAATATTTCATTTCGTGCATATTACGCGTCAGACGATAAATAATATAGAAAATATTGATAGAATTAAAACCTAATATTATTTTCGTATAGTTTACTTGAGTCTTTACTAGGTGCAATCGTTAAGAAAGAAAATTTTTAATTAAAACAACATTAAATTTTAAAACAAAAAATAAAATTCTAATTATCATCAATGTCCCATTTCCCCGATTTTACTTTATTGTTACATCTTGTTAGAAACTGTGCATGAAGAACAGATGTTTTATCACTTTTTAATATAATACAATAGGTAGTCTATTCATAGTACATTTTTTATGAATAGAAGAACATACTAAACTCGTATCTTACCACTTTGAAAAATGTCCTTACCTATAATTACCATCTAACGATACTTTCGCTCTGTTATTTTAATATTTTCGCGTGGCTGTGTACCGTGCCTAACATAATATATTCGGCGACAGTCACCCCTTTGCCACCGAGCCAAACACACGCCTGAAAGAGAGTTTATGGCTACTGAAATTAAAATTATCCTATGAAATTCTAACGTTGTTCAAAATATTTCTACAAACCATTTATTTTATATAAAGTATGTATGTTCAATAATGCAGTGCTTTTTTATTTCTATAATTTTTACAAGTCTGTATACGTACGGAATACCGTTAATATATTAAAAATATTAGAAAATCTCATTACCAATCTACTAATTACCATTATTTGCCATTCTCTTTTACTCGAATGGTAATTAGAAGAAATGAATGGTAATTATTTATATTATTATTTAGAATTACAATTTCCATCGGTGTTAGAGTATTGACCCTAATCTCATGCTAGCAGATGGTGTCGCGAGAGGCGACAGAGGCCGGCACCCCTGTTGAGTGCCAATCGTGATTCAGCTGGAAGCTTGAGAATCATTACTATATTCCGTTTCTTTTAATTCTAAGCAGACAAAGCACAGTGCGATGCCTTTAATGTTGCTTATGTTCATGAACGACGGTGAGTGATATTAGATGGCTTGTCTGTTAGTTTGTCAGCTATAATAATAAATAGAATATTTAATCATTACTAGTTATACTTTTCCTCCGAAACGGCTTGACCGAAACCGAACCGAGGAAATTTTATATGTATATCCAGTAGATCTGAGTATAGGTTGTTATCTATTTTTTATACCCTTAAGTGATAAGGGTGGTCTACCCCAATTTTTTTTATTTTAGTTTTTGGATAAATTTTTTTATTTTCATTTTTAGGTGGTGGCATTAAAAATACATACAACCCTAAATTTTCACCCTTCTACCATAAACCCCTAGTTTTTACTAGCGATATCAGTAATTAATAATTTTCAACCCAGGTACTGATTAATTATCACTTGATCAGTTATCCCCGCCAGGCGTCTATCGGTGTCACTTCTGAGACCCAGTAAACATCACGGTGTAGGGATGAGATCTCTGTTCTCACTACCTGCAGTTTTCGGCCATTATTATTATTGTTTGTGCATCAATCGTACAAGTGACGTTTACAATTATCATTTTACTATTTCAGTGTTATCTATATCTATTGTAATAAATTAAATTGGAGTGTCTGTTTGTAATATTTAAATAACCGCTTTTTACTACATGCATATGAATGTATATACAGTACATATACCAAAATAATATTTTTTACAATTTTTGTCTGTCTGTCTGTCTGTTTGTTCCGGCTAATCTCTGAAACGGCTATACCGATTTTGTCGGGACTTTCACTGGCAGGTAGCTGATGTAATAAGGAGTACTTTTATTTCTACCATATAACTTTTTTGTTAAATTCCACGCGGACGAAGTCGCGGGCACAGCTATTTTTTAAATAAATTTATCGTTAATTCATATCACACCATGTTTTTCACACGGACAATTGTACGTGACATGCTCTCGAGTGGGCAAACCGTCCAATTTGTTTGTGTTAGCTAAAGATGGGATTACAAAAAATATTGTGTACTCTATTGCGTTAAAGGATTGATATTGTTTTTTAGGATACTTATTATGATTAACGATATATGCAATTTATAATTTATATGGCAAAACAACGTTTACCGGATCAGCTAGTAACTATACATATAATTTTTAATAAGTCTACTAAATTATTAAGGATTAATGAGCAATTTAAGTAATCCCATTATTGATTTAATTTATTCCAGAAAAACTAATTTCTTTTCCTTTTTATTCCATTTTTATTTATTGTAACTATTAAGATTTTGGATCATAATTGTGTTATTAATTAAAACTACAGTTTCTATGTAAATTTAAAGTAATTATAATAAATAAAAAGCTGATTCACTATTTTAGTTCTAATTCCCATTTTCACCTTCTTCTCATTACCATAAATTGTATCTAATCCCCATAAGTAATAAATCTCATTACCGTTTAGTAAAAAAATAAAAAGCTCTGTAATTCTATAACCGTAAATCTGATTGCTGTCCCTTTCTAACATTTTTTTTACTATTATTATTCACTTCTTCAAAATCGTATAAAGAACATAATAACGTTTCATTATTTATCTATCTTCAAAAACATCATAATATGCACGAAATTAAATATTCACCCGATAACAGTATAAACGGTACGTTAAATAAAATTTTACCAGATTCGGTTACGGTTACGGATATCAAATTATTTCGGATTATTCCATTACTTCGGATAATTTCGGTTATGGTAATTAGAAGATTTAGGACCAATAAAAAAAATTTGTAATGTTTGTACAAGGTAACAGATTAACTTTATTTCTAGGTATTATTAGGTATTATAATCATGGAAAAAAACCGTAGCCTCGAAAATTAAATAATAAAAACTGTTTGAAGGAAAGAGGGACGCGGATAGTGTCGGCTTGACCAGCGACAGTGTCAAAACGTGTTTCATTTACGCCGGTCAGTCACATTCGCGCGAATACGCGAACCTACAAGTGTAGGATGACCTTCGCAAATGATTATGCGAAGTTTTTGATGCATGACTGACTGCAATGGTCGTATACTAGCAAACATTACACGGACCTGTAGTAGCGAGGCCCGGCGGGCATGTCTGTAGACTTGCCTGTGAGCATGTCCGTCTAGTGAATTCAGCGCTTAAGTATCATTATATGGGTACATATAGAGTCTAATAATATATTCTGGAATGCAAGAATACTGAATTCATCTCATCTAACTCATCAACTATTCTGTGGTTTACGATGTGAATACCATTTTAACCCTAATGCCGGTCACTCACATGCGCGCGAATACGCGAACCTGCAAGTGTAGGACGATCTTCGCAATGATTATGCGAAGTTCTTGATGCATTCGTGGTTTTCCAAGCTATGTCGGTTTTTGTCGCACATCAAAGTGCGCGAACTTCGAACATTCGCTTAGTCTCCCACACATTCGTGCGACCAGTTGCGCACACGATTGCATAGGTGATAGATGTCTTCATTTTTCGTAGTTTGCAGCGTCTACTATAATAACTATAAACTTAACTACTAATACGTACTATAGTAGTAGTTCCAGCTACTCTTTATATTGGAAATGGATGAAGTGTTGGGGGGGTGCGCAAATAGATTTGCATACTCATATGCGAACCCATTTGCTTATAAGTCCCTCACATTCGTGCAAACATTCGTACAAATTTCAAACCTTTGCGCGCATGTGAGAGACCGGGGTTACACACAGCCACTATCTGAAATTATTCGAAACTTTTTTATCGGATTCAGTTTGTACAAGGGCACTAATTATTGTAAGCCTAAAAAGTGAAAAAGTGATATAGTTCAACAAACTTAATACCTACTTCACTTAATTAAATATATTTTTGCTTTTAAACGTAGTCAGTATATAACCCGACGCCCCAATCACTGGTAAATCCAGTCGATAAAAATATAAAGACTAATAATCATAATGATATTTCATTACAACCTTGCCTTTGTACATTTTTAAAATTATTAATGTTACACTTTGTCAAGTAAGTGACATGAATAATTCATTAAATAAATAAATAAAAAATTAAAGTTGTTACATAAAGCATAATACTCGTTATAGGCATTTATTTTATTTTATGATTTATTTTAATTAACTTTTTAATCTATATTACGTACATTTTATATAATAATCACAAATATACATACCATCAATTATTATTATGACAACCAAACAACGCATCACCTTTGAATCGTATTAGGAATACTTACACAAGTGTTATACATATTTAATAACAATAAAGATTTTACCTACCTGTGTAAATAATACAAAGTATATGCGATGGTATATATATACTTACTTGATATGTTAAAAGGAGAGCAGTAGTAGTAAAGCTTTCGTTAAGACAAGTATAATGTCTTTCTACCACTATAGTTTATTGACATCGAAGCGTCTATTATTCATTGTTATTCTTTATAATTACGTATCCAAATTAAATTGTTTGGATGTATTAAGTAAAACAAAAATTGATTTGGACTTTAAAAAATTGAATCCTTTAGATTTACAAAAAATTATTGATGAGAAAAAATTGAAAACTATTATACCAAAGAAATTTACTGCTGACGAAATTTCTACAAACAACGATTTGTACTTAGAAGGCCAACAAAATGAAGATATCTATTTAAACGGAACTCAACTAATACGAAAATATGGTTACAAAGTAGAAGAACACCATGTAACAACAAACGATGGATACAAACTCACGATGTATAGGATACCTGGTAATGGCCGTGTAGTATTTTTAATGCATGGGTTATTGTCCAGCTTTACTGACTGGCTAACAGTTGGCCCAGATCAGGCTCTACCATATCTTTTGGCCGCCGAAGGATATGACGTCTGGATGGGCAATGCGCGAGGAAATACATTCTCAAGAGATCACGAGCATCTCTCTCCCCATGATGACGAATTCTGGGATTTCAGTTTTAATGAGATCGGTTCCATAGATTTACCCGCAATGATTGACTACGTGTTAATGAAGACTGGAAAAAAGAAGCTGACATACATAGGTCATTCTCAAGGAACCACCGCATTCTTCGTCCTATGTTCTACAAAACCAGAGTACAATGATAAAATAGATTTTATGATCGCATTATCAGCCGTTGCTTGGGTGAAACATATCAAAAATCCAATATTACAAATTGCAGCTCAAAATCGAGGTATTCTTTATGCTTTGGGTAGAGCTTTGGGTGTTAACGAAATAGCACCGGATAATGATCTAACAAATGTTTTAACTCAAAGTCTCTGTGGTGACCCATTATCGGCGTATATAGTTTGTCAAAATGTGGTGTTTCTAATCGCTGGATACAGCTACTCGCAAGTGAATTACAAGCAATTGCCAGTTATTTTTAACCACACTCCATCAGGATGTTCGCTTAAGCAATTGGAACACTATATGCAATTAGTAGCTTCTGGATATTTTAGAAAATTTGACCATGGTTTATATCTGAATTTAAAAATGTATGGATCAGCTTCTCCTCCATCGTACCCAGTTCATAAAATTACCGTTCCTATTGCGATATTTTATAATCATGGAGACTGGTTAGCTGATCCGATTGACGTTGACCATTTACGCTCCAAATTGAAAAACGTTGTGGATTATTATGAAATTCCTGTACGCACGTTTAACCACGTCGATTATCTTTGGGCCAAAGATGTTAAGAAATTAATTTATGAGAGAGTGTTAACTTTAATCAAACAAAATTAATTTCAGCAAGCTTCAAATAAAGATAAATGTTATGTATTTGTAAGTTATACTTTATGTCGTTTAAAATCTTTTATTTTATATTTTTCACTGCTTGAACTATTGCTTCAATTTTCTATCTATTGACAAAATAACAAAATAAAATTAACCGTAAAAGTTTCATGTGTTATAGTTTTTAAACTTAATATATAATATCACAATTTTGGCCGAATTGAATACCTAGAATACCCCCTTCAATCTCATGCCGGCAGAACAGGGTGTCGTAAGAGGCGACAGAAGCCAGCCTGCTTGGTGGTGCTTCGCGTAAGGATTATATTATCAACATTATTATTAAGTCATTAATATTATTATTCGTATTGTTATTATCTTTCCGTGAAGCCTGTCTAGCTACCACCCTTCTGTTTGAGTTACTCGTAGCTGCCAGTCGACTCGTCGCGTTCCGGCTGGAGGCTTGAGAGCCAGTACTTGTATTTTTACTATCTTCTGTTTTCCTAGCCGACAACGCATCAGTGATACCTTTGGTCTTGTTGATATTCATTGGCGACGGTGACCATTTATCATCAGGAGGCTCGTCTGCCCGTTTGTTGGCTTTTAACATAAAAAATCATTCAACAGGAATTGAAACAAATGTTTTCAAAAGCCTATACCTCACCTGTGTGGGACGCGGAGAAATAATAATATGTATATTATATAAAATATTCGGAGGCAAATAAAATTATCAACCCTATATACCTAAATATTTTAATTTAATTGCTCTGCTCTAAGACACCTCATTTCTGTCACCCCTCTCTATCACTCCCTATCGCTCCCCTATTCCTTCCTTTTCTAGTCTTATATGATTTACTCAAACCCTCTTTTATGTTCCGTTTTACAAATGATTCAATTATATATATTTTTTTTTGGGAATTAATTCAAATGAATCTCTAGCAGACTATAATAGGGCTTCTATGTTTTATAAAAGTATAAACAGTATACGAGTATATACATACATACTCTAAGTTGCTGCGTTCCTTATTATATTAATAATGTATTTTACCGTAAATTTATAAACATTCACATAGTATAATTTGTAGACCAATCACGCAAAGGAGAATAATATTGTTACAAAGATAGCAATATTACCAATAAGCTCTAATGATACACCTGACAAAGCATACGCAAATGTTTTAACGTTAGTTGATTATGAATTTAGTAACATTTTTAAGCAAAATCAAATCAAGTGTAAGTAATAATCGTCAAACTAAATTTGGTTATTGGGCAATAACGGGTATTTATAAAATTAGAATTAGACTTTTTGAACTCTATATAGCACAATCTACTTCCACAGACCCTGAATTTTTAATCATATTATAATTTATTCAAACTTTTAAATTGGTCTGTGCGAAAAATAAATCTACTTACATCACTAATAAAATTAAGAAAAAATCTAAATCAAAACTACCTGGAATACCTTCATAAATAAATAGATAAAATTAAATTAAATGACCATAGTTTTGCTTTAAATGTCAATAACGAGAATATTACTTCCAATGACACAGTTGCTGATTTCTTTTCGAAAATTCCGCATAAAAAACTTATATGCGAGCCTTCAGCTTCCTATGGCTATCATGGAATCATGTATTAATGATTCATGGTTAAGAATTACCCCAATTCATTTAGCTTAAACACTTGTGATACAATTATAAAAACTTAGAAATCTAACAGTATTAAGAAAACAAGTGATGTCTGGTTTCTTTTTGCAGTTTAGATAAAACTTGGAACTTACTCCATTGCGTCTCATTTAACTTTTATTTTTAACAAATATATGGACGATGGTAGCTTCCCCAATATAATGAAACATGGTAAAATAATTTCTTTATTTAAAGCTAGTGTAAACCTTACTAATTTTAGACCCATTTTCATCTTACCAACTCTTATTAAAAATTTTGAAAAAATTATTTACAATCAGTTACTATCACATTCTTCACTAAACAAATAATTTCATATGAATCAGTCCGGTATTTTTAAAGAAAAAATACCACTAATGCAGCTACAGCACTTCTTAAACACATTTTTGATGCTTAGAATTACTATAGACTCACGATTACAATAGAGTCCTCATATTGAAACCTTGTCAGGGAAACTTAGCTCTACTGCCTACGCTGTTAAGTATACGATATTGATACTGATAAGTATAGTATATTGATATTGGAAAATAAAAAGTCACGTCAAAATCATTCTTATGCGGAAAGGTTATTACAAACTTGATATTTACTTTAAGGATAAGATTGCTTGGAAATGAGTTTAATATATAGCCATAAATGCGTTCTGTAACTGTGAGTAGGAAAAAACTCCTTGAAATGGGTTTGTAAAAACCAACTTTGAATAAATATTATTTCATTAATTCTTAATTCCTCTACTTTAGGCTGTCTGGAAGAGATCGCTCTTAGTGATAAAGTCCCCTATTGTTTACACCGTGGTTTCTGTAATTTTCATAAATGTATTTCGTTTGGTATACAGTAAAGTGTATTGTATTTTAATGTTCAAAGGAAATAACATAAATAAACAAACATCAAATCTTTGTTTTTTAAAATCTTAATAAAATTATAATAAACTCTGATATCACAATATTTTTTTATATACATATAAGGGCCAGATCTCTAAGAAATAAAACTGAAATAACATTGTTGAACAACAATTGTTGTTGTTGTTGAAACAACAATTACATCAATTTTAATCCAGCATTATTTGTGACAATCATCCACTGCCTCTGTATCATCATCATCATAGTCATTTTGAAAGTCTAAAGATGCTATTTGTATCCAAGGCCTCATACGATCTGCAGCCACCGTTGCTTTACGTCTGTTTTTAGTACCCTCAAACCCAGGTATAGGCGCAACTTTATACCTATCATTCCCCAAGATATTTATGACTCTAAAAGGCCCTTCATAATTTGGACGAAGTTTGGTGCTTTTTCCATCATTTTGGAACGCTGTTTTCGCTATTTTTACTAAATCCCCCTTTTTGTAGGTACGTGCCGATTTTCGCCCTCTGTCAAAATACTCCTTTTGTTTTATTTGTTCTCTGTCAATCCTATCTTTCACTTCGCATCGTATTAACGGCAAGTCGCATGGTTTCCGAATAAGATATGTTATTTCATTTAACATCGGGTTACTCTCGCTATTCATTGTTGTACCAAACATAAACTCTGCGGGTGCCTTGCCTAACGTTCTATAAACGGTATTATTGAGACCCCATTGAATTCTACCTATGTCAATATCCCAATTTCTCTCGTCATTCTCTAGATTCTGTGCTGTCAGAGAGTCCAAAATAGTCCTATTGTAACGCTCCACCTGCCCGTTAGACCTTGGACTTGCTACAGCGTTTAAGACATGTTTAACGCCTCTATCCAAGCAAAATTTTTTGAATGCATGTGAGGTAAAACAAGTCTCTCTGTCACTAATGAGTCTATCCGGGCTCCTAAATGCATCAAAAATATCTTCTAAAACTAATAACACCTTGAGTTTTTGTATTTTTAACTGCTTTTATAAACAAGAATTTCGTGAAGGAATCAACGATAACCAATAGGATTACCTCTTTTGAATTTCACAAATGGTCCGAGATGGTCGACGTGCAAGGTGTGAAACGGTATTTCGATCTTTTTAATAGGATGTAACAGTCCTTCGTGTGTTGTGGTCCTTTTCGCGTATGCACATTCAATACAAGAGCTAACGTATTTTTTTATGAATCGTGACATCTTTGTAAACCAATAATATTTTTTTATGCGCTCTAGTGTCTTTTCAAACCCAATATGCCCTATATCGTCATGGTTTAACTTGCATATCTGCCACCTCGCACCTTTGGGTACTACCCACCTAACGTTAGATTTATCACCGTCCAAACATCTGAATATTTCATTATCTTTTATTAAATAATTTTCTTTGATATAATCAAGACCCTTCGAGTCTAACTTAAAATTAAGAATGTCGCGGATTCTCCCTAATTCCGTACCCCTAGTTGAAGCGTAAGGAGCCAGTCTTCGTTGCTAATGATCAATACAGTAGGACTAAGTTCAGAGACTTCAGCAGATGCGTCCATTACCGGGTTTCTTGATAAAGCATCCGCATGAGCCATCCTTGTGCCGGCTCTGTATTCTACTACACAATCAAATTCCTATATTGTAAGCCACCATCGGGCTATGCGGGGTATGAAATCACGTTTTTGAAACGTAGAACGAAGAGCACTGCAGTCGGTCACGAATTTGAAATTCTTTCCTAAAAGACCCGAAATTTTTTCAGAGCGCAAACTACGGCGAGTGTCTCAAGCTCGTACGAGTGGAAGTTTTTCTCTTCTGGGGATGTTTGCCGACTGTAGTAGGCTACTGGTCGAAAAGATTGAGAATCATTAGAACGTTGCATCAAATTTGCACCAAGACCTATTCTACTGGCATCGGTGTGGAGCTTAATTTCTGCCGATTAATTATAGATCGAAAGAACTGGTCTGTTGATTAGTACAGTTTTCAAGGTCTCAAAAGCCTGTTGCTGGTCATGGGATCATTCCCACTTTACGTCCTTTTTTAATAATTTCGTGAGAGGGGAAGCCAGTTCCGCAAAACCCTTTATAAACTTCCGGAAGTAGCTTACTAACCCTAGGAACTGGCGAACCGTGTGGACGTTACCGGACTGTGGAAAATCAGAAACGCTGTTTATTTTGCCCTCACCTGGACGCATCCCTGCGCTACTGATTTCGTATCCAAGATAATCTATGCGATTTTGTAAGAAACTACATTTTGCGAGATTGAGTTTAAGGTTGGCATTATCTAAAAGCTGCAGTATCTCCTCGAGTCGCGTTAAGACTTCATCCGGATCCTTACCATAAACTAATAAGTCATCTATATAAACAGTGGCTTTATTAAAACGCGCCGCTCCCAAAACATGATTCATCATACGATGGAACACTGCTGGTGCGTTTGCCAAGCCGAACGGTACACAATTGAATTCATACTGCCCGTCCGGAGTTACGAACGCTGTTAGATGTTTGTGCTGTTCAGCAATTGGAACTTGATAATAACCTGACATAAGGTCCAACGTAATAAACCATGCTTGACCAGATAATCGAGATATCTCATCCTTGATTATCGGCATTAGGTACCTTCCTTTAATAGTGATCGAATTCAACATTCTGTAATCGATACACATACGCACGTTTCCATCTTTCTTTCTTACTAAAATAATAGGACTGGCATAATTGGAGACCGATTCCCTGACTATACCTGCATCTAACATTTCATCTATCATGTCGCGAACTTTTTGACGTTCATGGTGAGAGAGTCTATATGGTCTATACACTACTGGTACATCGCTGTTCAGCTCAATAGCCATTTCAGTCACATTAGTGCATCCTAATTCCGACAGATTAAATGCGAAGCAATGTTCATAACGTTGTAGCAAGTCAAAGAGCTTTACTTTGTATTCCTCAGGCGCAGATTCACCAAAGTTTATCTGACATTCCTCAATCTGATTTATATTATGAGTATTGTTCACAACGTTATGAGAATCAGGTAAAATAGACAACATTTGATCGACTATTTCAATTCTTTCTGCACGTGAGAATACAGAGTTCTCATGGAGCGAACACGGTATAGAATAGGGCGCGACTGTTACGTTAAGGAGGCCATTTTTAACATTGTAAATACCGCCAAAGGTGATATACTGGTCGTTAGGTTTTCCCACTATTTTTGTATGTATTAGAACACATCCGTTAAATACCGATTCCATAGCTGCCTTAACATTCGCCGTTCCATACAAAATACTATATCCTAACATCCTAACCCGCAATAGCCGATGATCATTGCTTGGGTAGTGAGAGGGTATCTCCGTGCCTATATCTAGAAATTTTAATTTAATTGCATCCTTAATCACTACAATATGGGGTTGTTCCGAAAATGTTTGTCCGACAAGCACGGGTTTCTCAAGTAAGCGATCTTCTACAACCTTGCATATCACTATTGCAGTGACCCCGTCGATCGTTAACTTAAGTGACACGGAACCCAACGACTGAACAAGGCCATTCCCGAACCCCTTCATTGCTGAAGGAACAGAGTCATGAGCAACACCTAATTTCGCGACACTAGATTCTCCTACCAGCGTAACTTTACTACCGAAGTCCACAAACGCTTCCAAGGGTACTCCATTAATAATGACATTCTTGATATATTTTGCACTAGGATTAGAGTTTGCTATGCACATAGTTTTCGGAACATTGTTAGGCTTTGTGGATAAGTTCTCATTTTTTACTCGACAGTTCTCAATTATGTGACCTATTTTGTGACAGTTGTCGCACCTGGCTAAGGGCTTGGGGCACTTTCGATAAGGGTGACCTCTTTCCTTGCAATTGTTGCAAAACAGTGAGGAGTTTGTGTTTGACCTATTTGTTTTATAATTTTGTTCATGTGCACTGTAATGTTCGGGGTGTTTATTCCTTCCCGGCGTCGGGTAGGTATGCTCGCGGTTACTTAGCAAAAATTGATTTAGTTTAGTAGTTTTGTCTGTTAATCCGTGGATAATACAATCGACAGCCCTCTTACCGGCGATATCACATTGATTTATTAATGCAAGTTTTTCGTAAAAATAATTTTCTCAATTGGTTCATTAAGCCTACTTTTACGACTTATCATATCCTCCAAGGACTGGCCATAATTTTGTTCACAAGGGAAGGCCTTCAATATAATTTTTCTTGCCATTCAGCCCATGTAAAAAGAATCGTATTCAAACTTTGATACCAGATTTTGGCCAGTCCCTGTAGTTTCTGCATTGAGAAGTGAATTATCGTTCTTTCGTCCCAACCGTAAACCGAAGCACACTCGTTTACCTTTTTGAGCCATACGTCCATACGTTGGTTCTTGACAGAAGGATCGAACTCCGGTAGCATATTTTTGTAATCTAATTTGTTATTTAACTGTGCATTCGGTTCCAACGGCTGTGATGCCGTATTATGTTTGATAGATTGTATGAGTTTTAAAATGTCTTTGGAAGAAAAGGTAGGGCTACATAACCTTGAGCGACGCCCGGTGTCAGCGTCGTGATCTTGTCCTCCTCGCGGCTGTGTTCGCGACGACCTCCTGTAGTCCTCACGGTGCTCGCTGTCTTGGCTTCGACTCCGCTGCTCGTTTCACCTAATCCGCGCTTCAGAATCTCGCTCCTTGTATATCATGTGCTCCATGTGCCGAAGGCGCTCTCGCTCGCGGTCCAGTTGCTGCTTCAGCTCTCGTAGGGACCGATTGCGACTGCAACTGCGACCGCTGATGCGACTGCGGCTGCGTGAGCGACTCAGTCTCGAAGCGCTTTGCTCGCGACGAGGAGTCACCAGTCGTCATAGACCGATTTCCTGACTTTCAGGCCTGTCCATTTTCCGCAGTTTTTATGTGCTGGCGAGCCCACTTGCTGAATTTTAGGGTTTTAATTCAAAACAAACCAGGTCGTGTCAACACTTCATCCTTTTATTTCGGATAGATCACAATCACTATTTAAATTCACTCTTCCAACCCGTCTTAGAGTTTTAGGTCCGACCTCTTCGGCTGCTGCTCTCCGAATACCCCCAGTCCTCCAAGTCATGTCTGTCCATGCCAGTAATACCAACCAAAAGTATGAGAGTTAAAATTAATGGAAGTTAATGGTTGGTAGTGCTGGTTCCGGCTGCTTTTATTTCCCATTATCACATTTTATACCGTTATTTAATTTAGTTACTTCGAAGAAGTTAAAACTTAGATAATTTTAAATTCAATATTCAGAACTTCTAATTTTTAAACTTGTATATAGATACGAATCCAAGATATCAATTGAGAACCATATTAAATACCTTGGAAAAGTCAAGAAAGTACTTATTTTACAATTGGATATCGTATCAATACACAAAACCTTACACTACCTTCTTTTAATATCATGAAAAGGTAAATTAAATGTTAAATTTTAATTCTAGGTTATTATTATTACTTAAGATTATATATTTATATTTTTGAGCGACTGAACTATTTCGCTTTCCGGCCGGGCAGAACATCAGTAGCATGGCTTAATGATAGGCCGTGCATATCGCTGAGTTCGGACCGTTTCGAGGCTCATACGCTGCAGTATTTTTTTTTTCTATAGTTTTATTCAGTATATATATATGGACGGGATATAACAAACTCATCAAAGTCATTTTGTACTATAGTTCCCGTCACGTAAAATGAGTGTTGACAAGCAGTGGAGGGAACGCTTCTGCGCATGGGTATGTCGGCGTGCTAAAGTACGAGGTTGTTGTTTCTCTAAATAGTATAAATATAATACATTATAATAAAATTTATTAGTACAGAAGATCGGTGTTTTGGGATTCAGTTGTCAATAAATCGGTTTACGGGTACTTACATGGCTTAAGCTGCGTAAATTTTATGAGCTGTATGAAAATCAGGGATGATATGGAGCTCCATAACCGTAACCAAAACTATTGGATATCCGAAATAAAAATATATCCGTAACCGAATCCGATAAAAAATTTCGGATAATTTCGGATAGAGGCAGAGTATAAATAAAGCACGTTATGAGTGGTTTACGTTGGCCGAGCCGATACACTCACCGCGTCGTTCTCATTTTAGATAGTTTTTTTTTTATTATTTAATTTGTTTTTTCTGTGTTTATAATACCACATAAAACCTAGAAACAAAGTCAAACTTTGTAAATACATTATATATTTTTTCCAAGTCGTAAATCTAATATCCGTAACCGACATTATCCGAAACAATCGGATAATCCGAAATAATTTCATGTCCATAACCGTAACGTAGGAAAATAATATATTAAAGAATTGTAGGTCTTAAAAAACCTACATATAAAAACGCAATAGTATATCTGATATATCCTGAGGTAGACTCACAGTACCCATTTTAATCTCTTATATATTATTAAAAATTATAGCATTTTTGATATAGTATTGATTCTTATACATTTAAATATGTTAATTATCTTGCCAATTTAATTGAGATTAAAACTGCAACACTCACAAGTACTTACTTGGTGCTGTTTAAACCTAAATGATGCAATATTAGTATAGTACACCTCTGAGAAGCCGGGGCGGTTCACTAGTTTATTATAGAAGAGTATATTTTTTATTGTAAATAATACAACTACTAGCTACTTGGCTGAGCTGGCTTTAGCTTAAATTAAAAACAAATTTTAGTTTAGAATTTATCATTATGCCGTTTTATCAAGGCGTATAATTAGGGTTTCGGCATTGTTTCGCAGAATTGTATGATTACAAAATATATTTTTCTTCATAAAACAAAAACCATTATAAATCATTATCTTTTCTATTCGATATAAAACCATGATGCAAACATTTTTGTACGCGATTGTATTTTGGGAGCAAACGTAACATCAACTAAACGCAGGAAGTTAGTCGACTGACGGACTCTGACGGACCAACAGCGCGACAGCATAGACTATTCTCCCGCCCGTGCCTCACCTCATACCACCAATTTGGCCGGTATATCGCTCACTACGAAAGTAATTCGCCAGCGCTCTTTTTACATAACGGGACCTGTTGTAACCTCTCTGTTATAAAATTGTTTCAAACTAATTATTTTATTATTTTAAAATGTATGTATCGGCTACTCCTCTTTCATACCCAGTTGATAAAATCATCCTATCGCAATACTTTAAGAGACTGGTTGGCAAACACTACTGATGTTGACAATTTACGCACGAAACTGAAAAACATTGTGAACTACAATGATGTAAGTCTTACAAGTTTCAACCATGGAGTTACATAAGAGAGGAACACTCAGCTCAAAATCGCGTCACTGAAACATAAATGTGCATGTGTGTGAAAAATACACTGATGTGCATGACTTTTAGTGATATCAAAGTCACGTCCATGCATAATCGACATGAATGTCCATCACAGAATTTTTTTGGCTATATTTAATTCGTTCTCTTAATTCTTATTACATGTTAAATTAATAACACCATGCTAATCCTAGTAACTTCTTTTTACTTCGCTTCCTCTAAACTTAACCTTATTTGACAGGATAAAACAATACGTGATTACACGGTACTAAAGAAAGCAATAATAATAATGCTTATTGGTTTTAATTAATTCTTTGACGTAAATCGATATAACTTATTTCCCTCAGAAAGGAAATAACCAACAAATTTTGGAGGTACAGATTCTCTATTAATATGCCAGTGATTTCGTAGAACAAAATAGTTGCCCTTAAAATATCTACTGTAAACTTGGTAAGGAACACTACCTATCTGATTTAAGATTCGAATCCATTTTTCTTTTTGAACTGCATTTACAGGAAACCTTGAAGAAATAAAATTTGTTAATAAATATAAAATCATATTCGCCGTTTATTGTCATATCATAATAATAACAAATATAAAATTCGGCAAATTTTATCAATTTAAGGAGCTAATACTATTCAAAAGCCAAAGATGCACCTATATATAAGTCTATCTACTCTCTGTCCAATATGTTTACAAGCTGTAACCGAAACGAAAAAGGTAAAATATGAACAAATCTGGGTTAAAAAAATATTTATTTATACCTATTTAAAAATTGTCCACTTATCGATAGATTTTGTGCAAGCCCTATACGAAACGGTATCATTTTCACGTACACAATATCTTTTTATCTTATACATAATTATGAAAAATAAATTATTATTCATAAAATGGAGTATTTACTGCATGTTATTAATCTTAATTTATATAATTTTAAGATCAAAGTCTATGAAAATAAACATCGTGAAAGTAGTATTGCATTATCAGTACTTACCTGTGTATTGCCTCTTTGTTTGGGTTATTGTTATAAGTAACCCAACAATTTAATACTGAACACGACACCATTAGGTTTTCTATTTTTAGTCTGATAAAATATAGAAAGATTGAGTGAAACTAACAAAATAACAAATATAATTTTTTTGACAGGAAAGTAATGGAGAGTAAATAGTTTGAAAACAGTCCTACGGTAAATTTTCTTGCATCTCTTTCTCGCAAGTAGAATTTTCCTTAAAGCTCGAAATCTCGCACACTGTGTTCTTCTATTATGTAACTCTATGGTTTCAACCAATGGATCATTTATGCACCAAAGAATCTAGTGAATGATAAAGTCATAACTTAACTTATAATTAAACAACATAAATTTGAAGTAAAAGCAGGTTATAAGTAAGGTAAAATCTAAAACTTCAAATAAATTTCAGAATTAGATTTATATACATTAAAATATTTGTAGTCCTATGATGATGATGGTGTGTATTGAACACTGAGTCACCATTCGCATATTGAATGAAAGATAATTTTGATGAGTTTCGACAGCAGAGAATTTGAAGTAAATAATATATTGTTTAAATATTATTTATTTGTATTATTTATTTATTTTGTACACACAATAAAATTAGAAATGTTGTGGATATGAAATTTCGGATCTGGATATGAGTATATGAATGTATATTGTAGTGTTATAGTAAAAAACATCTAAAAATTTAGAAGATAGAATATATTCAAGTATTCCTGGCGGTTACAATAAATATGTTGCAGGAGATAATAGCTTAAGAAAGTTAAAGTCACTTGTAAGTAGATCTTGGCCTATAGCTAGGCCCGTCGTGCCCGTCGCTTTGACAGCGTATAGCGCGCGGAGACTGCAGGCAGGAGCGTGTGTTAGGGCGCACGAAACGATCGAAATCCCAGGGGTTCAGCACACATAGACCTCGTTGATTAAAGCGTGTGTTGGAGTGCATAAGACGTCAGTGTCTCTGATGTTCAACACACGAAGACCTCCTTGACCAGAGCGTGCGTTAGGGTTAAGAATAACAGAAGAATTCCAGCTATGAGCGCTGGACTGTTCCGTGTCGTAACATAAATATTCCGACTCTGTTCAGTCGCGTCACAGCTCGCCTTTTAAATGACAAATTTTCTGGAATTATTCCTTTTTTGTGTTCTTTTTTCATGAATTTAAAATTTCTTGTCGGCCTAATAAATTTTATTACAAAAGAGGGCAAAATCGTACATAATAAAAATAAAAGTTACCAATGGTGACAATAATTTAAGATATTTGCCAAATATTTGACAACAATAACTAAACATTATACATAATAAAATCATTCAAGATATTATAGAATAAGTTGATAACAGATACAGGAAATTATAAAAGAAGTTTACGAAAGCAGTATTACAAAAATTACAAATTATGAGAGTACCAAAATGTTACATATAAAAACATTTAAATATATAAATACTACAACTGCTATGAAATCTCGAGATGATTTACCTTTAACAGAAACACTAAAAGTAAAGATCGTTGATGATTATGAAGGTAGAAAAATTACTGTTATAGACTAGATAGCTATGTTCGTCAGACGACCACACAATAAACTACATCAGAAGAATTTAAAGTATGATCGCACAATGCCTAACAACAAAAACAAAATAGAATGTTTATCGTTGTGGACGTCGAGGGCATATGGCCAAAGAATGCAGGACAAAGTTTGTAAACAAGCCTAAACAGAACAAGCAGCAAACTAAGCGCTGCGATTCAAACGGCGGGAATATTCAACAATGTTGACTACGACCAAAGAGGTTATTTTGGGTGAAAGCAGGAACGCTATTTGGTATATCGACAGTGGATGCACTGGACATATGTGCAATAACCAGTGCATGTTACAAGGATTTACGCGGATAGAAAATGACCTAAATTTGGCAAATAATGAGAGTACGAAAATAACCGGAATGAGCAAAGTAAGCATTTTGGTTGATACAGGACGTAAAGAACGCCAAGTAGATATTCAGAAAGTGTTCTATGTGCCTGATTTGAGAACAAGTCTTTTGTGAGTAGTTAAAATGACTGATCATGGATACGAGGTTCATTTTACGCTATAGTCACTAATGAAAATCAAAAGGTTCATATGCGAGCAGATCGTGTTGGTAACTTATATCATGTTAAATTAAGTCAGGAAAACGCTCATAAAATAATCTTTTACACGGTTTGACGTTTGATGACAATAAAAAATTGTCAGAATCGGAGATGTTACAATGCATTAGTCAAAAACAAACATGCAAACCATTTCCCAAAGGAATTGAAAATCGAACAAATAATTTGTTGAAAATAATACACATAGACGTGTATGGCCCGATGAGGCACGAGTCTTTAAAAAAAATATTTTGTCACTTTTATCGATGACAAATCTCGCTGGTGTGAAGTATAGTCATAAAGTTAATATTACGTAACTCTATGAGTATATTTTATAGTTAACAAGAGTGAAGTCTTCAATATTTTTTAAGAATATAAAGCGTATGTGGAGAAGTTCACGGGAAAAAGAATAAATAATTTACAGTCGGAAAACGGAACAGAATACATAAATAAAGAGTAGTATTTTTCTACAAAAAGAAGGCATTAGAAGAAGATTAACTGTACCATATATACCTCGATGGAATGGTGTGGCTGAAAGAAAAAATAGGACATTGATCGATATGGCACGATGTATGATGCGTCAAAGTGGAAGTTATCCACAATTTTCGGCTGAAGCTGTAAATACAGCTAATTACATAAGAAATCGATGTCCCACTACTGCGTTGAAGAGTGAAATACCATATACGATGTGGACAGGAAGGAAACCTACAGTAATTTACATGAATGTATTTGGAGCAAAGGTTTACTACAAATAAAAAGGGACACAAAAAGGAAAGTTTCATACTAATTCGGAAGTCAGAATTTTTATGGGATATGACAATGAATCCAAAGCATATACAGTTCATAATACAAGAGATTTTAATTTCGTAAAATTGAGTGCATTTCGTGAAAAATATAAAGAAATTCTCTATAATGAAAATGATAAAGGTGAAAAGATAGTAATAGATTTGAATGAAAAAGAAGAGAAGGTTGATAAAGTGAAACTTATTCGAGAAAAGAGAGAGATGATATGTATGATATAGAAACTGAAACAGATGACGGAATATCACCTGAACAGGAAAGTGCATCAGTAGCATGTTCCATGTACCGATTGAACCGAAAAGAGGAAAAGGTAGACCGAGAATAATTCGATCTGGTTTGAAAGGAAGACCTAGGAAGGAATATAAACCTTATCTTCAGAAAGATGAGAGAGAAATTATAGAAAGTGATTCAAAAGATGAAAATCCAGCAGTGCAAATTACAGCAAGAGTCGCAACAGTTGAGCCAATGACTTGGCAAGAAGCTGAAATGTCAAATAATGTGACGGATTGGAGAAAAGCTTTAGAAGATGAATACTTAGTACAAATAAAAACATGGGACTTGGATGTAGTCTCACGACCTCATTATCGCAGGGTGATTGGCAACAGATTTCAGATGTCAGCAAAATTGAGTCTAGAGATCCATCAAATGAATGTAGTCACTGCTTACTTGAATGTACATTGGATGAAGAAGTATATGTGAAGATACCTGATTATTTACATGATATCTTAGATAAAATGTTAACTAAAAGAAATATTGGTTAACGTGGAATAATAGTAGAAGATAAAACTATTTTAGAAAGAGCTAAGTCGTGGAAGGTACAGATGGATGAGTGTGACGATTTAGTTTGTTTGTTAAAGAAGTCTTTGTACCATTTGCGTCAATCAGATTTGCAGTGACGTAAAGAGTTAGTAGGTAAGTTAAAGAATATAGGTTTTAAATCAATGCTCAATAAAGATCCTTGTTTGTTTGTCTCAAGAAAAGGAGAACAAAGTATGTTGATTACTATGTTTATAGATAATATAATATTAGCAACGAATGGTAATAGATGGTTGCTTAATGTGAAAGTATAATTGAAAAATGCGTTTAAACGAGATGATGAAAATAGACTATATATACGTCAAAGGTCTTACATAGAAAAAATTTTAGACCGATATGGTATGAGTTAATGTAAACCTGTGAAAACTCCGATGGAGAGTCAGTTATAGTTAGAAATGCCTAAACGTGTGAATGATAATATTATGAAGAAGTTTGAAGTGCATTAATGTATGTAACGGTTTCCACTAGGCCTGGTATTGCTTACGGTGTAAACTACCTCAGCCAATTTAATACTAATTATGACATTTGCATTGGAAAGCAGTGGAAGTTTGATGTATGAGAGAACTAACCAACAGTTATTTGGTGTGGTCGATTTATTTATTTATTTATTCGCTTGATTGGGGTACGAATGTTCACTGCTTCAAGGGGAGGTGTTGAGATAAACGAAGCTCCGTGAACTGATGTCTGTAAAGTACTAAATTGAACTAGCGTAAAATAAAAGGAATAAATTGCCATTGAAAATGTAAAAGTCAAGACATTTTAATTATTAAGTTTTTACATAAATCATAATACTCATTTTTTTATTAACTTTGTTTTTAATGTATATTAAGTACATTTTATACAATAATCACAAACAAATTACCTGTGAATTATTATGAAAATTATAATTATGGAAAACCAAACATCTGAGCACTTATAAGTAGTAATCCTATATTTATACAAGTGTTATATTTAACAACAATAAAGATTTTACCTACCCGTGTAAACAATACAAGTCATATACGATGGTATACATACTTTCTTCATATTTTAAAAGGAGAGCAGTAGTAGTAAACCTGTCGTTAAGACATGTATAATGTCTTTCTACCACTATAGCTTATTGACATCGAAGCGTCTATTAATCATTGTTATTCTTTATACTTACGTATCCAAATTAAATTGTTTGGATGTATTAAGTAAAACAAAAAGTAATTTAGACTTTAAAAAATTGAATCCTTTAGATTTACAAAAAATTATTGAGGAGAAAAAATTGTCAACTATTATACCAAAGAAATTTACTGCTGACGAAATTTCTACAAACACTCATTTGTATTTAGAAGGCCAACAAAATGAAGATATCTATTTAAACGGAACTCAACTAATACGAAAATATGGTTACAAAGTAGAAAAACACCGTGTAACAACAAACGATGGATACAAACTCACGATGTACAGGATACCTGGTAATGGCCGTGTAGTATTTTTAATGCATGGGTTATTGTCCAGCTTTACTGACTGGCTAACGGTTGGCGCAGATCAGGCTCTACCATATCTTTTGGCCTCCGAAGGATATGACGTCTGGATGGGCAATGCACGAGGAAATACATTCTCAAGAGATCACGAGCGTCTCTCTCCCCTTGAGGAGGAATTCTGGGATTTCAGTTTTAATGAAATTGGTTCCATAGATTTACCCGCAATGATGGACTACGTGTTAATGAAGACTGGAAAAAAGAAGCTGACATACATAGGTCATTCTCAAGGAACCACCACATTCTTCATCCTATGTTCTACAAAACCAGAGTATAATGATAAAATAGATTTTATGATCGCATTATCAGCCGTTGCTTGGATGAAACATATCAAAAATCCAATATTACAAATTGTAGCTCGTGATCGAGGTATTCTTTATGCTTTGGGTAGAGCTTTGGGTGTTAACGAAATAGCACCGGATAGTGATCTAAAGAAGGTTTTTACTCAAAGTTTCTGTGGCAAACCATTCTCGGCATATATAGTTTGTCAAAATTTGTTGTTTCTACTCGGTGGATACAGCTACTCGCAAGTGAATTACAAGCAATTGCCAGTGATTTTTAACCACACTCCATCAGGATGTTCACTTAAGCAAGTGGCACACTATACACAATTAATAGCTTCCGGATATTTTAGAAAATACGATCATGGTTTATATCTGAACTTAAAAATGTATGGATCAGCTTCTCCTCCATCGTACCCAGTTCATAAAATTACCGTTCCTATTGCGATATTTTATAGTCAAGGAGACTGGTTAGCTGATCCGATTGACGTTGACCATTTACGCTCCAAATTGAAAAACGTTGTGGATTATTATGAAATTCCTGTACGCACGTTTAACCACGTCGATTATCTTTGGGCCAAAGATGTTAAGAAATTAATTTACGAGAGAGTGTTAACTTTAATCAAACAAAATTAATTTCAGCAAGCTTCAATAAAGATAAATGTTATGTATTTGTAAGTTATATTTTATGTCGTTTAAAATCTTTTATTTTATATTTTTCACTGCTTGAACTATTGCTTCAATTTTCTATCTATTGACAAAATAACAAAATAAAATTAACCGTAAAAGTTTCATAATGTGTTATAGTTTTTAAACTTAATATATAATATCACAATTTTGGCCGAATTGAATACCTAGAATACCCCCTTCAATCTCATGCCGGCAGAACAGGGTGTCTTAAGAGGCGACAGAAGCCAGCCTGCTTGGTGGTGCTTCGCGTAAGGATTATATTATCAACATTATTATTAAGTCATTAATATTATTATTCGTATTGTTATTATCTTTCCGTGAAGCCTGTCTAACTACCACCCTTCTGTTTGAGTTACTCGTAGCTGCCAGTCGACTCGTCGCGTTCCGGCTGGAGGCTTGAGAGCCAGTACTTTTATTTTTACTATCTTCTGTATTCCTAGCCGACAACGCATCAGTGATACCTTTGGTCTTTCTGATGACGATGCCCATTAATCATCACATGGCTCGTCTGCCTGTTTGTCGTTTATTAACATAAAAATAAAAACCATTCAACACGAATTGAAACAAATTTTCATGTAAAGTATTTCGTTAATTCTATCAGTCCAATGTTTTAAAAAGCCTATACCTCACGATTACAATACGGCATAAGTTGTGAGTTTTATCTGTGCGATTACCGATTTACTACGCAGTACGGCATGGCCACCTGTGTGGGACGCGAAGAAATAATAATATGTGTATTATATAGAAATATTCGGAGGCAAATAAAATTATCAACACTATATAACTAAATGTTTTAATGTAAATGATCTGCTCTAAGACAACACAATTCTGTCACCCTCCCTATCACTCCCTATTGCTCCCCTATTCTTTCCTTTTCTAGTCTTGTATGATTTACTCAAACCCTCTATGAAATCCGTTTTACAAATAATCAATTATATTTTGGCTATCAATATTTTGTTTTGGGAATTATTTCTAATGATTCTCAAGGAGGCCCGACTAGGGCTTCTATGTTTTATAAAAATATAAACAGTATACGAGTTCATATCTTACTTAACTCATTCCGATAAATTTATTTACCCTAAATTGCTACGGTGCTTATTATATTAAAAATATATTTTACCCTAAATTTACAAATTCACATAGAACAGCTTGTAGTCCAATCACACAAGGAGTAATAATATTGTTACAAAGATAGCAACATTACCAATAAGCTCAAATGATACACCTGACAAAGCAAACGCTAATGTTTTAAGGTTACTTGATTATGAGTTTAAGAATATTTTTAAGCAAATTAAAGTTTATAATAATGGTTTTTTCATATGTATATCTTTCATGTACAGAAAGCGTTCCGGTAGAATTTTATTATATCCAGATAATATTTTGTTTCTATATATATATTTTATAACTTTTCTTTCTGTATTTTGTTCTATATCGTATTGCAACTAATTTCATTTAGCTTTATAAACATTATTGATATGATTGTATTTTAATTATTTCCATTTATCTATACACAAAAAAATATTTATATACACTATATGCAAACAATATTATGTCAGAGTTTTCAATATTCCAAAAAACCTCTGCCGTGTCCTGTCTGCACGGTGGTTAGCCCGTATCAATTGGCGGAACATCCCATCACTCAGGCCCGGTTTTTGTTAATGCATGGTCTTCAAACGGGGCACGGTATCGCATTATGTATCAATTTCTATCTGCACTTACATCAAATATATTTAAGTGATTGATCGCTTTCCTTTATTGTTGTATAAACTTAACTATAAGCAAACCTTATGACAAACATTGGTATTTGACTATTATTATTTTTACTAAGTGACACAACTAATACAAAACCAGCACCTTGCTGACGCGAAACCATAAGATTTTTCCCTACAAAAAGTCTTCTCACGCGCCTATAGAAATTTGCACTTCAATAAATCAATATGTTTCTAATTCACAGACATAGAAAAACCCTTTCCTAAAACAATGCGTATGCTATTTGTAAACGTAACGTTTTCTGAAGCGAAGCGTTGACGCGTCGGTGGGTTACTAACCGTAGTTAAAAATTAATTAGTAAAGTCCCTCCCCTCTGGTGGAGGGAGAGCTCTGAGAAACTTCAACCGTTTACTAATAGTACCGGAAACAATTGCTCACCGGAGACGTATCATAAATTTCACGTTTATCCCTTCAGGGGTTAGTTTTCGCAGTTCAATGTACAGTAACTAATCCCTTAACGAAATAACCATGAAGTGGAATCAATTTCCTAAGTTAGAAAAAGTAGCCACCTTTTTTTTTGTTCAGGCGGGAAAAAATGTACCTAACCGCACACCCCTACCTAACATCGGTAGGATTTCGCCTGGTTTTAATTTTAATTATATTTCATTATTTGATTCCAACATGGTACAGTCAAAAGTATTTGTATAAACGCCGTATTTTGTCCTTGTCTGAGACTGAAAGTCAAAGAATATTATGAAACAATGATATGTACGTACTTTAACACGTTCAATGCGTAGCCATTTAAAAAAAATCTTTCAACCAGTGTGTTTAAGTGCAGGTCGGCGTTCCTCACGCACCAGTGGGCGTTGGTTACTCTCCTGCAAAAAACGTTTTGGACAACTTGGATGGGATGAAGGATTTTGGGATCGGCGTGTGCGAAAACAGGGGCGGCGTATGACATCACCGGCCGTATGCAAACCTTATAGAGCGTTCGCTTGTTTCTGAGGGACATCTTACTATGCCTTCCCAACAGACTGTTGAGTCGGCCCATATAAAATCTGGCGGAGTTGGTGACTTTGCGAATGTGCGGTCTGAATGTCAGTCTGGAGTCGAGTGTTACTCCTAAGTACTTGGTTGTGGTTTTCCACGGGACAGGGGCGCCTAGCAACCGGATGTTAGGTTCGTCTTGTCTGTGTCTAAGTTTGTGATGAAAATATACCGCGGAGCTTTTCTCCGCGTTGACTTCGATTCGCCATTTGGCGAACCATTTTCCTAACTCGTCAACTGAGTGTTGGACCGAATCTATTTTCTGTGATTGATAATATAGGGCGGTGTCGTCTGCAAATAACGATAGTTGTACGCCGTTTTTCGGGATGGGGATGTCGTTAACGTACGTTAAAAATAATAAGAGAGCTAGTACCGAGCCCTGTGGTACCCCCGCCGCTAGCGGGCCTGGGGAAGAGAGTACTCCTTCGTGCCTAAAACGAAAGGAGCGGTTTTGTAGGTAGGAAGCGACCAATCGAACAACGCGATCAGGCAGACCTAGGTAGTGAAGTTTGAGAAGGAGTCCTTCGTGCCAAACTTTGTCGAAAGCTTTGGCAATGTCGAAGAAAACCGCGACTGTACGTTTTCGTTTGGGATAAAAACCGCTTAGAATATATTCCACTATACGGTGGATTTGCTGAAGGCACGAGTGTTTGGCACGGAAACCGAACTGATGAGGGATGATTAAGGGTTGACCGCCTACTGGGAAAAGAAGGTTCCTTAGTCTAGTCTGTATGACGCGTTCGAATACTTTCCCCATAGCCTTGAGGAGACTGATGGGGCGGTGGTTGGACGGTATGTTGAGAGGTTTATCGGGTTTAGGAATTCCTATAACGATTGCTTCCTTCCAAGCGGTTGGAAAGAAGCAGTGGTGCAAGCAGGCATTAAAAAAGAGAGCTAAGAGAGAGAGAACCTGCTCGGGAAAGTGTTTAAGCGCGACGTTAAAGATGCCGTCGGCTCCTGGTGCTTTACGGGGTTTAAGACCCCGGAAGATATCTTGGACTTCGTCAACGGAAACGACGATGGGCTCAGCGGTGACTGGGAGTGAGTTCTTTTTACGGACCTCATCCTCTACTGATTCTATATGTGAAGGAGCGCATGGTTGCGAACTGGGTGAGCATTGAGAAGCAATGCTGTCAGCGAAACATCTTCGAAGGCGATACTGCCATCGGGGCGTGATAAAGGCGGGGTGAGAGGTTGGGCGCCTACTCGGAAGGCTTTCGCCACCTTGTAGAACGCCTGATGGGAGGGTTTGATTCCCTCCATGAGGGAGTCCCAATTGGAGTTCCTCATTTCGGCAAGTCGAGAGCGAACACGTCGCTGGAGAGCGTTGGCACGCCTCCTGTACGTTGGAGTGGGGTAGAGCGCGGCCCTTCTAAGGGCTGCATTCTTGGCCTGAATAAGGTTCCTGACATCGAGTGGTAGTTTTCGGTTTGGCACCTCGACTACACGCTCGTTGCTTCGGAGAGATGTTTGAACTAAGTGCGTTAAGGAGTTGACCGCTGAGTCAATATTTTCCGTATTGACGAAGTACTCTGAGTTGATGGTAGCCAGTGGTGAGCCGGCGGTATCGAGACCTGATACTAGCGATTTTTTATATCCTTCCCAGTTGGTGAAGGTTTTAGAAGAAGTGGTTGGATCGGTGGCATAAGGCCCGAATTTGAGCGAGACCGGCCGGTGGTCAGAACCTAAGTAGTGGAGCGTTTCGATCGCTCTTAAGTTGAGCGCGACTCCTTTAACTAACGAGAGATCGATAATATCCGGAGAATTGAGCGCGTTACCCGGGTAATGAGTAGGGGAAAAATATAAGTGTAGTGCTCATCGTCTTATATAGGTGCTTGGCGGTGACTGTCCGCCGTCCCCTCCTCTTAACGGATGTGACGTCACTTCGCTGCTAACAGTATATAATTGATGATTAAACGAAGTGACCTGTAAATGAAGTTCTATCCCAATTATGTGATTACGTTTCATTAGAAGATATAATAAACACATATAAGTACCCTTATTGTACTGGCAACTCCGCACTTATTTTAGGGTAGATTGAAAAAGTTCCTCTGCTCTCCGTCTGGTGTGCCGCTGCGCTGTGCCTCATTTTTTGAGTAGATATTACAAAGTGTTTATAAAATGGGATTTGGGATGGGGGGATCCTATCTTCGAATGAAACGTACTCATATAATTGGAATAGAACTTCACTTACCTGTAAGTTCCCTGTTTAATCATCAAATATATTACGTACGTTTCATTCTCTAGATATATAAAGACATGTAGATGTTTAGAGACTAAAATTTTGTAATTAGGTATATGGGTGTATTAAGTGAATACAACAATAAAAAGAGTTTAACTACAAGAAATAATTTTATTCTTAGATATATTTCAATAATTAGAAATAAAGTTTAATATTTTCAATATTTATTTAGAGATTAATCGTAAATAAAAATCAGGAACAATCAGATAAGTCAATAGTTCAATAACAGGTGAATTGTAGGTTATTAACAAAGAAGATCGATCTTGCGAATCAAGCATCATCGCCTACAGGGCGGTTATAAAATTTACCAAACGTCTGTGACCAACCAGCAGTTTTTCTGATGACTTCAAGTGAAACACCCCGTGTACGTGCCGTGGATGTGGAGCCGTGTCGCACGGGCTGAAAGATCCACATGATATACTTTACATTTCCTAACGCAGTAGACGTGTTAACATACTTATATAGTTTTATATGGCGTTGTTACATGTTTTTTATTTACACAAGTGGTAAAATGACATCACACAGTAACCAAATTATTTTCAGTTACCATAAATAAAATTTTACTTCTGTTTACCTAATCTTCAATCGTTTTTAACAATAAGTAGTAATCATACAATAATCTAAGCCCTCTAAACCCAACAGCATTTGGCGATCGTGAGGGATAGACCGCCTTAAGCAGTCGGTATTTAGATTAGCAGTAGGTAGACAACACTTTTGTAAACTTTTTTTGACAACTTTTATATACCAGAAGGCGAGTTAAACCATCGGAACTGAGTAATATTATCAAATAGCAGTCTCAAGGCCATGTTGAAGGCCATTGCGTGACATAAGAACTTCTTGGGTTGGCCACAACTCCTCCGCCAACCCGCTGGAATTTGTCAAAAGATCTCTCAAACTCAAAAAGCTCAAGTCACCTCTATCAAACGTCCTAATAAATATGGTGTATACCCGGCCCACATGGACCTAATATTTCTACCCCAAACGGTACAAACAAATAACCTCCGTCGAGGTGAACACATATATTAGTTTCAAATAGTTTGGACGTCCAACTGTTGAGATATACAAGTGGATTGAGCTGAAATTCAAAAAGATACCGAAATTTTTTGCCATTGTTTTCCCGCTATTCGTAGGTTGACTGGAAAAAAGTACATTTAGTTTTGTTCCTGTTCATAACTTGAGGTACAAAAATTAATAAAAACCAAGCAATCAAATATTGACATTTTGAGCTCTAAATAAATGTAATTTCAGCCCACGAATCACTATAAAATAACTTAGCTAGAAACACTGGTTGCATATCACTAAATTTATTTGCTCCATAGCATGCTAAAATTTTATATGTTCGCAGCAGCAACATTCCTTTATATTAATAATACCCGATAAACGAGCAAATGAGACATCTGATAGCATATGGTTAGCACCGCCCATACGCCAACGTTAGATCAAATACATAACAGACACGTCGCTTAGAATTGCCCGGAGAGGCACACTGCAATCGAAGCACATAATAATATATCGCTGTAGATTCTAGAAAGAAGGTGACAGCTCGCTAAGCAGGTTTAAAAACCCTACCACCACAAACGAGATCTGTTGAGATTTAACTGGGTGATACAGAGCCTACAGACAGGAGAACGTTTAACATAGCTTCGTCTTCTGTTGAGCAGGATGCACCGTAACCAGGTAAAGGTTTGTTTGGACTCAAGCACGCATTCCAAGTAATGACCAATGTAAATGCTTTTAAATTATTAGCAATTTATAATGCGCGTATTTTCAATCTACAAAATATCGAATCTCCTCAGAATGAGAGTGGTAACGGCCCATAGAACCACACGCTGGCTAAGTGCGAATTGTCAAAACGATATATAATTTGTTAATAATATACAATACCAAAATAATTGTTGTTACATTACAAAAGTATATCAATACCTAACATATACGTATACTCGTATCTCTTGGATTATTACAAATGAGGTATGGACAACAAATGCGAGCAATGAAGAACAGCTCGCATTAGAAACCATTTTCTACTGACTGATCAATTATATTAGCCTACTGTTACTGTTACTATTGTCAGGTCAACGCGCGTCCACACACACTGACATTTCAGATGCAAATCGATCAATGAAATAGCCATTTAGAAGTAAAGAACTAATGCAAAAACAAAAATATAAATCTATTATAGAAAACCAACATAAAAAATATTAAAGCACCATTTTGGTAGACTGTCAGCAGTAGTTATAGTCTAATCGTTTGAAAAAATGATAAAATTATCAATTTTATGAGTAAATTGATTCGTTTTTCGATCGATTAATAAAATATGTATTTAATTAATACACTATTCACTTTGTGTAGCTGTATGGTTTCAATGTTTTTATTTTTGTACCTATTTCCACCCAATATGTCTATTGATTTGAAAACTAACGTGCGTTGGTTAATATGTTGATAACAACGCCTGTAAACAAAAAATGTTGATAAAGACACAATGTCACAGACATCCGACACTATCTGGAAATATGTCGTTAAAGTATTCCACGTTGATGCTTGAAGTAGAGAACAACCTCGTTTATATAAGAATAATGGGAAATATAGGATAACTAACGAAAATTACAAATACATACTGTAAATTCATACAAGTAATTTACTAAATCAACCATTAACCAGGTATGTAATATATTATTAGCTGTTATAGTGTTCCATTAATGACTTGTATCGTATCACTTCGAACTGCGATCGAACCGTTTGAAATTATTTCCGAAATTGAGAAATGAGTTACTTTGAAATTTCAGGTGACCGTAGTGAATATTTTATAAGAATAGCTACTCTCAATATTTCTTAAAAAAATAACTAATTAATTCAGCACTGTTTACCACAAGACTGATTCTCATTAAAATTGATTCATTAATTAAGATCGATAATGATTAGTTGTATGCATAAGCAAACAAATACATTTTACCATCAACCTCCTCCGCATAAAATAAGTAAACCATTTAATTGTAGTAGGATGTTTCTTTTGTATTTGAATAATATAACGCGTACAATGCAAAGATATTGAACTCTCGTATTATATCCGGTTCTAAACAAGCTGTTTAATAACACATAGTAACTAATTAAACAGTTAATTAATTAGGTAACTTTGGTATAAACAAGAACATTCAAGAATTCGTAAAAATATTTGATTGAGTAGAAGATCTGCAGCATGTTAGTTATTGATAATCATAAACAAAATGTAACAATCTATTATGTGCAGACATCGCGACATTACAATTAATACATGGGATCCTTCAAGAAGCGGGTCTATCATTTCTTTCGTGGCCGGCAACGCATTGGTGACGCCTCTGGTGTTGCTAGTGTCCATGGGCGGCGGTGAACACTTACCATCAGGTGACCCGTCTGCTCGTTTGCATGCCCAAGGCATAAAAAAAAAATTAATAATTTATGTAAATTGTTATGAACGCTGACACCCCCCTAGCAAACTAACAATTTAGATATCTCAGATAATCGTATATAATCGGTCATACAATCACCTCTAACAGAGTAATTTTCTTACATTTTTTTAGGTTTGTTTTAAGCTACAGTATCATTTAAATCATATGTAATAAAGCTTCTGAATGTGAAAAAAAGAGAAAGGCACATGTTTATAAATACTTAGGTAAGTATTTATCAAATTATTCCTCCGAATTAGATTTATTAATAAATATTAATAGGTGAACGGGAGATGACTTTCGAAAGTTCCCCCGAGACGAGCCCTACGCACAGATAAGTTCACATGTCTTAATCTGTTTAAATCAGGCAGTTTTGTAAAACACATCAAAAAATAGATTCAATCTTACTTTTATGGGATTTTTGGAATATTTACCATAAAAATTAAATCAATACTGAAATTACTCAATAGTTTTATCATCATCATCACCCTCCTGCCCTTATCCCAATTTTATTTGTGGTCGGCGCAGCATGTATTTTTCTACCATACTTCTCGACGTCAGACGTCATCTCACTAGTAACTTCCATTCTAGCCATATCATCCTTTATTCAATAATTTTAATTGATAAATAATTGAACACACGAGACGCATTACTTTATATATTGTACATTACTAATGTAAATTAACTATACTCCTTTGCAAAAAAACGGGCGATTTTGATTTTTCAATATTATTGGTAATAATTTAGTTCTAAAGAAGGTTTTAATAGCCAAACTATGTTACTGGAACTTAATTAAGAGCCTGGATATGAAAAAAAAAATTTTTCAAATTAAAAACTGTTGGTTTTTAAAATAATAATCCCTTTTTCAATTTATGACTTTTTACTAAACTAAAACTAACTTCTCGTTATTTTTAGTAGAATAATTTATGTTTGTCGCCTAATCCTGCCTTTATGTGACTTAAAACAGATATGTTTGTGGCTATTATAATGGCAGAAAAAGCAATAAGAGCTAGTACAATTATAGCGCTGCTGGCTACGCCCCTCGTAGCCAATGTTACGTCTCAGAGCGGTTAAACGTGAGTTGTTTAACCGTCCAAAGAACTGGACCCGATACCAAGAGACAGGTTCGGTTCAGAGAAGGCAAGATTCTGGGTGAAAACATTGCATACAACCACGAGAAGACCGCTTTTTAGTGACTCAGGCGCTGAGGAACCCTAAATGCAGTTACATAGACCCCAAAAGAAACCTTGAAGAGGTACGAAGAGCACAAGTTAGCCTATGGACTGTGAGGAGGAGGCGGCTAATATACGCAATCGACAACTAGCGCGGGCCCCCAAGTTACTCCGTGAGTACCGGATTGCTTGATTGAAGTTCGCAAGAAATTGCCTATCTTGGATACTATCTTGGTAACTGGCGTAGCGTACTCTTCTCCGATGAGGCTTGAATGACTCTGCATGGTGTGGACCGACGTCGGCGAGTGTTACGAAGACCAAGGAAATGCTATGCCGACATGAGATTTGAAGAAATCACCCTTTATGTTGGAGGGCCCGTTATGTTTTGGGCGGACGTAACTTTCAGGTATCGTACCAAGATAGTATTCATTGAAAATGGCTCAATAAATTCATAAAGGAATAAAATAAAAATCCTTTGTCAACATGCACAACCCGCTCTGTAATTGGTGAAGATGACATTTATATGGACGAAAATGCTCGGGCCCACCGTTCTGGCAACGTAGATGTTTATATACAAGAGGTCGGTATTCATCGGTTGAATTGACCGGCGTGGAGCCCCGACCTTAACCCCATTGAGCACGTCTGGGCCTACTTAAAAGGGAGAGTACGAGCTGTTCAACCACGTCCCTAAAACATCAGGGAGCCTTAACATGTGATCTCGGCAGAGTGGGAATATATTCCACAGGACACCATCAAAAACGAGGTGGGAAGCATGCCAAGACGATTACATGCCGTAATCCCTGGAAGAGGAAGTTATACGCGGTATTAATTTTCATTTTTTAATGTCTTTTTTATTAAAACACCATAAAAATACTCGTAGTCATAATTTCATTATGTCCATAAAAATGTCCATTGTAACACGGCTCTCTGTTTACATGGAATAAAACACCGATTCCTGGATATAAGTGTTAAAAACTAGATTCTCTTTAAAAATAAAAAATTCTAGTCATTTCAAGCTAATGACATACTAAAAATATTAATATTATCTATAGAAAAGCCAATGATTGTAAGGTGCCCGTTTTTACGCAAAGGTGTTAGATTAAAATATTGCCACGCCAAGCATGGTTGATACCCTCACCTGTGTACCTACGTAGCTTTAAAATTATTTGTTATGAACCACGATGCAATAAGGATACTTACTTCAAATAATAATTTTATATTTCAAACTTATAACAATGTAGTTTATTATGTATAACTTGTTTAGTCTTAAACGGTCATGATGTTCCGTTTAGTAAACCTCAATTACAAATGCATATTTAGATGTTATTATCATACGGGGAAATGATCTTCAAAAATAATTTTGACCTTTTATGACCTTTGATCTGCATTAAAAGCATCCCTCTTTTAAAAACATATGAATTAATGAAAAAGATTATTCTGGAGATAATAATATATGGTCGTTTTAAAATAGATAGTTGAATAAAGTTTCACAATATACGTCAAAACTGTCGTCTTAAAAAAGTTTTATTTGTATTTTTAACGAAATAATAAATCTGTTTAATAAAAAAAAAATTAAACAAAATTTCTATCTATACAATATAATTTTTTTTTACTTTATTCCTTATAAATTGTAAATCAGTTTGGTTTTTTTTTCTCCGTGTCTTTTTATCATTACACTTTAGTTTGTTACTGGCTCTGATGACATTAGAAATCCCGAAAATTTATTTCTTATTATTATGAATTACAAACAATGAAAAATAATCAAAACTATATAATTTTACCATTCTACTACTCTGTTTATTATGCATAATACATCTTAAAACAGATTTTTTATATTATCCACTGGAAAAATGTTTTTTTACAAACGTTACTTAAAGGTTGTCTGGTATAAGTATATTTTTGAGAACTTTTTTAGCCTTCAGATTTAGTACACCTATACTTATTACTGACACGGTGTCTGAGGGCAACTCTAAACGGTGAATGGCAACTTCAAAATGTTTCAAGTCATCTCCAATTAACAACAATTGTCAAGCGTCAAGTTGACATTTTGGCACTTTTAATACAGCGCCAATATATACGTCAAAGTCACACTGCGTATTACAATCACTAAGTTCATAATGGGTTATCGTAACTAACGTTATCGCAAATAATGTTTACTCCAATAACACAATAATACTTTATGTTTTCAGTAAATACTGCAGTAAATTATTAAAATATGGGTTTTAATATGGTGAGAACTTGTTTTTATGATGTAACAAAACAACGAAATGTGTTTAGATATAGTTTTCGTAGTCAATCGAAACAACAAGTACACGCCAAAATCTTCTTTAACGTAAGTACCGTTCAGTTAATTATCTGTTGACGTCTTGTGTCGAAACTTTTAAGTTTTGGGTTAGTACATGTGTATGTTATCTCACAAATAAATTATAACTCAGTAAATGTATTGATCGTTCGGATATTTTACATCAAAAGTTTGTTATGCATGTCTAGTAAAGATTTGGATCTATTATCTATTTGAAAAACCTGAAATATTTCTATTTTAAATAGGTTATTTACAATGTTTGTTGTCTTATGTTTTTTGGTTTAACACAATTTCTTCCCTAAAAATGTGTTACATTCATAACTAAAACACTAAACAAATAATAAAAAAATATTTAACATGATGTCATCGATCATCAGTGTTTGGTAATACTCCACACTGATAGTAAATAGAGGTCAAAAGTTTCACAAACTATATATAAACTGATTTATTTATTTATTCATTCAGTGCTTGTCCAGTACTTAGGCATAACATTATCATTTGATGTTAAAATATAAGTGATAGTAACAGTGACTGATTTAATATAATTTATATCAAATTACTTTACAAGGCATCGCATCAACGTAGCTTTAATATTACAAGCACAATGAATAACAATCTATTAAATGGAAATCTTTCGGAAACCGATCCAGAACTATTTGGGATTATACGAAAAGAGAAAGAGCGACAGAGAAGTGGGTTAGAGATGATAGCATCAGAGAATTTCACATCTATTCCGGTCCTACAGTGTCTTAGTTCTTGCTTACACAATAAGTATTCAGAAGGAATGCCGCACCAAAGGTAATGATGTTATCATATTATAATTGATGTTATAATAATAATCATCATGTCAATATTATAAAATACTGACATAAGTATTAAAAATGAATGTGCATCAGACTATCATTTTGATGAAGTACATTTTGAGGTATGCTTAAAATAGTATACTGCACTAAGGCCGTATGTTTTAGACAAATGAAATAAATATACCTTAGAAAACCTAACATAAATTAATTTAGTTTTATTTGATTTCATTCTTATTAATCTACTTAAATTTTCCTACTCAATGACCTGTTTACGTAAGTAAACAATTTATTATTTGATTATACCTAATGTGTTTATCATCAAATCAACCCCAAATTTAATTCACATTACTTATATATTATAAATTTATTTGAGTTTATGGCAGTATTTCATTGTAAAATCAAGAATTAATTAGTTATTGAATTTGAAAGATTATTGAATATAGCAAGGTCCCTGATTTTGTATCAGTTGGTAATGTGACAGCAATGGTGATGCTGTTAAGATGGCTTAAATGGTGATGACCACTTACAATCACATGCACTCAATCAATCAATGCAATCAATCACATTTGCTCATTATCATATCAAAAATTTAAATAAAACTCTGATGAAGAGCTTTCAAAATTTTAAATAAAGACCGAACTTGGATTTTTTGGTAATTTTTGAGATGTGATAATGTAATCTTTAAAAATGTTTTAGTTAACTATTTAATAAAATGCATAGTCATTTTAACATTGCTGTTTCAAATATCAGATACATGCCTTATAGTTGATTCCATAAATCCATTTACCCGTTTTTCCATTACCCACTCAAAACAATATATGGTTTTTAATGTAGTAATTGTTAACTGGAATCATATATTGTTAAGTATATTTAACGTCTTTGGTTGTTTACTTGCATTATCATCACAATGTTTATAAAACTGAACTTGTAACCTTACCAATATTAAAGATTGCAATTCCGAGTCTAATGAGACCACAACAAGATAATGACTATCATATATAATGTATTTTATATTAATAGTTATTATACTCTTAGACTTCATCTGCATAAAATATATAATAAATTGCTTTGATTTATACCTATTAATATGAAGAATAGATGTAATGTTGATTTTCTCAATTCTCGTAGAATAGTAACTACTTATTGTTCCTAAAACTAAAATTAATGAAGATAACATCATGGGTAATATATAAATAAAATATATTTAATTTATTTATTATTTTCCCACAGATATTATGGTGGAAATGAATTTATTGATGAAATTGAAATTTTGGCACAACAGAGATCCTTGGAAGCATATAAACTGAATTGTGAAGAATGGGGAGTCAATGTACAACCTTATTCAGGTATGTATCTCTAACCAATTAGAGAAGATGTGGCCTGGGACCTACTTAGCATCTAGGATCCAATTTCGAATGACGGCAGTGTTAGATTACTGCTTTAAATGTCAGTTTCCTGTATGAGAAATTTCAATCCTCCACACACCTCTGATTACCACAAGTCATGTATCTATTCTAATAATGGCTTCAATGGCTTTCACATTTGGTTGCAGTGGCCATTAGGCACATAAACCACACACATGAAAGAAACAATCATTATATACATTTGCCTTTAAATAAATTCACTAAAGATTGCATTTGCTTTCGTAAAAGAAAATGTGTAAATTCTCCATAATGTTGATAAATAATTAAGTCCTCATCTTGGGGGAAGACCAAAGTACAGCAGTTTTGCAATTATTTGTTATGAATCAATGACATCTCTAGCCAAGTGTCATTCCATCAGAGAACCCCAAGAGCCATTTATATTAGAATCTGCTTTATATAATGTTATGAATATGAAATTTCGGATCCGGATATGGGTACAGATATATGAATAATATTTGACCGGTTTCGGTTACGGTTAAGGATATGAAATTATTTCGGATTATCGGATTGTTTCGGATAATTTCGGTTACGGATATTAGATGATTTTGGACTTGTAAACAAAATATATGATGTATTTTGACGAAGTAATATTTTGACTTTCTATCTAGGTTTTATTTGGTATAATAATAATAGAAAAAACCTTACATAATAAATAATAAAAATCTACCTCAAGATGCTCTAGGTTCAAACAGCGAGAACCAGTCATAACCTGCTTTATTTAGACTCTGCCTCTATCCGAAATTATCCGAAACTTTATTATCGGATTCGGTTACGGTTTCGGATATATTTTTATTTCGGAAGTCCTATAGTTTCGGTTAAGGTTACGGTGCTCCATAACATCCCTGCTTTATATTCAACAGAAAACTATTGAAGACATTGTACAGAAAACACAATCTATAATGTTCTTTATTCGCCCATACTGACAGTTTTTTTAGATGATTTCCTCAAATTCTTTTTTAATTGTAGGTTCTCCAGCAAATTTCGCAGTATACACTGGTATAGTGGAGCCTCATGGACGTATCATGGGCTTGGATCTCCCAGATGGTGGGCACCTTACTCATGGATTCTTCACTGCCACAAAGAAAATATCAGCGACCTCTATATTTTTTGAAAGCATGCCATACAAGGTGATTTACTTGTAGTTCAACAACATTGCTGAAATTAAGGTCTTGGCTTCGATTCCCGATCGCGGCGGATACGTATATGACAGATATGTTCATTCTCGGGCCTTGTGATGTATTTGTAATTCCAGCGTGCATATATCAGTGTTCGTCTGTTGCATAACTGAGTGATCAATGGTTTGAACTTCGATTTTTTACGATCTTCGACCGGAATAGCACACACTAGGATTGGCCCATTATCCTTTCAAATATTCCGCCTCCGCAATTATGAGAATATAGTTGTAAATAATGAGGATTTGTGATTTGCAAAAATTGAAACTATCTCGTATAACATAACATATACACGGTTATTATTAAAATTCCAAACAGCTACCCGAATCATATTTAAAAGAATTAAAAGTATTATTTGCTTAAAATACGTGATGCAAGTAATATGCTACTTATAAGAGTCAGAAACTAAAAAAAATAATTGCCTTTTAAATATACAACCAACCTTTTAAACGTCGTACAGCATTTGTTATACATGAAACAAGGCCACATTGGACAGCGTTGCCTTCTATCGTAACATTTCCTTGACCAACACATACCGTAACAAAACTACGTTGCTACACAGATTACATTTTTTGTTTCGCAATTCTTTGACAATTTTATAAACTTTTTCCTTTGAGTTGCGTTATCGTAAGCAAGAATCAATTTATTGCGTATGCGTAAATGGAGCTGTTTGTAAATTTTAATTAAAAACATCGTAGAACAATGTATGTATTCAATATAACTTTAAAAAATATATTGTTATTTAGGTACTCCCTAAGATTGCACCACTGTATCACTTTTCAACTTTTTGGGCCAACTGGAAGAAATTGCAAATTTGAATACGTAGTGCCCTTGTACAAAACATTCATATATATTTTGTTTCTTATAACTTTATTTTGTGTATCAAATAAAAATGTACGTATATCACAATACTGTTAAATATTATAATGGTAATATGGCAACATACTATTGAATCTCTGGAAAGAAAACCAAGTTTTATAGTATTTTTTTTTTGTAAATTATAGCTATTTGCACTATTTTTGGTACATTAAGATAACTTATGAAGTTACCTTTAACTTAAAGTTTTATAAGAAACAAAGATTATACTGGGCCTATTTATTATTCTAAATTCCACCAACCTGCGCCAATGCGGAGTCTTTAATAGGTGTTGTCCAACGATAGCAACCGATATAAATACCAGTTAGCAGTGATAGTGCCTGCCGAGCCAGGGTCCTGGGTTCAATTCTCAACCAGAGTAGACATTTAAGTGGTAGACAAATGTTTGTTCTTCCTCGTCCATTCCACCTGCAGTACAGAGAATCCTAGTGCAGGGTTGTGAATGTGTGAACATAAAAAAATATATATCAATGCGTTTTATCTTTTGCAGGTTGACCCAGTGACAGGTTTGATAGACTATGACAAGCTTGCAGAGACGGCGAAGCTTTTTAAGCCTCGACTAATCATAGCGGGCGTCAGTTGCTACTCGCGTTGTTTAGACTACAAGCGATTCCGTCAAATTGCGAACGAAAATGGCGCTTATCTAATGGCTGACATGGCCCACATATCGGGACTTGTCGCGGCTGGTAATTACTTTAATCTCTCATAAATCATTGAGATGCTCTTCGTTTCCATTCAGAAAAGCGAGATGACTCTTGAAATTACTGAAGCGTGTTCCGGCTGGGGGCTTGAGAACCAGTACTTGCTTTCTAACCTTCTTCTCATTTTCCGACCGACAACGCATCAATGATACCTTTGGTCTTGCCGATTTCCATGGGCGACGGTGACCGTTTACCATCAGGTGGCTCATCTGCTCGTTTGTCGGCTATTAACATAAAAAAAAGCTTACTAATAAATAAGGTGGTCTGTCCAAGTACGAGTTCCGAAGTTCTCCCCAGCATGATCGAGTAACCGGCCTACCAGTATTGGTAGACTTAAAAAGTATACGTATGATACATTAGAAAGTAGCACTAATAATCATATTCCATTTCCTTATAAATCAGAAAACCGTAGATAAAAACCGATGACCACTGCCAGGTGGTAAAGCTCGTTTGCAAAAACAAGTTATCTCATATTTCCAGGTGTAATTCCGAGCCCATTCGAATACTGCGATATCGTGACCACAACGACCCACAAAACTCTTCGCGGCCCAAGGGCAGGCGTTATATTCTTCCGCAAGGGCGTACGGTCAGTGAACGCTAAAGGTGACAAGATCATGTACGACTTGGAGAACAAGATCAACCAGGCGGTGTTCCCCGGCCTGCAGGGTGGACCCCACAACCACGCGATCGCGGCTATCGCCACCGCTATGAAGCAAGCCACCACCCCTGAGTTTGTGGACTATCAAAAACAAGTATGTATGTTACGGTATAATGTTTTGTTTCATTTAGGTTAATTACACAGAATAGAAAGACATTTTTAGTTCTTTAGGATGCCTGGAAAAATTAGTGTCGAAACCAGTTTCGCACAGGTTTAAACTTTTGTAATTACCATATGTTGTTTAAAAGATGTGCTGAGGAGTTCGCCGTTTCTTCTCCTCATTGTTAAAGCACCTTTTCGAAACGGTGGTAGAAGCAAAAAATGACGTTCATAAGTGTAATTACTGAATACCTATATGATTAAATGATTTTGAATTTGATTTCGAATTTCATTCCTTGTATCTGATAAAAAAAAAATTATTTCTCTCAGGTCATAAGAAACGCTCAACGGTTGTGCGAAGGTCTCAAGTCGCGCGGCTACGACATTGCGACCGGCGGCACCGACATCCATCTTGCGTTAGTGGATATGCGCGGCGTGGGGCTAAGCGGCGCCAGGGCTGAACGTATCCTGGAGCTGTGCAGTATTGCGTGCAACAAGAACACGGTTCCCGGCGACAAGAGCGCGCTTAATCCTAGTGGAATACGTCTAGGTAATACAATACAATTGACTACATTTTTCCAGCAACGATGTGAGAATAAAGTTTGTTAAATGAATACAGGAAACTGACTTGAAGGATTTTGGACGTTATAAACCACATCAAAATTGGATCAGTCGCTTTTGCATGATGCTCAGAAAAACAGAAAATTGAAGACTAGATGAAATATGTAATTTCTTTCTACGTTATAACTGCGCTTCTGTTTGCTGGTTAGCCTCCTGTAGATTCTTTTCTAAAAAATTGACGAGGTCTGGAGTGGTTTTTAGTAAAGTGATTTGAAGAATCTAGTTCCCTCTAAACAAAACTTAAATAAATAATCTGTGTATGCGACTCTAGATAGCGGATGCGACTGTTTGTTCTTTACATACATTATCAGCATAATTTTATTGCGAGAGGGATATGGGATATTATAGTATTAGTTACACTAATGTCTCTCGGCAGTAGCCGTGTTACGGTGTGTTCGTTTTGTTTCGCTTATCATCATGTTGATGCATACGGAAATATCAACATTGACAAGACACAAATACCTTTTAGTAATAGAGGAGGAAACCTTTAAAAAGGTTATCGGCTTTTATGAAATGCTCTAGGTTTTCAAGTTAATATACATACAATACCTTTATTGGCGGGCCGTCGATGTTTGATACACAGCACAACCTACTAAAGTATAGTAGTATATAGTACCAAAGACAAGCAGAAGCGCACAGGAATCTTAACACGCGTAGGTATACTACAAACCTTGTAATAATACTATTTTATCATTTCAGGTACCCCAGCATTAACCACAAGAGGCTTAAAAGAAAACGATATTGACAAAGTTGTGCATTATATTGACACAGCATTAAAACTGGCTCAAGAAATAACTACGTTATCTGGACCCAAGTTGGTTGACTTTAATAAAATTATAGAAGAAAATTTTGACATTAAAATGAAGGTACAGAATCTCAAGGACGAAGTGGAAAGCTTCAGCCGTACATTCCGTCTCCCAGGCCTTGAAACATATTGATAATATTACGGCATTTATATAATATAAAGTTCCTATATATATTTTAATAAAGGTCTGATATAGTTTCTACTGTCTCATAAAATCATGTAACATACAATTTATTTTAATTCTATTATAACTGGTTAACGACTATGACGTGTACGAAAAAATCTTATTATCTAAGAATATTGTTCGTAATAAAATATTTTCGATATATGATCTTTGTAATAATTTAAATGATAATGAAAAAAAAAGGTAAAACTAAATGTCATAAAAAAATATGTACATTATTATAATACATTACGATTAGTTCGCAGTACTGCACATTATTGTAGTACGTTAAATGTCTGAACTTATGAAAACTGACAAAAATCTTAGACTGGTATATAGATATCTGTAGATATCACTACTGAAGCGTCACACTGAAAAAATTGGCATAGTTGATTTAAATAGTCTAAAAAGGCGCAATTACTCTGTCGCTCCTTTGCTTTTAAGGCTCAGACTTCAAGCATCCGGCGCAATCCGGTAACTGGTCCGAGAACAAACTTAGATTTTATTAAAATCCATTTTTTATGTAAATTGGCGACAAACAAGTAGACGAGCCACTTGACGTTAAATAGTAACCGTCGCCCATGAACATTGGTAACATTAAAGGTATCGAGTGGGCTAAGAAATAAGAAGAAAGTACTGACTCGGGCCCCCAGCCAAAACACGACGAGTCGTTTACCAGCTGACTCAAGCTGCAGGGTGGTAGCTAGTCAGGCAGGCTTCATGAAAAGATAATGTTGCCAGTAATAATATTAATTACTTGATGATAATATAATCCTTACGCGAAGCCACCAGATTATACTACCAAGCAGGCCGGTTTCATCTTGTCCTGCCAGCATGGGGAAAGGGTGAGTATATGTGGAGACAAGTTGATTCAATCGAAAGTTTAAATAAATTGTGTAGATTTGGGTTTCCGAGAACATTATTGCTCGTGTCGAAATTCAGTACTCTTCAATAGATTTTGAATTTTTAGTAAGTATTTTTTTATGTTATGTTAACATCTTGGGATATACAAAGCAATAAAAAATAAAATATTCATAATTTACAAGACAAAGTTTTAACTATTGATGATTTTATCGTTAAACAGAGATTTCTTACAAACGTTTGGTACCAAAAGAACACTGAAAAAGAGTCAAAAGGGCACAACTTTACTTATTTTAATAACATTTGATATAAATGCTAACGGACCCAGCAGAGGTTGTATTGCAATAAAAATCAAATTTCTTGGAACCCAATAGCAGCGTAACCTACTACTGCATTCAGTTGCGAATCTGAAGCATCCAGGGATCCACTTAATCACACACAAAAATTTCATCAAAGTTTATCTAGCCGTTTAGGACAAGTTCAATGCCACATACACATAAAATAGAGTACTATGGAATTAATAAAACGTATAATATTTGGGTGTGTACAGAATTTAAATATGATGAATAGGGAGTAACATGAGTGAAATTGTTAATGTCCCTATAATATACTAAATCTAAGTGCCCCCATAAAAAGTTTAAATCGTTAAAATGGAATCGGCTATCCATTACAAGTTTATTCTAGGCGCAACTAGTACTATACTAAAATAAATCTGGCGATAATGTTGACATAACATTAAAATATTTTTTTTGCTTTTCATTGCAGTAATACCGTATGTTTTTTACAGTAAATTACAGTTTTTATACTCGTTAAAGCTCAGAATTTACTGTTACCTTTTTAATATCTATGAGTGTACGTAGATATTTCATTGATTTCAAGTTTTGTCATAACTTAGTTCACCACCGTAAAAATTATTTCATCTATAATAATTATTTATTTATTCTTATCTATAAATCCCACTATTGATATGGTTTTAACCCACTTTAAATTTTAATAGAAGTATTGAAAAAATATTTTAACGATACCTAATTTCTTTTTTTTTTCTTCAAAAAAAGAATTTCCCTAAATTTTCTATTTTATCGTCAAATTTAGTGTAACATTTTATGTTGCCTAATTTAAACAAGTTGACATAACGCTAAACACCATAATTATGATTATTTATTATTATTAATTGTTTATTGGGTTTGCTTAATTTTAAAGCCTTGGTTAGCATCAAACACATTAACGTGCGTGTCAATCTATAAACAGATGAAATTGGTCAAAAGTATCGATAGTTGTTGACATCGCTACCAATTCAATGATTACATAATATTTTACGTTGTCTGTAGCTAATCTGTGGATATTTTTAAACGAATTTAAATTGTAGTCTGTGATCAGTGCTGCCACCCGTGGGGAAAATCCCCGATATATGAGGAATTGATAGTTAGCGCGAGGAGATTACAGGGAATGACATAAATCTGGGAATTTAGACCAATGTTTTCAGTAGGCTAAAACTATTTCATATCGGGTAATACTTACAACTAAATAATAACGTTTGGACTTGGCAGATACAGCTCGATACCACTAATATCATGTTAAATGGCAACACCACTCAAATGCCTGCTCCACTATCATTTGAACACGATTTATTATTTTCTACACCATCATTAATGAATTTTTTATGTTTGTCGATTTTTTTAATTCTACGTACGGTTGAAATTTTCAATGTAATTATAAAAAAGTAATTAAAAAGTGCAGCTAATGTTATACAAACAATATTAAAAAAAAATAAGTAAATCCCTACGTAGATCAACAAAAAAAAATCGTTTCAGTTACTTTTTATTAAATAATTACATTACAACTAATTTTGTATACGCGTAAATTGTACTTCCACCGCAACGGATAAAACAGTGTTTTTGTTCCAAAAAAATCATATCGGAGAATTTGTGGGGAATGAATCAAAAAACGTGACGTGCGCGGGGAATCAAGAAATTTTTATTGACAGCACTGTCTGTGATCCATTCATTTATACATAAATTCCTAAAATTATGACATTTGCTAATTAAGCTATTTAATTTTACAATCATTGTTTACGTATATACTAAAATTATTGTGTTGGAAAAAATAATCCATATCTTATCACTTTCCTGATTTATGTCAAGATACACGTAGTGATAGAGCGGCGAATATTGACAATACTATATGATGTGACGACCTTGTGTACACTATCGTATCGGTGTATTTTTGATAGTACGTCTAAATTTTCAATTCTTTTGAACGCATAAACTGATCCGTGTGAGAATTCACAATCTATCCGAGTGGAATACGATATTCATTACATGGGTGCAACAAAACAATAGGTTTGGACGGTATTATGTATACAATTGAGTGTGGCGAAGACCACCTGGACGTCAGGAGAGTTATTTTGAAAGTATGTTTACCACTACTGGGATGGTAGCGGGACCACAAAGTGCGACTGGGCAGGTCGCACAGAATGGCAGCACCACATTGCCGAGATCACATCACCAGAGAACAGGTGAGCCAAATTTACAGTGTTCTGATTTGTATCTTTAATGGCATTTGTGTGTCATGTAAATATCGTGAGTAATAAAAACACATATAGACAGTCATTAATACATCAAACATTTTATTAGCACACATCATATACAATTTATATTCTTGTTTATAGGAGCTTGATTGTGTGCTCATAACTTCCTAAACCAATTTATCTAAGTTCAAGAGGTGGTTGATTTGACTACACAAGTAACAATATGTATATCTTCACATTGAAATTCTTCATAATCTATTGATAACTGCCTTTAACTTTAAATTTAAAAACAAATTTGTTATAATTAATGTATTGTTAATAAGTAATTACAATAAGTTATTTCTTAATAGGTAATATAAATTGGCAATATTTTTAACTACCTGTTGTGTATCTGCTTTCCTGCATGTAAAATGAAAATACGAAAAATATTGCTAATACCTTTCAACATAGTGTAAATGTATATATTTGTATAAAGCTACCTGCAAGCTTACCACAACAAGACTTATCTCTAGCTCTTATGTAATTTTGTCACAAAATAACACATCTGTCTTGTTAAACATAATGTCCACTGACTTATCTTTTATCTGATTAAAAAAAGTATTCCAATATATTGTTTTCAAACTATCATCCCATTCTTCAATGAACTTTTTTAGGGCGTCCCCCTGCAGCTCCAAAATCATATGATTATCTGCTGAAAGTATTACTGGTTGGCGATTCTGATGTTGGCAAGCAGGAAATATTACAGGACTTGGAGGACGGGTCTGCTGACTCCCCTTTCTGTAGTGGTAGTGGTAAGTGTTTGAAGTCAGATTACTCTGTTTTTAAATTATTCTTATTAGTCTTTTCACACTAGCCTTCTAAACAAAAAAAATACTTTTCTGGTAACACATTAAAATATATTTCCTTTTTTGGATAAAGTTAATTAGTATAATACTTTTATATTACAACCAGCAAACACCTGCATCTTCATTTGCGCAGATATTTAAATATATTTAAGTTTTGTTTTAAAATAGTTCACTATCACAAAATTTATTACATCTGTAATATTAAATCTTATCTCAAACAACATTCTACAATTTATATGGTTGAAACATAAAAAACAAAAATACACAACATTTTATTATTTTAACAAATGAAAACAAATTCATAGGAAGGTTTACATAACATAACATGGCTTAACATAATTTTTTTATGATAACTATGAGGTACCTATACCAAAATCATGTGTGCAATCACATGCCCTTCCTATATACAAATATTTATCAAGATTAATCAACAAATTTTTGAGTTACAGGAATATATTTAATCAGACAGACACAAAATTTTGGAAAATGGTAGAATTTGGTCATTGAGTCATAAAATAAATATTTATGATATAATATCTCAATAAATAAAAATACAGACAGAGCCAACAGATTTATATATAACTATATTGATAACATATAGATAACTAGATAGATTTATAAAGATTGCATTTAAAGTTGGTAAAAAATAACTATTATATTTTCATACATATTAAAAATTATATTGATTACAAATTAACATCAAATATTTAAGTGTAAATGTATGTGAAGCAGAAGTTACTATCTGATTTAACATTACCAATTAGTTTTATTTTTACAGCATATAAGACTACTACAATTCTGTTGGATGGCAAGCGTGTTAAGCTACAGCTATGGGATACCTCTGGACAGGGAAGGTTCTGCACAATCATCAGGTCTTACTCCAGAGGAGCACAAGGAATACTGCTTGTGTATGACATTACAAATAAATGGTCATTTGACAGTATTGACAGGTGGTTGGAGGAAGTTGAAAAGGTAACAAAATTATTTTACTTAATGTGTTCCCTACATTTTTGGACAATACAATTCATTTCTTATCTAAATCTTACTATACATATAATAAAAAGGGTAAGGGTAATTTAACAAGGTAACTTGAGTATGGAAATAAATATTGAAGACTGCACACTTCACAGTATACAAACATATCTCTTTCCAAAATATTTTACAGTTATAATTATGATTTAAAGATAAAATGCATGCATGAATAATATATCAGTTTAAACTATTTTTTACAGTAAATGTCATCAATTAATGCTGACCATGGAAGTAGTGTACCAATACGTTACCTTTTTCTTAGAACACTGTATTAAAACAATACAATTTCTGTAATTATATTAATGATTTAATGTAGAAGCAGTATGGTAACTAGCTTGACAGGTAACCTTACCTTACATAAATACCATCAGAATTAAGCTGATTTGTATAGAACCCCCTTCCTATAAAAGAGACTGCCTTGTTCTTCCCTCGGTTGTCTATGAGCAGGATTTACTACTAGTAAGCAAATCAGACTTGCGACTCGAGAATGAATAGAGCTCATACACAACTAATTTTCATATAAGTGCTGTAAATAAATTTAATAACAATTGTTTCACCTTAGTTGAATAATCACAATGTTTCAGCATGCGCCAGGCGTGCCAAAAGTACTCGTAGGGAATCGTCTTCACCTGGCGTTTAAACGGCAAGTGCAGGAGCGAGACGCTGAACTGTACGCAGCTAAAAACCACATGGCGTTCTTCGAAGTGAGCCCTCTGTGCGATTTCAACATACGGGAGAGCTTCTGTGAGCTATCACGGATGGCACTTCATCGGAATGGCATGGAACGACTATGGAGGAGTAACAAAGGTATGTTGGAGAATTGGAACGACTAGAAAATAATACTGAATTCAACAATTATTTATAGATACATTTGAATATCAAATTGTGACATGTATCACTTTAGTATTCCATAGTATAATTTTCTCTGTACAAAAGTTTATTATAATAAAGCACTGAGGATAGAAAGCCTTCAGTATCTACCACCCAACTTTCTTTAGCTTGCGTAAACCAAAATAATGTTAAATAAAACATTATTATAATAATTATAAATAGTGATATATAACATATATTACATAATAAACTTATTAAACTATCATAACTTTCAAATTGTATACGATACTTGCTGAATAATCGAATAGAGACTATTGATTTATAATCTAATTAAAAGGTGGTCGAATGTTCACTAAAATGGACGTAGGTTATCCGATAAATTGGGTAGTATGGGAAGACTCGGATCTTGCTTATGTTGAAGATAATCTTTAGCTTTCGATAAAAAACTTTCTATTGTTAGTAGACCAGAAAGTAACAATTTTCTTTTAGATACGAAGCAAAAGTTTAGTACAGTTTACTATTTCAGCTCGCTTCGATAGACAGAAATATATAGGTCATACTTGCAAAGGTTAAAAATGAATCGATTGCTTATGATTTAGTATAAGCATGCTATGACTAAACAAGGTCCCTTTAAATCTGATGGAAAATTTATCTAATAGACAGCTAGTACTTGAGTGCAATAGATTTAATATTGTTTAGTGAAAATAAAAATTACTTTTTTTTAAACATTATTCATTGTAGTAACACTGTATGTTTTATTCCAATTACATACCTTGGTAATGATCTATAATTGTAATGACGGTCAAATTACACGGGTATGTTTTTATTTTTAAATACACATAGGTGTTATTCTGTGCTTAATTACTTACATTTATCTTTAAATTGCAACAAGGATTAATTTAATCAGTCTTTATTTATTAATTACAACACTTTGTTGTAAACATTGAAAGACATTTGTTTAAAGATTATTTTAGATTATATAATTATTAGTAGGAACCCATTAAAGTTAATCACCCTGAATTTATTAAAACCCACAACCACCTCATCTCCACCCTTTTGTACTGAAAAATTAATAATCCGTAATATTTGAACCACGAATTGAATCTGGATTTATAGCCCGAGCTTTATTCATCTTTACTATATGATCTGCTAAACTTACATAAATGTATGTATGTATGTATATATATTAATGAAAATACTAAAGTTTGAGTAGTTAAATTACAGTTTTCAAACTTTTGTTCTCTAGCTGCCCAAAAAAAAATTAATTATCACTTAATCATTTAGGTGTTTAGTAAATATACTTGGCACGTAATTTTTGCTTCTACTACCGTTTCGAAAAGGTACTTTAACATTGAGGAGAAGACACTGTGAAACAAACTCCTTAGCACATCTTTTAAATGTTACATTGTAAATTAATGTATTATTAATGTTCAATGTGTTTATCTAGATAAGTCGGTATACAGTGAATAATCGTATGTGTGTTAACAGTACTGAGCCTCCAAGAGCTGTGCTGCCGAGCGATAGTGGCGCGTACGTCAGTGTACGGCTTGGAGCGGTTGCCGTTGCCCACGACCTTGAAGTCGCACCTCAAGTCGTACGCCATCTCGGCGGCGCCCAGCCGACACCGCGCCAGGACGTCCAAACACACGCACCACACCCGCCTCAACTGCACCGGCCGTAACTCATGTACAATCGCGTGAAACTCGCCCACCCAAATCACTTGGAGTCAAGTGTACTCGATTATTGTAATGCAAACTTCAAACAAATATTTATGTTATGTAACTATACTGTATAGACTACATTAATAGGTATTTTAAGCACAATTTGAGAACTTACAATGGTCGATGGAAGAAATCCGCAGACACCGTGTAAGCATTCATTTCGGTAGGGTTGTCACTTTATACAAAATAATATTATAACAAAACATACAATTACAGTGTAGGTAGTTAATATGATATAACAATGCGTTTACGCTCACCGCTCTAGCCCGAGCCCTGCTTGAATTGCGGGAATGTGTCTTACATTACTTACAATACTTAAATAGTCGTTTTGTTGTCTGACAATTCAATAATTGACATCGATGCAGCGCCAGCGTACGAGAACACCAAAAATTTAATTTTTGTCCACTTGTGCTTTATTGTTCCAATTAAAAAATCCCATGATAGCCTATCTATGTACGTTATAATACAATGAATGAATGATTTCCAAATCAGGTCGCATCAAGTTCACCAGATTCAGTGTCTATTGACCTGACTCCTTAACAATATATTATTACGTGTAATAGCTGACTAACGAGGTGACTGGACCATCGAATGGTAGGTACGAACATCCTTAACATAAACTGATCCCTGAAGTTTTAATACCCAATTAGACAAATGTAGTTGCATCATATGAAACTAAGCATCTCTGTCGTGGATCTTTGAAGATAAATATTGGGCTCCGTCACTAACGAAGTGAATGGCTCTCTTAAACGCTGTTACCCTTTCGTTAGGAGTTCTATCGACCGCTACTTTTTGTACCAATGAAAAATATTTTCGAAATCCTTTCAGCCTCGTAGATAACTCCAAAAATGTCTACGTACGTAAGTTTTGACAAAAACAAATTACTTTGTTGTCACATGCTATTGTTTGACAGTGCCTAAAGTTACCCAATATCTTTCATCCGTTTAGTTTGATTCGTACACGAGTGCCATATTTCCTTTCGGCTTACGAAACCGCATCAATGATAAAATAATGCATGGAATAAAATAACACTTACAATTTTATAACAAAATATATCGACGTAAGTATAAGCTTCTCTTGCCTCACGCCTAATGTTGTCATGAATCAACAATTATGACGTACCTGCAGTCAAAACATGGTGATAAACTAAAATGTACAATGAACGAGGGTACTTTGTAACGATAATATTCGGTTTCCGTAACGATAGTTATTATAATTCAGTTTAGAGTCCGTCACCCGCGTTTTGCTAAGGTCCTTACGAATATCTTGTCTTCACGTCGACCACTGGTAACTCAGGTGGAAAAATCAATTGTTGAGGTAAATGAACTATCGCACATCTGCTGTATTTCAGGTGATAACCTTATATAGTATGATAATATAATATGACAAGTTTATGATTAATTTTTTTTGTAATATATAACAAAAATGTTTTACATACATATAACAAGGTTATACACAGCATGGTCTATGTAAAATGATAGGTGTTGTAAATGAATTTTTTGTTTGCTTTTTTTTTACTGCCATTAAGTCGTGATAATGTAAAAAAAAACCGCGATATAATTTAAATAATCTTCCTTTGACGCCATTGTTTAAACTAGATTTATATCTTAAAACTTACATAACACAGGCTGTAACTGATAACGGATTTGTGATTAGCGTGTAAGTCGCTAGATTTAGCTATTGTTACTGAACAAATATGATGTGAATATTAAGTGTTAATTAATTATAACAATATGTGAATATTTTGTAGTGTGGCGAATAGCCTCTTTGTTAGTCCATTTATTCGTATAAAACTAACTTTGTACTATTAGCTATATTGTTATAATGCCTATGCCTAGTGATAACAACAGCAGGGAGCTGATGTCCTATAGGGAGGTACGCGTGCCACTTCTACACCAGGGATTTGAATGCTGGATACAATAATGACGTGTCCGAATGTTAACACGAATTAAATGGCTCAAAATATATAACATATCTGTAATGTTGGTCGTTAACAGTTTTAACGAACGAAAAATATTTGAGATCGCTGTTTACCTTTATCGATCGGAACTTTTACAACACATGGATGATGTCAAATTTAGGTAGGAAAAGGTAGGAAATTGACAGTGCAGTTTTTTTGAAGATTAGAACGGAAAATGGAATTTGAAATTATTAATAAACGTACTGTAATTGACTGATAGAATTAAATATGAAAAGAATAACGCCACTTTAGCTCGACGAACCGACTATTTGTACGCGACTTTACTACATTTAACAGAAGTAATTCGACTGTGAAATAACTTTGCCACACAAAATAAATCGTAATTTTTTGCTAATAGTATGAATGACTTTAATACATTATTGACATTGTGGTTTTGTGTTGCATAAATATAATATTTTTTTTATCATTCAGCATTCACGAGTTTGCACTAACGCCATCTACCTGTAGCTCGATATAAGTCATTGTCCACTACTTTATATAATTATTAAAACTCGGATCAACAAATAAATAAAGTCAATCTTTGTAACATAAACGTAAAGAATGTGTCAACTAAATTGTGTTCGACTAAAAATTTGTCATTCGTTGTTATTTTTACAAAAGTTAATGACGATATTTTTGGTATTTGTGACATTTGTACATTTTTTTTTCTATTTTTCATTGTAAATATTGTTACGTTTCTTATTACAGTGAATTTCGTCTGAATTGTTTTTTGTTGGTCCGAGAATTAAAAATAAAACTTTTCGATCACAACTTATAGGAGTACTCCGTAAGGTCTAAATTTTAAAGTATATGAATTTGGCTATTTTCAGAAAAAAAAATGTTTACATTGAGAGTTGAAATCGTGTCTTATGTAACATATTATATATTTTTAAATGTGATTGTTTTAACACGTGACCGTAGATGTTTATTTTGCATTTATTAATTCACATTAACAAACGTTATAGTTGTAATTAATCAATTATTGATACGAAATCAATTGTCGAAACTGAATAGGTTGATGCATGTTGGTTTCAATCCGTCCCTAGAAGGTAACATTAATTTGTCTTATGTATCATGCTCTTTCATCGTCCGTATTCATTTCAACGTAAACTTACTTTATTTTCGTTAATGTTTGTTTGTTATCTTATTTCATCGCATACTTTCACTCGCATCTTGTAATCTCTATGTAATTGTTGTAATTATTCCCGATTATAACAAATTTAATTAAGGCATTTAGTGTTAAACTGTACTGATACAGGTTAGCTCGCCATTTATTTAACGACACGATAAAGTTTATACTTTTGTAATTCATGTTGTCAGAATATATAATGATTTAATTTTGTGCAATGTAGTGTCATCGATCGTCACTTATCCAAGGGGCGTTAATGATTTTGCAATGTATCGTTAACATTTGTTTTTAATGCATTTGTAGGAAACATGTCGGTGATGTAGCCTTACGTATATCATTTTTATTGTGAGTCATTATCAACTATATTAGCATTATTCATATTTTTCCTATTTCTATAGTGAAACAAATTAATAAAAATTAAGTACAAATGAACGCCCGCTAATGTATTTAGGTTGGTGAGACTTTTAACGTTTTCGACATTCGTTGCATGACCTTTTTGTTGTAAATATTATTTCTAATACGATATCCAGAATGTTCTGAAATCTGAGCATTAGGCCAAATTACTTTTGTAAATAATATCATTAATAATTCTTACATATTTGTGATAGTGAATTATAGTATAATCCAAATAAACTAATGCCAGCTAAAAGTTCGGTCAATAGTCATAAACTACTATTGTAAATTGTGAAATAAAACTAATTTATAAAATTTTAAATTTTTTTTACCCTCCAAAGAATGATTCATTGTATTAAATTAGTATTAATTAACTTTGCAACAATCCGCAAACACAATGTACGATGGTATATATTTCTATTCCGACACGTGTTTCGCTCCGAAACAGAGCATCATCAGGGTAGTGGACCCTACGAGTGGTAATCGCGATATAGCAAAAACTAGGGGAGAGCGAGGTGGAACTTTGTGTTACGAAAATGAACAAAAATATAATAAAAAGCATTTTATTTAATCAGAAATGTCCGAGTAGCTAATATCGTTTAGTAATTAATAGAAATTAATGGTTGCCATAAAATGTATACATAAAATTTTGTGCTCAAACTGACAAATAAGTAATACGAACTAGATGGAATACATAGAAAACTAAATTAATTATACAGTTATTGCATAAGAAACAACAGTATTATATATCACTAAAAGGTTCCATATCAAGTTTCCAACCACAACGAGATAGATCTTATAAACAGTCTTCTGTGGGCTATTCCACGTACTGTTCTTTACAAAAAGGCAAAATTAATCAGCTTGTTCTTTAAAATATAACAATCAATCCTCTATTTTAACGTAAATAGCCGATGAAGTCAACTCACCTGGTGTAAGTATAAAGGTGATATCGACGCGTTACTGGCTAAGATGGAATCGGCGGGCCCGCTGGCCACTGCTTCTGGATAATTGTAGTCGAAGCACGTGAAAACATTTCACGGTTGATTATAAAAGGAGGCAATACTAGCATGTCATATAAAGATTTTCATCTTTCCCTGTATAAAAAACTTAAAAATCTTTCCCTTTATAGTAACACCTAAACATTTGTTACCTTATGTAACATTTGTAACTTAGTGATTGTGTAATGGTGTACTAATATTAGTGATATCTATTATCTTTTGCAAGCAATTTCAATATAAAATTCATCGTTTTTGTAATAATCTGAATCCGAATGGGTTCAGTAGATACGGTAGAGCTAATTTATTTTTGTACTTAATTTCAAGTAATTTAAAACCTTAAGCTAAAACATAACATATGGTAAGGTAATGTAAGCGTTTATAACATTTATTCAAAATATCGGCATCTGGTATTCAAATTAATGATTGGTTGAAAAGGACTGGCGTCGCGTAGTGCAACGGGGTCCGTAACAATTTTATTGTTCAGCACAATGAACTAATTTTTACCTTGAGAAACAGCTTTCGTCTTAGCTCCAAAGTATGAGGACCTGTCATATTAACGAAATTATTTTAAAGTTAGAAAAGAACTTTTGTAATTATGGCTATGTATTTTAATTGTAACCTACTAATATTATAGGAAAATATTGTTATATTCATAATTTCTTATGTTTGTTACAAAATTAAGTTAATTTGTTTAGTATGTTAGAACATTCGGAGAAAACGTCTGGCATATCTACCACGCTAAAGTAGTGAGTGATGTGGAATGAATGATTCAAGGAAACATGCGCGACGCACTCCGAATCATAGATGACAGTATACTAACGCTCCGAATCGGAGTGATCAATAGAAAATAGCATGCGCGGCACCGATGCCGCTTCTCCGTCCTCTCAATAGTGTTCAATGTCCTATATCCCATAACTGTTGTAGAAAAATCGTACAAATGTTCGCTAGGACGAAGCAATGTAGACTGTCGAACATGCTTCGCCTAAATAATTTTTTGTACGTTTTTAGTTTGAGGCAAGGCACCATCCTCATTGCAGCACACCAAATCGTAAGTACCGAACAAGTAAATTCCTAATAACTCTATCGCTCCACTATCCGAAGAACGTTGTAATGTTTTTCTTTGCAGACGTTATTTTCTTTCGTGTTAATAATACTGTTGATTTGTTTAACTCACGTGGGGAAAGTGTTAACGATGTTACATGACGATATGGAAGACGATGCCGAAAGACATGGCTTTTATGATGTAGCCTATGGAGAAACGTTGACATTTCACGAAGGAGACGTGATAAGCACAAATAATCAACGTAGATTTGCAAAGGCACAGCATCTTGCTTCTGGTGAGTAATAAGAAACATTAATGTCGTTTCTTTTCCAGCCGAAGGTGTTTCAGAACACCATGATGTTATGGTTACAGACAACGATGAATTACTAAATAGCGATAATAGCCATATGCTAGGATTTATTGCGTGGCTTGGGCTCATGTTAGTCATTTAATAAACCTACCTTTTGTTTGTTAATTTCAGTCACAGTTATATTACTGTATACAAGTACTATCCTCGCGTCAATTTACCTAATGTGCTGTATTTCTCTTCTCCACGGCGCCGTGAAATATAAGCGAGAGTACATGCTTCCGTGGATCATCGCAGCTTGTATATCAATTATTCCATTCATGGTGGCCTTGGTCATTGGTGACAGTTATCCCAATATCGTAGACATCTATGGTGGACACAACTACTATCGTAAGTGTTTCTCTTATTTCTTGCTGTAAAGAGCAACACTTTTAGGGGTTAATGGCTTGACAAGTTACTTTAACATATGTATGTATGAATCTTAATAACATAATAACGTGCACACTTTTTATAATATCCGATCAATAAATGTCCACAAAGTCGTACTTATGTGCTAAAATAGTCCATGTATCCTGTGGTAGGGGATATTTTTTATATAGCCTGAACGGCAGACGGGCTACCAGATGATAAGTGGTCTTCATCACCTATGGCCGCTCAACGCCGGCTCTGTAGAAGAACTCATTTTAAAACAATTTTGAACAACTCCACATATTAGTGCTCCGGGAATGCTCCAGAAGGAAACTAGATCCATAGAACTCACTCATCTTTGTATTATCGATAAGTAAGACAAAGTGAACCAATGTCTCTCTTAAGGCTTAAAGTTCTGTCCGTGATTCGTTAATAGTTTACCACTCGAACTGCGCGTTTATGTACAGCGTCAAATGGATAGAGCTGGTAATTTGGCGCCTCTACCCAAAAATTAAAGCAGTGCTCGACATTTTTTACAGCCTAACTTGTGCTTTGTAACGCATTAGCGGGTGACTTGCAGTGAAGTACCATTTCACTCTATGCAAGACGGGAAGCTTTTTAGGAGGTAGCTTGGCTTTAACTTCCTGTACTGCAGATCATTCGGGATTTCAAATCTCAATGTAATATTTGCGGGGCCTATGTAAAACGCATCCCCTATAATGTCATAGCATAGCAATAGAAGACACTGATTTACTGTAACATATCATTGAACACCTTATACTCAACGTAGCCAGCCAATATATTTATAGTAATGTAATATTTATTAAAAAGACGTACAAGCAGAACAGTGATATACACAATCGTGAAACATTAAATAGGCATAATTTGGTTGCTTCATATCGTCTTCAAAAGTCTTCAGTGTTCTTTTATGGGGCTTGGAGTTATTTTTTACATTAAGGTTCCCGAGTTGTACATGAGGTACCTATTGGAACTTTTAAGCGACGCGTTAAAGCACAGCTTATAGATACAGTATATTATGGTGTAGATGAATATATTAATGACAAGATAATTGCCATGTGATGTTTTAAAAGTTGTTCTGAGGAGTTTCTTTCGCCGTTTGTTCTCCTTAATGTTAAAGCACCTTTTCGTAGCGGTAATGGAAGCAATAAATTACGTGCATAAATGGATTTACAGAATAGCTAATTGATTTTGAATTTGAAGCGTCGGAGATAGCACAGTCCCGGCATTAAAAAGTATCATCTCTGAGCAGTAACCGTCAATTAGGAGTTCAATATGCTGCTCAGAGAAATAGTTAGCTATCAATAGCATAACCTTTCAGGGATTGTTATTTGGAAATTTCGCTCAAAGGGCCCTGTCTAAACCCGATCGAAAGCTTTAGCGTTATCCAGGTTCACCACCAATTCCCCCCCATTACTTATATGATCAGTTATCCTGAGAAGTATATATATCACATAAATATGTACCCTGGTCTTTATCAAATCAAACGCAATTAGTTTAGCGTACTGGGCCACAAACAGCTAGATTAAAACTTCGTCATCAAAAATACGTCTGTACAGACGTCACCCCTTTTAGCTCCATTTCATACATAATTCACTATAATGTACTGAATCATTCGCATAGACCTTTTAACGTTTTACTCACGTGAATACCTTACAACTGAACAACACAAGGAACATAAACTTTACCCATGTGATATTAAAATAAATGTATTTTTATAGGTTTCGTGTGCGTCTTTTTCGCGTTAACATTCATCTATGCAGTTTGGGCGGTCTGCAGTTTCGCACTGGAAACCAGCGACAGTCGCTGCGCACGGGCCATGCTGGCCAACGATGAGCGGGGGGAACGTCTGCTGCTCCTAGATCATGCAGCACACTCCAGTTTACTATCTGCAGCACAGCTTAACAAACTGAACCACGGCACACGAACGCATTTCGTATAAAAACTGGCGTCAATTAAACTTTAAGGTCAAAACATGTTTACCCACGGTGAAACTTATTTGCAGTCAAGCAAGTTAATGTTAAGCAATTGTTTAAAGGCATATAAAAACCCCACATTGTTAGTAATCTAGCACTGATAAGCGTCACAAATCAGAAACAGTTTACTGTCTGTGGGGAGTGGCAGGGATCTGCTTTAGTAAGCACCTATACTTACAACAAGGAAATCAAAATGTGTCTGCTTGAAGAAAATGTTAACCACAACGTGGTTTAAGAGCATAGGCAAACCTTGATTCAATGCGTCAACATGCTCTTATTAAACCAATATTTGGGGCTGACTGGATTAGAATGTAGTGAAGCTTGCTATGCGCGTGGTTGCATATTCTATGGCCGAAATGGCCGAAAAACGTTTCTGAAGCATTTTTCCTCGTATTCATGTGAATTCGCTGTTCGTACAAGATATCGATGTCCATGCCACCCTCGATACATTCCATAAATCTCTAAGGGTGCACCAAAATTTTAGTATTATGAATAATCTTTTTCAATATTTTGTGATTTGTTTCTGTTATTCTGATCTATAATTACATTCCTTTTTAAATTAACTATTATTTAGTTTATTTTTTACAAAGTTGCCTTAGTAGGGATTTGAAAACTTTTATAAAATTAGCGGTGACTGGATTGTACCTACCCAGAAAATTGTGAAATATTTGAAATTATTTTGAACCCCCATGTCATTATCTATGTAAATATCATGATACTTTTTAACCGTACAGCTCATTTCAAGGATAGTCGTGCACCCTTGATTATTTTCCAGAACCAAATAACATTTCACACAGTAGACTACCTGTGTGCTATTATTACTATCTTTTAAACTCCAAATATTATTAAGTAGGAACTTGGAAAGTCAACAGAATAAATTCATTTATTTATTTATCGTCAACAATTTGCTTACAGTTTTAAACCAGACCCAAATGTGAACTTATATAACTTAAAACATATATGCAAAATTTGTATTATTAAGCAAATTGAAATTATTAATAAGGAACTTGAATTTAGGTAGCAACACGAACCATTGGTCAGAGACTCGATATGTCGACCAGCTGCTGATTGGTTAAACGGATATTATATAATTATTTTAACGTGAGATATCATTGCCACGTCATGCGGTCTACGAAATGTCTATAGGCATCTACAAAGACTACAATTATATTGCGTTATTACTTTGTCCAATAATTCTAAGGTCTAAACTAACTATACTCAACATTGTCCAAGTGCATATTCATCATATGATACTGCACTTTGCCACATCAATATATTAATATAAGTAACAAAAGATAAATTGCTAAAAATAAATTAATAAAAAATGACGCTTTTAAAATATTCATTCGTCCTTATATCGGTACTAAAACAAAATCAAAATGAATTAAACTTAAGTTCGCAATTTACATATTATTTAAGTGGAAAGTCAAGATTTTAAATTAGTTAAGGAGTGCATTATTGTTTGTTTAATTTAAATTAATGAAATACATACTTACATAATATGTAAACGAAATAATCGATTAATATTATGTAGGTAAAAACGAAGGGTGATGTATGCGTGGAGCTTTCGATACTATTTATGGGTTCTGACCCTAATCATTAACATTTACAGTTATGTTTAATTTTAGCTGTATATAATGTACAATCTAGTACAACTCTATCGGAGCCGGAACAGACAGACATACAAAAATTTAAAAAAATGTTATTTTGGTATATGTACCGTATATACATTCATATGCATGTAATGAAAAGCGGTTATTTTAATATTACAAACAGACACTCCAATTTTATTTATTAGTACAGATAAAATACTTTTTATTCATCCACTCAAATCCAAATACATTTTTTTAAACTTGTAGTGGATGACAATTAATGTTAAATCAAAAATTAATTAATTCATTAACATTAAGGTAAAAACTTTTGTCGGCACGACCGGAACTACGATATTCGTTCGTTTACTAGTACAGTAGCATTTATTTTAGTACCAATATTGTTGCATAGATGGCATTGCACTCCGATGAAGTATTTAATTTTAGTTTTATATGGGAGAAAAAAATCTTATATATTTAACTGGATATAAATGTATAATATATACATATTTATATTCGTCGTAATTATTTAATAAAAGTAGGAATTTTATTTTATATTGTTTATATGTATGTTTTAAATACCCGTGTAGTTCTTCCTAAGTATTGAAATAATAAATTGGCTGGCTATAATTATTGATTAGATAAGTAGTTATAATGAAATAATGATCATTAGGTTATGCCGATATTTAGTCAATGTATAAAATTAAATTATTTTGTATACATATTTGTTGTATATATATATATATATATAATGTTATGTAACAAGCCATGAAAAAGTCAGATTATAATGAATTAACAAGGTTATTTGAGACAAGTATTTTGCTACATTGGTAATATTGTAAAATTTAATTGCAAGATATTTAAATTTACAGTAATTGGTGATATTTTATTACATCTAGTTATGAATATTTTAATCTGAAATTATATATGTTCAATATATTAAACTCGGTAATAAGATATAATAATACTTACAATATTATGCAGCTTAATAATAAACCAAAATATACCTACTATGTAATGTTGCTTTATTTACATTCTTAAAAAAGCTTTATTCAATAGAAAAACTTTTGACGCAATAAATTTTATGCTAAAATAAATGAAATAAATTTTGTAAACTACCAATTTTTGTTTTTTTTTTATCAGTGCATTCATTATTATTATTATCATGCCTTAGTACGTTGCCTTAGTGCAGTTCACTTGTCATTGCCTCATTGAATCCTGAACTGTCCTGAATGATTTGTAGGTAAAAAGGTTAATAGCATGTACAGAAGATCAATAAAACAGCATATAATGTTCATTCACTATTTATTTTCACTTACGTTAACTATTTCATTTTCTATATATATATATAATTTGCTTTGATCTTCCCCTATATATATATATAAATTTTTACATTTTACATAAGTACATCACTTATCTTCTGTCTCTGTATCAATGTTGACTAGTTCCTAACAGTACACATATATTATGATTATTACCTATATCTTCAATTAATAATCTTTTAAGAAAATTATACTATGAAAAACATTCATTTACATATAAGTAAAAAAAATCAGAGTACTGCTCTTGGAAATCTTTGTATATGCATTAAAATAAATATCGAATGTTCCAACATTTAAAGGATACTCTTTAATACAATTTTTAGAACACAGAATTTGTCATCAACTAAACTATAATATCAACTTAAACTGTTATTTTAAAATAACAAATAGGTTAGATATATCTTTGATCCAAAGTGTGCAAGATAAATAAAAAATACTATGTAAGATCATTTACGTATCTTAGTTATTTCACATACTAAATGATTAGTTATACATCCAGTGTTATCCCCAACGGCCATTTTTCAAAGGCCTCTGAACACCCTTAAATCCTCTAGCTAGTAAAAACTTCTCTGAAGACTCTGATCTGCTGGCTTGTGGTTTCAAAATCTTAATATTCTTATAAAAACGTCCCAAATCCATTTCTAATATAGGTACTTCTTTTCCATCCCAAACTTTGATCAGTAAATTGCCATTTATTCTGGTGACTAGAGCAGCAAACCTTATAGCCATATAACATAGACCTATTATTCTATCCTTGTCTAACTCTCTCACTCCTGTAGCACTTGGTGCCATATCAGAAAGAACTAAGTCCACTTCTTTACCATTTAGAGCCTGAACAACTTTATCATGAGCTTCAATTGTTGAGAAATCCATGTTACTCTTGATAGTTGCACCCTATAGAAAAACAAATTTAAAACACATGTCTTTTTCTATAGTAAATATGAAAAGTATATTTATTTTATTGCTTCATCTCTTTATTCTTCTTTATACCAAAACAATTACTTCTACTAACATTAATTCTAGGATTCTTACCGGAATAGGGAAAATTTGTAATTTGTCGATGGACAGCACTGTTCCCTTGGGTTTCAATTTATCAAGCCCATCAGCATTTGTCTTCTGAACTGCAACTTGGGTCCAGGAGCCAGGTGAAGCTCCAAGGTCAACTACAGTTAGGCCTGGCATTAAAATATTTGTTTTGTTGTTCATTTCAAGCAATTTGAATGCACTTCTACACCTGAAATATGACATTACACTAATTTATGTAAACAGAAATTTAACACTCAAAGTATTTTTGGTTCACAAAACAACACACAGTTCGTCAATGCAAGCAACTACTACTATTAGACCCAAAATGCTTACATATGCCTCACAGACAATACCACTATGGTAGATAACACTAGATTTAGCTGTGAATTTATCCTCTGCTCTTTCTTTTTTATCCTTGTGAGGATAGATCATTACCATGCCCTAGACAAAATGTTCTCATAACATATAAATAAGATGGTAAGATTTGTTTATTGTAAAAATACATATATTTTACATGTGACTTCCGAAGCTTAGTTTTCCTGAGAACTCATAGTAATTGTACTTCAAACAAGCCTATAAGAAGTAGTTTCAACTCACCTATAATTATACATTTTCGCTTTCTCAACATAAGGGTCTGCGTTTTGGCGTATAAGCCATTGTTGTGAACTTTTGAATCTCTTTAGACAATTTACTAAAAAACACATTTTTGAATAATTTAACTCTTTGTTAACACACAAAAGAGAGTTCAGCATCATAATAAAACTAAAGATGGGAAGTAATAAAATTATTTTCGATAAATATGTAAGAGTATTTATTCATTTTTCTTTGTTTGAAATATATCGTCAAATTGTCATTGCGCGCATTTTATTTCAGCTATTGGCTTACTAATTGTCACATACAGTTAAATACGGAATGTAAATAATAAGTTATGTCTTAAACAAAACAAACTCATTTCACGAAAAAGGGGAAAAATTACCGAACTAAAACAAAATCAAATAACAAACTGATTAGCTGACAGGAGAGCTTAAGGTTAAGACCAACCACAGACTAATATGATCACAGAATACTAATACTGTTACCGGAGAATAATAAGAGTAAAGCGGGTAATTTATGACGCGGCATGCTCACGGGCAGTTCGGCCAGGCATACTGTCGCTACAATACACTACACAGACTCATCAGTTTGTGTTACAGCGGCTTCATGATTAGTTGTGTTGTGCGTACACATTATAATGACAACGAAGCGACGGAAAATAGCGATAATTGCTGATGCTGCATTAATATTGTTTGATGAAAAGAAAAAGAAAAGAATTTGGTGCAAAGAAAGAAACAAATATAGCCATATCAATTTACTTAAATAATTAGAAATTGATGAACCGGGAGACCTGTACAATTACTTGCACATGGATAAAGAATCGTTTAAATTTTTATTCCAACCCATAGCGCCAACAAATTACCAGACAAAATATTTTATTTTTCTCAGAATATTTTATTTTCATTGAAACTCATTTTATTGTCGTACGTACTCCACAGTTCGATAAATAATCAAACAGGAACGTCTGTACTACTTGCTGTCGCTCTCGAGTCTGGGAGCAGACAGCCCGCAGTAAGCACTCACGTACGGGCATGCTGCGCCCGCACAGACAAAATGAGATCACGCGGAAGTGCAAAGGCAAATCTGTCAGACTGACTGCAATGGTCGTATACTAGCAAACATTACACGGACCTGTAGTAGCAAGGCCCGGCGGGCATGTCTGTAGACTTGCCTGTGAGCATGTCCGTCTAGTGAATTCAGCGCTTAAGTATCATTATATGGGTACATATAGAGTCTAATAATACATTCTGGAACGCAAGAATACTGAATTCATCTCATCTAATTCATCAACTAATCTGTGGTTTACGATGTGAATACCATTTTAAACCTAAGCCGGTCACTCACATGCGCGCGAATACGCGAACCTGCAAGTGTATGACGATCTTCGCAAATGATTATGTGAAGTTCTTGATGCATTCGTGGTTTTCCAAGCTGTGTCGGTTTTTTGTCGCAAATCAAAGCGCGCGGACTTCGAACATTCGCGTAGTCTCCCACATATTCGTGCGACCAGTTGCGCACACGATTGCATAGGTGATAGATGTCTTCATTTTTCGTAGTTTGCAGCGTCTACTATAATTACTATAAACTTAACTACTAATACGTACTTTAGTAGTAGTTCCAGCTACTCTCTATATTGGAAATGGATGGAGTGTAGGAGGATGCGCAAATAGATTTGCATACTCATATGCGAACTCATTTGCTTATTAGTCCTTCACATGCGTGCGAACATTCGTACAAATTTCAAACCTTTGCGCGCATGTGAGTGACCGGGGTAAGAAGACATCCAAGACAAATAAATATACCGTACCTTTAAAAATTCATAATCTATGTTCGTTTTTAGAGAGACGGCAATAAAATTATTATGACAAAATTGGCAATTGGCAAATGACAGTTAACTTGGCTGTCAGAAATAATAGGGTTCTGCGAACTTCTAAGTATTATTCGCCGCCTAAAAGTTGAACGTACAATTTACTACTTTGTTATAAATAAATACAAAGATATGATCATATAACTTTCAATGTTTGAAATGCACTTGTAGAATTAAAATTAATAACTGTGAAGACGGAGAATCTAATTTTATACATAAATGTAGTGCAGTGAGCGACTCATTCAGCAATGAAAGATTTATATTCCTCTAGTTAAGGTGGTGGGCCTCCTATTCTCTCGTTATGTACAATTTTTATCGAATAAAAACTTATTATGTGGATTCCCATACGTCATCATTTTACTTTGGGAAAAAGAATAAGCGCTTATTTTTTCGGTTATGCATATGCAATACGTCCATTAATAGGTGTCCGTTTCAAGACTGTTACAATGAAATATTTGAATGTTGCTGAAAAAAATGATGCGGCGAAAAACATCGCTATGTATCTGTCGCGAGGAACATCACGAAGAGTAAGTATGAAAAGTATTTACTTAATTTTTAATGTATATTATTAGTTTTAATCAGGTTTTTGAAGTTCACTACTGTACAACAGCTTCTGAAAATGGTACCACTTTGGTAACTTCTGGACGCACTGAATCCAACAGCTACCCACTATTTTCATTGAGTCATCAGTCCACATCAGGAACCTGTACTCTTAGTTAGTTACCTTTAGCATTATTTGATATTATATGGTATAATTTAAAAACTTCCTTTGTCTTGAGAACTGGGATACTTCTACAAACGTTTACACACTCACACCCCCACACTATGATTCTCTGTGTTGAGGCTGGCATGGACATACACAAATATGACATTACAAACACCCATGACTCGAGAACAAACATTTATCTGTCACATAAATGTCTACCCTGGCCAGGAATCGAACCCAGGACCCCTGTTCGGCAGACAGGGTGACTACCAATTGGGCTATGGGAATGTCACTTCTATAAACCATGAAATATTACAGTTGCTTTAAAAATATAATCCTTACAATAATTATTTATCTTATTCCAATAAGAAATCATACATTTTCCAAAATAACATTTGGAAAGATTTGAGGTAAATGTTATGTAATATGAATTTAGCTTTGTTCACAAAAAATTTAATAATTTACTTTCAGACTGTAGAGGTGAGATATAATAAATATATGGATTGGATTCTGCAGATCTTAAATTTATGGTTTAATGTAACCTTTACTCGCATTTTCATTCCAGCGTGAAGGACTGTCCAAGTATAACAAGATTTATGAATTTGAAGCTGAAGTGCTGGGCCAGAAAAGCCAAATGGTGATGACTTCAGTGTCTGGTCATTTACTAGCACTAGATTTTGCCTCATCATTCAAAAATTGGAACTCTTGTCCCCCTGTGTCACTTTTCAATGCTCAAGTTATAAAGTATTGCCCTAAAGATTATCAGAAAATTGAGGTAACTGAGTTACTACTCGCTTGCTTGCTAGATATGATGTTATTTGTGATTGAAAATCTAACTAGACAGTGTAGACAACAATTTGTATATAAATATTATTTTAATGTAACTTTACTACAAAAATAATTGTGCCATAGTTTAGAACTAAGTGCATGAAACAAACAGAGTTGTCAATTAATTTACACCAACATAAATTACACCAACATAAGGATTATGACTTTTACAAAAGAATTATAGACTAACGGCATAAGGAAATATACATGAAATTAACATATTTTACTTGGGATGTAGTTTTTTTAAGGTAATTATAATTTGTTGAATTAGTTAATTCATACAAAAAATGCCAGTATCCTTGATAAGGAAGTGAAAACGATGACAATTAATAATTAATAAACAATTTATTATATTTTTTAATGTTAAAGGACTGAAATGTATTTTTGCATTATAAAATTGTTAATTTTAATAATATTCTGTATTTTTACTGGTAATAATCAATTGTTTAAGGAAACCTTGGCAAATGAAGTTCGTAGTTGTAATGGTCTTATCATTTGGACAGATTGTGATAGAGAAGGAGAAAATATTGGATTTGAGATTATAAAAGTGTGTACAGAAAAGAAGAGTAACTTAGCAATATACAGAGCCAAGTTTTCAGAAATCACTTCAGCGTCAGTTCACAGAGCTCTGAGGAACCTGGAGCAACCCGATAAGAACATCAGCGATGCAGTAGAAGTCAGGCAAGAATTAGATTTAAGGATAGGTAATTTTAATAACCAAATAGCTCACTTGTTTATTATAGTATAAAGTTATGACTCGGTATGAATTGTTTAACAAGTCGAAATCTGATGTTAACATATTTTAATGTTGGTATGTTGTTACACGAGAAATTAAAATGTTGTTGTTATGTATATGTAATAGTGTCTATGCCATTCAATAGAAAATCTAAAGTTGATGTGATCTGGGGTTTATTATTTCACTTTATTAGAAAGTGGATCTAGAGACATACAACTTTAAATATTTTAACAAAAACATTAAAAGTGAGTATATAAGCAAGACTTTTTGCTGTTTAAAGTCAGCCTCTTTGGACTTCCATGGTATTGGAGTATGAATTTTTCTTTTCGTTATTTATTTACTTAAATTACATAACCTTATTATGAATTTATATAAATTTATTTCATTCTATTTGTACTTATAAAAATTTTACATTTTTTCAACATGCAAATTTTAGGAGCTGCGTTTACAAGACTTCAAACTCTGCGACTGTCCAAAGTTTTTCCCAACAGATTACATGATAGTCTTGTAAGTTATGGCTCTTGTCAATTCCCAACCCTAGGTTTTGTGGTGGAACGATACAGGGCAATAGAAAACTTTGTAGCTGAATATTTTTGGAAATTAACCGGTAACTAAAGTTTATGTAATACTGTTAGAATTATTATTATAATTGGTATAATAATAGTTAAATCAATCACATCTTAATACTTGAACGTATGCAGGCAAAGAAATTGTTATCAGTCACCTACCATATTAAATACTTCAATGTTGAGTGTAATGTAAGTAAATGAATGCCCACACACCCATTTATTTACTGTGTTGGGTGTGGCTTTGATATACAAAAAAGAGACATTACAATAAACCTAGACCAAGTTACCAAGATTTATCTGTCACATAAATTGTTTGCCTCGGCCTAAGTTCTACCTAGAACATTTGTTCAGTAAACAGTTTCAGTATTATTACTTAATACTTAATAAGTATCATGATATAGCACTGAATTTTACAAAATTTTAAATATAATATATGAATGTATGTAATATATGGATTTCAGTAAGTCACACAATTGGTAATTTGACCGTTAATTTCACATGGGAAAGAGGAAGACTTTTTGACAAACATGCTTGTGAAGTTTTATATAGTATTGTGCTAGAAAGTCCGATGGGAACAGTTATTAAAGTTAATACACACCCTAAATCAAAATGGAGACCACTGCCATTGGACACTGTGGTAAGTTTGCCTACAGTTGGATTCAATATAAAATTTTATACTAATTTATTTATATATAGAAAAAGATAATGATGACTAGACATAATTTCCAGGAAAGCTAACTGTTTCCATATTAAATAATAAATATAAGTGTAAAAAAAACAGTACTTCTTTTGAATTTTCTCAGCAGAAACATCTTTTGGGTGGCAGTCAAACATTACTACATTTGACTACAATTCCACCCATAGGTAAGTGGGGTTTTTGTCCTGGTGGAAAGAAGTTGTGACTTGGCCTATCTACACGCCTTCCGCCAAGAAACATCAGCATCAAGGTCTCGCGATGCGGTACAGGTACATGACGCTCGGCTCCAATTAGTATTACCGTTGTACCTTACAGGAACTAGAAAAGTTAGCATCGAGGAAACTTAAAATAAACGCGAAGGAAACGATGCGATTGGCCGAAAAACTGTATACACAGGGATTCATCAGTTACCCGCGCACCGAAACCAACCAGTTCCCCAAGGAAATGAATTTGAGGAACCTTGTACAGTTGCAAACAAGCGACGGTAATTGGGGCTCGTTCGCGCAACGCATACTGGACGACGGCGGCCCCACGCCACGACACGGGAAAAAAACTGACATGGCGCATCCACCCATACATCCTACCAAATATACAAATGGTAAGTGTAAAGTTTGGTGCTCCTTATAATATTCCCGTTACGAAACATTGGGGTTCCTGGAACCACTACTCCGGATCTGTCCGTCACTAGTCTGATTTTGTTCGTCGTTCAACTGCCATCTACTGGCCATTCGACAACTGCCTTTTCTAATACCAATACACACGACAATGAATCTCTATCGAACAGATATGTACATTAGATATAAAAAAACATCGATGCGAGGTATTACGGCGGTACTCGTACATTCTCGGTAAATGCTCGGTGTGAAAAAAAGAACAAAAGTGACTTTTTAATGTATTTCAGTGTCATTGTTAAAGCCAGTCAACAGATGAGTTGATCACTTTTTGCTAGGCGCGAAGTCTCTGTTATCAAATCATAAATTTTTATTAATCATTAAAAAAAAATTATTCCAGCACTATCCGGCAACGAATTCCGTCTATACGAGTTCATAGTGCGGTCGTTCCTCGCGTGCTGTTCGAAGGACGCGCAGGGCCAAGAGACAACGGTCACCATCGATGTGGCTACGGAAATGTTCACTGCCAACGGACTGACGATCATCGAGAGAAACTACTTAGATGTGTACCCCTACGACAAGTGGTCGTCGAAAGAGATTCACCGTTACGAGGTCAGTTCCTGTCCACGTTTTGCATAAGAAAATTCCACGGGAACAGATGTATTTCCCGGGGTGAAAAGTGTCCTTGATAATGACCCATATTATAAGTTGTAACGATACCATGAATCATCTAAATCTGTTCGGGGGTTTTAGTGTTTACGTGTATCTGACAGACAATAAATATGTTCAGACGTTTATATCAATAAATGTTACAATGTTGAAATTCCAAAATAATTTCGATTTACAGACTGGGCGCCATTACAGTGTTATTATTAGTATGGATTGTTGCTTAACTCCGCGTCGTCTCGTTTGACTTTGAGCGTACTATGTTAATCCTGTGAGGAGATACAGAAGTGTTGCCAACCTAATTATCAGAAGTTCTTAAAGGCCAAGTCTCCGACGTGGCTTATCGACTGCTATCTAACGATAACGATCGATATTTTAAAGTGCATCAGGAAACACGTAGGCTCTTGAGTTATTATTCAATTTATTGTGCGCAAATCCCATGTCTGTCGGGTCAACACTGTTTACGAATTATCAATTATCATCACGTGTCCGAGGAAGACACAAGCCTTCTGCTACAAGCTGATTTGTCTTAGGTTTAAGCTAGATTATTATAAAATCCAATCTAATGGACAAAATCCTGCCTGCACCTTATTCTTTATATCACATCATGTTGCTTCGGTTAAGAATAATCTGTAAATCTGTCAACATGCAATGGGCTGTTGCGGTGGAACAGTGGCCTTCACCTCACCTCCCCACATTGTTATTTTCAGATGGGTCAGAATTTCACTTCCGCTCCGTCCATGGTAGAAGGAACGACATCGCCACCCAGTTTATTGACAGAAGCGGATCTGATAGCGCTCATGGAGAAACATGGCATCGGTAACATTTTTAAATATAAATCCGACTGATAAATGTAAAAGACAGCAACGTTGTTAGAAATTCGGGTAGCTTTTTAAAAGAAAGAAAGTTAGGTGAGCCCTTAATTTTTTTTTGGACTTTGGACGATCGACTGCTATACCTTCAAATCGCCTTCATACACTCGCTTTGAGAAACGACTGCGTCTTATCTTAATAGAAACGGATATTGTTTTACAATCTTGTGATCTTGCTATTTTTGATTATGTGGCCTGCTTTTATATCAGATAAGATTATTTTTTTTATTTGTACGATTATAAAAAATATTTAATTCATTAAATCTATTTATATTCCACTGCTTCTGCAGATTTAGTGCGAATTTTTATAAATTAGAAAGTCATGTATAATGAAGTTAGCTCTATAATGTGTGTAACTACTTGTTGTTAATGTAAAATAGGTTTATCGAAAAGCGTTATTAAATATATGTTGAGAAAAAGAAAAAATAAAGATTGTCATTAGATGTCGGAAGGAAAAATAATATACTTTGAATCTAAAATTACATTAAATATGGTAATCACAAAAACAGATATATCAGGATATAAAATTAACTACTCAGAATTGAAAGAGTGTTTCTAGGAACAAATGTTTTGTTATAACTATAGTTTTAGTGTCAGTAATTGTCATTAATGATTATTCATTTTCGTATTTACCTTACACCAACACGACAAAAGAAAAAATAATATTGATGTTATCAAATATATTTAATCATATAGATACATTATCAATACAGTCAGACATACGCTACAGATTTATATAGTAGTATAGATGCGTGTTAAATGTATGTTTGATGTCTGTACGTTAGGCACAGACGCAACACACGCGGAACATATAGAAACCATCAAGAACCGTAATTACGTGAATCTGTCCGAGGGCGTGTATTTCATGCCCACGTTGTTGGGTATGGGGTTGGTCGAGGGATACGACGCCATGGGGCTCCATATGTCTAAACCACACCTGCGAGCGCAATTGGAGGCGGATCTTAAAGCCATCAGCGAAGGGCGGAAGCTGCCTCAGGATGTGTTGGCGGATCAGGTAAGCACATCGGAATTAGTACGCACCTACGTCGACATTGTTTTCGAAGCTTCAGATGTTGTTAACATTAGTATGCTAACGTAATCTCACCAATGGTTTGAGAGCTTTTAATAAAAATAATATGTAATTGTACGCTGAGCATAAATATAATTAAATTACATAATACATTTCTCAATATTGTATACCATTAATGTTTAGTTTGTTTTCCCGCTTATTTAATTAAAAATTTGAATAAGACAACCTACCTATCCTCTATACAAGTTTACTAAAAAAAAATCATTTTTTTGTTTTTACTAAATATTATTATATTTTACTTTAGACAGTTGGCAGTCAATTTGCCTAGTGCAGGGTCCAGGGTCCAGGGTTCGATCCCCGATAATCCAAAACTTGTGTGAAACTGATAAACGTTTTCTTTATCGGTTATTGATTGCTTAAAATTTTGACTTTGTATATGAATTTTTTTGAACATTTTATATTTATTGTATGAATATATGAATATGTATTTATGTGTTTTTTTTTAATTCTCTAATTTTAGATCGAAAAATACAAAAATGCGTTTATAACGACAATGGCGGAAGATAATAAATTGTACAATGCGTTAGCAGTGCGTTTGAATGAACAGCCGATTGCATATAACCCTAGCGCCGAGCCGTCAGCACTCAGCATGTTACCAGGTAATTAATTTTCACAAAAAAAAAAAAACAACAGTACAAAAGGGGCCAAGCTCCAATCCCACTGACGAAAAAAGTCAGCCTATAAAAGTATCAAGCCTGGCATTAGTCCCATAACAATAATCCACCGTTACCTTCATGGGCAAATGTTTCTTTTATTTATATAGCTTAATATTAGGGTAGTTTTATTCTTCATATCTCTAGGCAATTTTTTTCATATTTTGGTTGTAATCTTGTCGTGTAGGAAAATTTCATTGTGACTGATCATGTTGTCACATTTCTCGGTAATTGTCGTATTTCATTCCATCAATATGGCTACAGTCGAGTCACGAAGAAAAACGAGCTCCTCTGCGATATTTGCTTAATCATGTTAAAGTAACTGCATTTGGGAAATCCTAAGTATATTAGTTTCGAAATTTCGGATGTTATTTGCATGTTTTTCAGTTTCGAAATTTAAATAGAAAAATTCAAAATAATTTGAAATTGAAATCTTTTGAAACTGCGCACCTTAATTGCAATTATTTGATTTTATTTCCAAACACTTTATTTAAAGATTGCGACTTATTTGCTTTCATATTTCATAGTTATACAAATGGTTCTATTGTAAACAATTTTAAAAAGATCTAAATTATTATTTAAATTGCTAAATACATTTATTTACTTATACAGCGTTCAAATGTCCTAAATGTGGTGCCGACATGATGGTGAGACCTCGGAAAAATAAAGATGAATACTACATAGGCTGCACGTCGTTCCCTAGTTGTAGAAACGCTGTTTGGCTTCCTAGTTTTGTGAAAAAAGCTGAAGTTTTACAAGAGAAGTGTGCTACGGTAAGTAACCGATTGATTTGTATTTTTTGCCATATTTTTCTGATGTATTCTTAGAAATTAGATGTAGCCGAAATTTATTGTTCGAAAACACGTTTCCGTCGAGCATATATAACAATCTAACTCCGGTCCTTTTCAACCGATTTTCAAATAGAGAAAACCGCGACGAAATCGATTTAGTAATTTTTGTGTTATACTCGAACAGACACTAACAAATATTTGTGGTAGGAGACGTCCATCCATCCATCCATCCATATGTGTGTGTAATATAGCTCCTCTTAACACCTAAATGACATGAAATTGTACCTAATTACACTTCACTTCCCACACCATCTGTCTCGATGTCTCCTTCGGCTATTGTTACACTGTGATACTCTGCAATACAAATGTATTTAATGCCCACTTTCCGTTTTGTTTTTCAGTGCGGACCAAACTACCACAAGATAAAATTCGAATGGAAAAACAATTCGATAAGTCACCTGTATCCGCCTCCGTTCGTCGCTTGCATCGGAGGATGCGACGTAACACTGCTCGAACATTTGAGCATAAATCTTTCTACCGTTAAGACTGTTAACTCGACAACTCAAGGTACAGGAAACACGAGTAGATCCAACAGCGCCGCATCTAGTCACGTAGCGAATGGCAGGACGTGGTCGACAAGTGGTCCGGATTCGATTCCAAGCCGACATACGTCCCAAGCGCATGTTGCTAGACCACAAAATTCGAACTTAACAATGCAAGGTGGAAATTGTTGGAGGAATAATCAGAATAACAGGCCGTTTGCGCATGCACAAGTTGGCGGTCAAAATAACTTTGTGTCTCGGAGAGGACAGGAGCGGAGGCCTGCGGGAGGACCAAGAGCCCCGCGACGTTGCGGCCTATGTCGTCAGGAGGGACACACCCGCGCGCAATGCCCTCAAAGAGCACCAACACGATAGACAATCAACTGTACTAAACTGTTAAATGAATTTGTTAATCTAATTCTTCAAATTCATATCTGTGTCACTGAACTCTTAAACGGCTGGACCGATTTTATAAAAAAATGTGTGATTAAGTGGGCATAGTTTAATGCACAATTGGGCCCGGAAATAAGACATATGCGTAAAGTAATACGGCGTTGCGATCGGATTTCGGAAAAAAAAAATGTTTTTGCAATATATATTATTCCTACTGATATCAGGCAAGCTCACGTTCGGGCAGAACAACGTCTCCTGGCGGCCGCTAATCGGACCGAGTTAAGTTGTAAGTTCAGGAGACCAAGCATTTATAAGGCAAAAGGTCAGCACCGTGACATAGAAAAAATGCATGTACGTTAGAGCTATATGGATGAGTCTACACACGTTCTGAACAATCACATACATAGTAGAGGCTGAATTTGATTTCATAATTACTATTTAATTAAATGCACCCTATGAGATTACGGAATAAAGCCTAAATTTCATATAACTCGAAAAAAATCTCATTAAAATGTGATTGTTTTATTTAGCTTTCTGGTGCAATATTTAAAAATTAAAAAGTTTTTATGAGAAATAGTACAAAATGTTACCTTCATGCCAATTTTATCTTGCCGTTACATAAATTCATCAGAATAAGTAACTGAAATTCTGCCGTATGTATGCTTGAGTTAGCTACAATAATTTTCATGTAAATGTTTTTGTTTACACACTTTTATTTTTTACTCTCGTCTAATCACTCAGCTGATTTGTACATCACTATAACAAAATATTAGATATGTAATTAAACCCATGAATTTAATTGAAATACAAAATGTGCTGTGAGTTGGTCGAATCTATTTTAATGTGTCATATTTTCTTAATTGCCCTGTAAATATTAATGTAAATAAAACATAGTTTATATTTTAAATATATGATTATTTCTACATTCTGTTTTTTTTTACCATTTCTCTTTTTTCTTTCTAACTTTCAGTGAGCCCAGACTTTGTGCCCTCTGCATCTCTTGCTGTTCAGCTTCTACTGTCTTGTCAGTCATCATGTCTAGCAGTATCTCAAATTTGAGCCTCAACATGTTGTTTTCTTCTTCTAGTTTTTCCAACTCTCTTTTTAAGCGGATGACTTCCCTATGGGCGGCGCCGGCACGTCCAGATGCTATATAACCAAATTAAACTTTATTAAAATAATTATATCTCTGCATTATGAAGTCTGAGGGCATTCGTAATTTTAATTTTTTTTTGTGAGTAATTTAACTACAAAGATATATAATATATTTACAAAAAAAGAAATGTTAAAAGGGTTTCACCTGGAATCCATTGTCCGTCTACAAAAGATACTTCGAAATCTCCAAGCTTTAACTTCAAAGGTCCTACATCGACTGATAATTCTTTTGACGCAAAGTCACTACCAAATTCATTCTTTATAACTGAAGTATCTTGTCTTCTAACTGGTATAGTTTTGGGACTAAATTTGTTACTGAATAATGGCATATTCAATAAAATAAAGTTTTTTATTTTCTAAACATAACGTAAATACGACGTCTGGTTCCGTTTACGAAATGTCAAAACAAATCGTTGGCATGACAACGCATAATTAAATTATATACACAAAGACCTACATGTGACTAAAGTGCAGTATGTATGAGATTTTACCGTTATGTAACATTGTAGTATCGGCGGATAAAATGTTGATATCGGTAATATCAATGGCGTGAGTAGATAGATGATAAAGAAACGAGTATTTATTTTATATCTAATAAACAAGGTTTCGACGTGCTTTTTACATGTGTATATTTTTTTATAAGACTAAGGGAAAAATATTCTTATATGTATACAAATTCAACAAAAAATTCCGACAAGTTAGGTTGTGTTCTTTGTATGTTAGTCTTACACTATCTAAACAATTCTGAAGAGACAATGTGGAAATTGGGTCAGCCAAGCTATTTGAAATGTTGCCAAGTGGCAAAAAATCTGTGTGGTATGGCATTATCGTGATATCAGGCCACAGCCTTTCTGTTGATTTTGACGGCTTTTTAGATCATTTCTTGCTTGAGTCTCGTCAGCTGTTGGTAGAAGAAAATAAATAAATAATAATTTGTCTAAGCTTGGTATCTATAGGTATAGAGATGATAGCAGTAGTGGAGAGATACCGTTCGAATGCTCGGACCAGTAAGAATGAAATACAGTCCAAAAGGTGGGTCATGGTGGAGTGTATGAATCTCACACCACGGGCTGTTTCCGAATGGGACGATTAAAATCTTGTGAGGTTCAACTCCACAAAAACAGACGTCTGTTCAGCGCCACGACGAGCCCGTTCACTTTGGTTCCTACTTTTCAAAATGTGTCCTTGGAATTCACTGGCCGTCTTCAATGATTGGAAGTTGAAGTTTCCTTGGACCTGAAATTTGACCAATTCCAAAGTCTAAAGCTAAAGCGTCTGCAAGGAAACTGGGCACCCCTGCAAAGGTACGGCGGTACTTCACACCGAATCAGTATTTATTCCTATACAAAGCTCAAGTTCGACCGTGTGTGGAGTACTGTTGTCACATTTGGACTGGTGGCCAAATGTCATTTAACAGCGTTGGACACGATGAAGAGCTGTGCGGAGGCTCATTGGTGACCCAGATCTGAATGAAACCAATCTACAAAGCCTCGAACACAGGCGCAGGGTTGCCAGCCTCTTAGTCTTCTATGGAGTGCATTTTAGAGAGTACGCAGGAATTGTGTGAAACAATTCCCCCATTGCCATTTCTCCACCGAACAAACCAAAGTACGGCGTTTATCCATTTGTATGTCTTGCTTAGGTTTTGAATAGTTCGCCCGCGTCGGTGTTCCCTACTTTGTATGATGTGGGAGTCCTCAAGAGGAGAGTGAATAGACTTTTATAAGTTCAACGTCTTAGCCTTCATCACCACTTAACATGGTTTGTTGTCAAGCATTAATTTATCATATGTAAAAAACAATGGGTTTGCCCGGCGCTAAAAGCTCATAATGAACGAAAACCTTTTCAATTCCATCACATACACACCATCACCAGTCTGTTTGATTTGACCAACCTTTGGTCGCGACCTTTGTTGTACGTTCTTGTCATAGTTTATTCACTTTTAATCCCCACTGAACAATCTCTTTAAAAATGGTTCGGATTCATCACGTTTTAATAGAGGATAGCAAATGATTGCATGAGCAGTTTAAGTTTCTTTTAATAAGCTTCTGTGTCTCGTTATATGCTCAGGATTTTTCAAAAGGGGAATTAACTCGGAGCCGTGACTAGGAATATGTCGATCTTACTCCACTTTTTTGCTTCCGCCTTTATCCTTGACAGGGCGACAGAGCAAGCTGCATTAATTGAAAAATTGTCAAAAGTTGCTTTATTTTGACTGATTCGTAAATAATTCAGAAAAAAAGATTTTGGGAAAGTCTCAATCAACAAATTCTAAGTTCTTAACTAAGTCTCCGGAGATAGTGACAACAAATAATGTACAATAATCACTGATTTATCACGAAATGCACATTAAAAGGAAAAACAATAGGAACTAACTAAATTGGCGGTAATTTAGTTGCATTTTAAATTGAGACATATAACCAAGCAGAGATTCAGTGACCTGCTTTTAGTACGTTTTATTAGTTTTATTTGTTCCAAATTTAAAATATAGCATTCAATCCAGTTCAGTATAAACATATTTCTCACTAACGCTAATCGATAGGCCAAATGCACTTTTTCTAGTGCCAATAGTAAATTCAGGCTATGTATAATGGAGGTTATTCAATAAAACACAGTTGTTAGTATAAATAATAAAATTGTAATACTGATACCCGAGATAGAACTTCATGGGAATATTGTAACACAAAAATTATAAAACTTGAAACAGTAAATACTATAAGAAAATTAATTTACGGTACTAATAATAAATAACGTGTATAAAATTATTGCTTTGTAGACAATATCGTACAAAAATAAATGTATAGTTTATGTTTTCAGTCTAAATAGCATCACAGCTGGTATTATCAGGACCAGTGAACCGATCGTGTAAGTCACCATAGCGCCAGAGTACCAATAAACTGAAACAAAAATTGTACATTGAGACTAATGTAATAAAAAAAATAATCTATATAAATACAAATCAATTGCCGCATGCAAGATCATCACTTGAGAACGGCTCAATCGATTTGATCGATTTTTGTTATCCCTAATTACCACGACAAGGTTTATAGGAAATATATTTTTTTGTTAATTTAACAGATAAGTCGGAAATTTAGACTATATTTTTGTATGAAATTTCAATAAAAATGTTTTAATATCCAATTTTTATTGAAACTTACTTAATTAAGTAAGTAAGATTTATGGTTAAAGAAGTCCAACGTTGTAATTATATGTATAATAACACAACTGAGTCCCATAAATATTTCCTCATGTCATTTGAATATTTTTGTCATTTATTTTATCATTTTATTATTAAGTTTTTTCGGGCGATAATAGACATAACGAATATAGTAAGGTTAAAAGAATTACTGCCTTTTGTAAAATAAATCAAGACCAATCTTTAAAACTGCTCTCCTGTAAAATGACGACTTTTTTTTTGTAACAATCTTGTAATAAATGAGCGAAATAATGCACAACTTTTCATCCCCCCCATATATAGTGTAACGATTCAAACAAAAAAAAATCTCTAAATTTCGGTCATTAACTACCAATCTGTGAAACAGCATTGACAGTAGGAAATAACGAAAATATCGTTCCTCGTTCGCCGTTGAGCTACAGGAACTTATTTGATTTAAATGTAACTGACCTGCGGAGGCAAGCAGCGGGCCTAGCGCCCGGGCGAGCGCGCCGAGCGAGCGCAGCACACCGAGCGCGGCGCCACGGGAGTTCACCGGTGCCGCCGCGGCCGCCATCGCCGTCATGCACGACACCGCGAATGCCGTCGCTGGAACACACACACACACATAGGTACAGAACTATGTCGATGGTATACGCAGTTAAATTGATAGAATAGATATAAAAAAATCTTAGTGGATGGATGTCTTGAGTAAAAAGATATCTAAGCGTTGAGTCCTATTCCAAAGTTTTATATAGTGAAATATAGATAAATTTATTTGATACTTACACAAGGCAAACAGCACTAAGCCCGCCCACAACCAGACATAGGGTGTGAAGACCAGTACGTGAGGCCGTGGAGCTGCGGCGGCGGCTACGCATAAGAAAGCTAAAGGAGTGAGCGCCAGCGCACCCCGCGCCGCCACCTCCGCCCCGCGTGCGCCCAGCCGCCGCGCCGCACCGCCTTGCAGCACCGCCATTATAACACCTACTCAACACACAATTACACCGTTGTAATTAAACAAACACACAATTGTATCAATTGTTAGTAACACTCGCTTCGATGATAAGTAATCGACTCTGTTAAGTAGCTTCGAAGCTGTCGATAGTTGCACTGCAAAACCGAGGTGGTATAGTTCTCGAATTCTTCATTAAGAGAAGAGACTCGTGCTCCGCAGTAGGCCGCTAATGGACTAAGGCTAATTAGGTACATCTTTACAATAAATATTGTTACTGCCAATAATAATGCTTAATGTGTAATTAAAGATGATACTATATTATTGATAATATTAACACGTTGCTGCTTTTTATGTCAATATCCAACATACGAGCAGACGAGCCATCTGATGAAAAGTGTTCACCGTTCATGGAGGTAACACCGTATTGAAAGTGATTTATCAAGACAATTACCAATAATTACTGTAAGCATAGAATTCATAATATAACTGCAGTAAGCTCGTATACGTTTGTTTTTAATAGTTCCAAAATATTAATCTATACATTTATCTACTCTAGCTACACGGTATTTCTCTAACTGTTTTATTATAGAACAATAATAATCACCTATGACTAAGAACATTTTCCCCTGTTGCATGGCGTTGAAGCCGAACGTGTGATGTGTGAGGAATGTAATGGTGAACTCTAGACCGGAGTATACAAATAAATATAGGAAGTAGATCAGCCCCAGTTTAGACAGCACCCTGTTTTGATACTCGGAGAGCGCTGGCACTGCTGTAAACCGGAGCAAGTGCCATGGGCACACGTAATCCAATGCCTTTGATAACGTTAAGTGTAGCGGTGTTCTTTTATTCTGAAAAACAAATAGTAGGTATTTATTAGATATAGATAATTCGATCTTGAGATCCAGATCGTTTTTCAATCCCGAAAATTTCGGGATTAAACTTGACCAATCTCGGGATTTTCGGGATTGAAAAATATTGTGTGAAAGGAAACGCACCTGCTTCCTGTTAACATTTTGTCAACCATCTTGTTTTGCCAGCTGATTTGGTGAATTTAAGCCAAATTGATTTGATTTTATAAAGTTTAAAGTCTTAATTTTAATTGTTATTTACTAAAACTTACTTTATTTATTTTAATAGTACTTTTAGTTGGGATAAAATAATTTATTTTTGAGGCTCAATGTGTTTTGTAATGAATTTGTACACAATCGGTACGGACCCCAGTAGTGGAAATGTATAATAATAACGTAAGAATTTATGTTCGAATTATTTTTGTTTCAAAATTTATACAGAAGCTGTTGTTTATTTCAAAATACTTTAAATTTTATTTTGGTGAAGTTTTACTTCTGAAGAGTTATTTTATGAATATTTTGTTATTTTGTTATTGAAAATAAATTAACTCTGGTTTATGTTACCTATCCCGGCGATTGTCTCGGGATACCGGAATCGTCAGTAAACAATCACGAAAACCCGGTATTAAAAAAAAGGGCCAGGATCGAATTCTCTTATTAGGTAGCAATACGTATTAAAATCACAACTTAAATAGACATTACATTCGTTTTACGACAATTCACCGGAATTTACGCATTTTTCCGTTAAATTTAGATTTGTGTCCAATTGTGTGATGCTGAACAAGCAAGGATTTCGAGCCCTTTTTGGGAAAAATAATCACGATCCTCCTTTCAGCCTTACTAGGGGCTCATAACGAAAATTACTGACGAACATAGCTTGTAAAAGTGAATTATTTTTAAACGATGATATGCCTACATGACAGATGCATTACAAAGATATATAAGCATTTTCAACAAACCTTAGGCAAAGTTTCAGGTACGCAGAATACAACAAGGGCAATGTTAGCCGAGGCAAGCGACAGTGCATACAAAGCGGGTCGCTCTCCCCACGAACCCGCAGTGCGGTCCTGAGTCATAACAAACCAAGCGCCAGCAAGAGGCCCCAGTATGAATCCTATAGAAAACGCTAGTCCTATTAAAGCCTGAAATGAAAAGTGCTGAGTCATGCTTTCATAACCAAATTATAGGTTTAGTCTACGCATTAAATATATTAACTAATCCGACAGTAATAATGTCTAAGGAAAGGTGTAAATGTAAATACATACAAGTGTATACATGAAATTAAAAACCATAACCAAAATTACTTGAGCTGTGTGCTAAGGATTAAATTACAATGACAGTTCTAAATGAGAAAAATAATAATAATAAGGAACCACAAAAAACGCGATGCAGGTACAAAAATTATGATTTAACTATACCTATTTAGTTATTGAGAAAATAGTTTATAGATTGCTAATATAATTGCTGACAATACACCGCGTGTCTATACTTTCATATGTATATAATATATGTATATTTACAATGTACCTAAACAAAGTGAAATCCTTTAGTCATGGATACTTTTCCATGGAGCAATCTTTTTTACAACTAAAACAACTTTACCATTCCTCTGGCTCTCGTCCTTTCGTCGGAGGCGTCAGAGACCACCGCCATGCTGAGGCTCACGTTGGCCTTGCTTAGGCCGCCGATGAATCGCGCCAGCACAAACACGCTGAATGAACTCGCGTAGCCCCAAAGCGCGTGTGATGAAGCTATACCAATCTATAGAGGAATTCAATATGACATCATTTTAGGTAGATAATTTTATTTATTGCTCGTGCTCTGAAACTACTGTCTAAATGAAAGTATAAAACCCCTATAGGATCAAGTAAATAATGTACAATAAGTATATACAAGGTACCTAGTAATATGATTTGTTACTTGTGTAACTAGTGACATAAGGGCCTCCATCCATGCCAGAGTCCTAGCCAACTGCGATTAGACAGTGGCGTCGCTTATGAAGGTTGCCGGGCTCTATATAACTTTGTTCAATTCCGTAGGTATTGGTGCAAGTTGGTAAATGCCAAACTTCCAACTTCCTTCTTAGAATCAACCATGAAATGTTTTCCACGCGTTTCTCATGCAGTTATTAAGCAAGTTTCTCTTCTTGGCTAGCAACAAACATAAAAAGGGCCGCTCCGTATTAGCGCGTCCTAGAATCCTCCCAATCCCACGCTGGCAGAACAGGGTGTCGTAAGAGGCCACAGAAGCCAACTTACTTCATGGTAGAACTTCGCGTAAGGAAGTATCAGTATTATTATTAAGACATTAATATTATTATTGGTATTATTATTTTTCCGTGGAACCTGGCTGGCTAGCTATCACCTTCCTGCTTGAGTCAGCCGCCAAATGACTCGTCGTGTTTTGGCTGGGAGCTTGAGAGCCAGTAATTTCTTTCTTACTCTTACTTTTCTCTTTTTGTGGTCGACAACGCATCACTGATACGTTACGTCTTGCTGATGTCCATGGGCGATGGTGACCACTTACCAACATGTTACTTATCTGCTCGTTTGTCAGCTATTAACATAAAAAAAATGTTTAATAATAACATATAAAAAAAATTGTTCCCAATGACTATTGTAGCCGGATATTATTTATTAATATATACAAAAATACGATGTTGTAATAAAAAAAGGTAGGTAAGTACCAACCCACTTCAAATATGGTAAAATTACCACGAACAGCTGAAAAATTAACGTGTGATAATTTAGTATTCAATATAGAGAGCCGTTTTAGCATCTGAATAAAACATTTTTGATTAATGTATTTATTCAATTTCCTCACGGATTAATATTTAGGGTAGCTACTTAGGTACGTTTTACTTCAGGCAGTATATCATCATGAATACTTGGCTATTGCGGCGAAAGCTGGATTCCTATCAACAAACTTTCGTATGACACATAATCCTTGAGGCGATGTTGATAATCAAAACTAGTAAATTATATGTCCTAATTTTACCGACGACATCCAAAATTGCTTAACTTTGATCGGTTGACAGAAGACGTCGAAGAAAAGAAAGAAATTGACGAGGACGGAGGACTATGAGTGCTGCAAAATAAATGCAACGTTTTCATTATAATTTGGCTCCACGCCACTGGAGCAGAACCTTAGAAAACGTAATCGTGTTAAATACCGCGCAATTAACCAAGAATAGGATATTATTTCTAATATGCCCTTGTGATTATAAAGCAAGTAATTATTTTTAAGTATCCACAATATCTAAGTAACTATCCCAATTAGTACAACAAATCGTTTGCTATGGTAGACGATTCTACAGATGTTCTAAATTTAAAGTATACAGGAGGCCCTAGAGTATTTAATATTTTGCAATGACAAACAATGACGAAATTGGAAAATGTAAAAATGGCAAAAGAAATAGTGTTACAGTGCAGAGTACTACAGTACAGAGTGATAACAACAGGGACAAACTTTAGACGCTTTCGAATACCGTATTTATTAACAAAATGAAATTTAGACACCCCGGAAACAATCACAAAGATTGATCGTAGTAGATTGAGCTTATTGTAACGATGGGTTAGTCTTAAAACTTGGCTGTTTGTCTGTAACTCGCAGTACTGCCGATAACTGATTTTTTTTTTTATTACAATCTACTGGATAAATGAATGTTTATAATCGATTGATGCCATTTATATTTGCTAAAGTGATTACCATTAATTAAACTGCTGATGCCAATTTTGTCAATTTTTTTTTTTTATTTAATTCCTTAATTTCAACCTTGTACGCGAATGATCATCATGATAGTATTGTATAATCATGATAAATATAGTATTATCTACAATTAGATCTACATGTAAATTTTTATGTCAAAAGCCGACAAGAGAGGACATGGTAGCGACGTTGAACAACTGATGGTAAGTGATCACCGCCGCCCAGAAACATCCGTAATATCAAAGACATTATAGTTGGTATAGTGTTGTCGGCCAACAAAGCCGTGGGATCCCCTTTATTACTGGCTCTCCGACACTGCAGTCGAAACACACTTAAAACATCTTGAACCTGATTCTAGATGTCACAGATTTCTAGATACGACCACGTAACCCATTTGTAGCGACCCTGCTTTCCGAATGAGGGAATTACGGGCCGGACTTTTAAGCGACAGACACATGTATGTTCTCAGATCATCAATGTTTGTGCTGTCATATCTATGTTCGTCCGTGGCACCCGCCACACGTGGGAATTCTAGTGCGGGGGTGTGTGAACACTTATTAAAAAAAAGGAATATTTTAAATATGGTAACCACCAACATTGAATATAAGTAATTTATATTCAGTGCCATGTGTTGTAGTTATGTGGCAATGTATCCACTGTCAAAGACTAAAAAGCAGTAACTGCAGTAAATAAAATAATTAGCTTACGACAATGAAATATGGTATCACTTAAAAGTAACACATAACATAATCCCGTTGTATTTATTCTTAATTTAAGAAATAACTGAAAAAATTACTAATTAAAATAATAATAAATAATAAACTTTGACTTTAAATATTTTTTATCGTTGATAATAATAAAGTACTATGTTTTAGACGATGCTGTCGGTCTTCTAATTTTAATGCAGAATTTGTGACAATGCTGTCTTTTGTTCAGCTGTTACATAGTTTAATGTATAAAGATACTGTTGTTTATTCAACTGTTGTCAGTTTAAAAATGTTCATCAAGTGAATATTTCTCAAAGAGCAAAATACGAGAATAGCTTTCAACTGCACTACGCTTGGGCACTCTGAATGCTAATCCAAATAATGTGCTTAGTATTTTTACAATTTACATTACAATTGCACATTCTAAGACATTTTCGATGTCTATGGGAATTTTTTTAATGTGACTTCGTAGTTGGTTTTTACAAACCCTTTCGAAAGTCAAACAATGCCGTCGCTTCAACAAACCCCTAACGTGAGTGGTGTTGGAAGAGGAAACAGCAAAAAACTTCGATGAAGTTTATTTCCTGCTTACAATTATAAAAAGCACTTACTGCTACTTATGGCTCTATATTAAATTCATGTTAATATTAATATACCTTTTGTCGTATCGACATGGCATATTAAGGCAAAATGACTTGGCTACAGGCACACAAACAAACTTTGGCAAGCACATCAGCACCCGATGATATGTCCGGAATATCCCACCCACACACACTCCACCACGCTGAGCTTCTAGGCGCGTGCCTATTGGAACGATTCCTCTATTACGATAGACGAGTGTAGAAAGTTAGGTTCCACTAAGTATTTCTCGAATTCGATATACTCATCCTAACAAAGAAGTAGAACGCGCAAATGTAATGATCCAGCATTTTATGGGGGTAAAGGGGAAGGTTATTCTACTCAAAAGCGAAATAAGGCGTCATACATTGCAGTTAAACAAGTGGCTATGTAAAGTACAGATATGTAACAGTAAAAGTAATAGATATCTATACATATGGTTTTGAAATATAGATTGTGATCAACTAGTTTTTCAGAGGTTATCTTTTATATCAGATAAAATGATTATATTTACTATCAACATGAATGCTGGTAAAAAACTAAAACCTGTTCTTATTAAAGCATAATTTTATAAATATAATTAGTAGAAATAAAAATATTATACCATAAACAAAAATAAATTACTTCATATTTAATTTCTAAATTATTGTACAGTTGGGATTAGGAAATCTTTATATTGCTTTTTAAATTAAGTTATATATAACATGAACGTGATATAATAGACAAAATGTTTTATTAATAAAATGTCCCTGAGACTGAGCTTTTGTTGGTAATATTCTTTATGTATTTTTTTTTTTTTGGAGAACATATTTAGATTCAAACAATTAAATTAATTGAAGATATTTGGATAATGTTATAATAATGCCATCTCATAAAATGTTGAGGTATTGAGTAAATTATCATCCATTGGTAATAATAACACAAGTGTCACACATGTGTATAAAACATACTAATAAATATTTAAAGAAAAATGTATTTTCTATGTATAATTAGGTTTTTCAGGCATACAGGCAAACAAAAGAAGAAAAACGTAATCTTAATATAAAATGTAATCAAAATTGTTGAACTGTTGCCAAAGTACCCTAAAATTTTTTTATATAAATACACACAAGAAATGCTCATTAAAATATATAATAAAATTAATGATGTATAAAATAAAAACTTTTAATAATACACTTAATTCAGATAAACCTATGCCTAGAATAAACCTATATAATGTATGTCTAAAAATCACAACTTAGAATAAAACATGACATAAGGTAAGGTAAAAATGTTAGCCAAGTTTAACTTTGTTTCTTTTAATTGCACACTGGATTGTAATAGTCACCATGGGACCTTTTTTTTTGTTTTGGAGGGGGGGAAACCTTCAAAAGGTGCCGTGGGAGTGACACTGGATTATGTGGGATTTTACCGCACTAACCCCCCCC
>PDGT01000024.1:2704564-2849381 GCA_003671415.1 Megathymus violae | reverse complement strand
TCCCCGGTGGCCTTCCTCAGCGCTATTTACAGGACTCCGGGGTCTCCAACGGAATGATGACCTCCTGATGAGCCTCCACTCATCCCCACCTTCGGCTTTTTACGGTGGTATGCGGCCACTTATACCGTCGTCCTTCCCGGGGTCTTTGATTGGACAGTTTGAGTTCCCACCCTAGCCGTTCATAACCCTGGAAGCCCCCTTTTAGTCGCCTCTTACGACAAGCAGATTATACCGTAGCCCTATTCTGGTCCCGAGCTACAGGGACACCGCTTCGGAGGACGTTATGTACGTCTCCGCGTGGGTTCACCGCACTCCCTAGCTCGTTCGGCGTCTACCTTTGCAGACATTACGTCGTTGCAGAAGGTGATCTTGCCGTCCCAGGCTTCTCTGCGCTGAACCATCGCCCTGACGATGGCCGCCGGGGAGAGATCCGGGCTCACTTCCTCGACAAGGTTCCGCCGCTGAGACTCAAATGCTGGGCAGTACTGGAACGTGTGCTGTGCGGAATCCTCATCGTGTCCACAATGCCGTCACTGGGCTGTATCCTCTCTTCCTATCCTATTCAGGTACCCACCAAAACAGACATGTCCGGTGAGTATATGAGTAATGCGGAACGTCACTCGTCCCCCACTCTGCAGCCAAGCCCAAAAGTTCGGCAAAATAGCATCAACCACCCGTTGGCGTATGTTCCGAGGTTCCTGGAGCCAATCATGCCAGCATATCAGAGCGCGCCGTCTTGCTTTCCTCTTAAGCGTTCCAACCATCTCTTCCTCGAAGCGTTCAGCCCTCTGACGGAGGACGTGGAACTCATGGAAGACCTTTACGTCCAAATCCGCCAGAATGTTCAGAGGCAGAAACTGCCCTAGGGCTGTCGCCGCCTCGTAACGATATGGTACGATACCCACGGTCGGTTCTGATTGCGATCGTACGCTGCGCTGTATTGAGTTTCCGCGCACGGCGACTACAGGCAGACAACTTGTTTGACCAAACCGGCGCAACGTAGAGCGCAATCGAGTGTACTACACCCTTGGTCCCCCGAGATTTGGCAGCATTTTGTGTATAGCACCCGCTACCTTATGAATCCGGGGGACGAAACGGTTAATGTGCTCGTCGAAGCTCCTGCGGCTGTCCAGTGGAAGGCTGAGATACTTCATGTACCTGCCTATCTGGATGTCCGCTTCGCCAACGCGCACTGAGATGTTATATTCCTTATCAAATCCTTATCTGTACTGAAAACTTTTACTGGAGTTTATATATTTCCTTGTATAAAATAAACATTCTACAACTTTTACCTACTTTACAGTGACTTCCAAATTAAAAAAGAGATACATTTTTACACTGTACTTTATTTTACATTAAACATAGATTTCTATTTACATGATTTTTATACAGTAAACTGAAATACTGATCACATCTATATTTAAAAACATATAACTGAAATAAATTGTCCTCCAAGTTGTGTAATCTATAGATTCCAAAAAGAAATTAAATGACATTTTAAACTTAAAGATGAAGAAAAACCAGATAGTAATCAAAATTTCTAAAAACCTGGAAAGACTCTTCATTTAATTTTGAGTAAGAACTTAGACCTTAACTAACTTAAATTGTACTTAAACCTAGTTTATATTCAACAATTTATATTTACTCACCAAACAAATTAGAAGTAATGGTTTCCTCCCATATGCATCTGAGAGACTTCCAACTATAGGACTTGTTAAGAACTGTAAAAAACTGTACATAGAGCCTAGTGCACCTCCAAATAATACTGATGCAAATTTATTTGGTGCTCCTGTAAGTTTTTGGAAGCTTTCTACTGCATTCAATAATGAAGAATACAATGTGTTGTTATCATCCTCTTCTTTACTATAATAATCCATTAGAGAAGGGAGTAAAGGAAGTATCATAGTAAAAGCCAGAAGGTCTAACAACAGTGAAACAAATATCAAACTTATAGGCTTTGAATTTGTTGTATTAGGTGCATTTTTTGCCTCCTTTTTACTGCTTCTAAAGTCATTTCTGTCTACTTCAAAGCCTTGTTTCCTTTTCCTCAATTCTTCATGATCTCCTTCTAAGTGCTCCTGTAAAAAGTTATTAAAAAAAATTTGTAAAAATCATATATCATCATTATAAAGATGAACCTATAGCTCAGCTAATATTAATTCTGCTCATTGAAGAATACATCTAGAATTTTATTTCACATTAGACATATAAACAATTTGACAAAAACAAAAAAAAATATTGGTAGTGAATGTTTGTTTGTCATATACATAATTTTGTGTATAACGCAACCCACAACAACTATAAACTCATGACGGCAAGTGAGCGTTTATAAAATTTAAATTTTATTTCAACTATTTGTTCCTTAAAATTCATTAGTTGAAAAAAGGAATGTAACACAGAAGAAATAAAAATACTACCAATATAATAATACAGTTTATTTATACGTACCATTGTTTATTAAATTATATGAATACTTCCGTGATAATAGTTGCTCGCGTGCATCTGAAAAAAAGCCATTTAGTTCTGCTCAACAAACTTTCACAGCGCCTATCAGAAATAAACTTTCACTTCAGTATATAATGATTAAACAACAAGTGTTGCCAGATTTCTGTGGAGGCCACTAATTCGTGTTCAAGGATAACCAAGTGATTACGCCACATTTTTGTCTTTAGATCCCAAACATTCTGACAGTGAACATTGTAATAGACTCCGTGACTTTATTGTGGTTTTGGAAGGTTACGAAAGGACCGGTTAAATGCTGAAGACGTTCGTTGAGTTTGTGACTTTTTAAATATGACCCAGGCTTTTATTTTGGCATTCACAGACGACACATTGGCCGAAAAACAAGTTTCATAATGAATTGCAGGTACACCGAGTTGGTATGACTTGTAGTTACTCCTTAATTTCAGCTCTTCCAGGGTACAGGTTGTACTTGGGTAAATTTGGCATAGGTAATATCATCAGCACTTGACTCCATGTTTCACAAATGGAAAAGTTGAACTTTTTTTGATGCTAATATACATTTAAGCGGTGCAGCCAATAACAGGGAAATTCCCCGATTTGCGGGGAATTGAGGGTTAGTGTGGGGAGAGCACTGGTAATGACATAAATCGGGGAATTTTGGAATATCCAGACCATTTTTATCGGTAGGCTAAATCTATTTAATATCAGATAATACTTACAAATAAATATAATCACGTTCGGACTTAGCAGACACAGCTCGACACTACTAACATCATGTTGAATGGCATCACCACTCAAATGTCTACTCAACTGTCATTTGAACATGATTTTGTATTTTCTACACCATCATTAATTCATTTTTTATGTTTAACGATTGTTTAAATTGGTGTGTATGGGTGAAATTTTCAAAAAAATTATCTAAAAGTGATAAAAAGTGCAGCTACTGTTAAACAAGTAACATTAAAAAAAATGAAAGTTAATTCCTACGTAGGTCAACAAAGAAGTTTTTTATTTCAGTTTATAACGTTTAAATTTTTTTTTGTATAAAACAGTGTTTTTTTTCCAAAAAAATTATATCGGGAGTTGCAGGGAATGAATCAAAAGAAGTGAGGAATTTAGGGGAATTACACTGACGTGTCACGGGGAATCGAGATTTTTTTATTGGCAGCATTGTATTTAAGAAACCCATAGAGTACCAGACCATTATAGGGCAGTATATATTCGAATAGATAAATAAAATAAATTCGCGCCAGAAATTATCTGTTCCGTCAAAGAGGAAAAAAGCAAAGCTCTGTCTGTTGAATTGAGTCGAGTCGACGCCATTTTGAGTACTGTATTTCGAGTGGAGATGTTTGTGATGCTAACATTTTGGTGAGCTAACCTGGAAATATACATTAATTATTCTAACTTCATTGAACAGTGACCATGGGTGAAGACAAAGGTAAAGGTATGACTAAATCACTATATTTGTCTCTATAGATTATAAATTTTGTTGGTTTTACTTACATTCGTGTGTTGCAGATCGCCGACGTAGATCCCGTTCTAGAGAAAGACGTCGTTCAAGATCTCGCTCGAGGGAACGCCGTGAAAAAAGAAGAAGTAAATCCAGGGAAGCAACTGGCGATAAACGTTCCCGTAGACGCAAGCCTTCATTATATTGGGATGTACCACCACCAGGTTTCGAGCACATTACTCCCTTGCAGTATAAAGCTATGCAGGCGGCTGGGCAAATACCGGCAAACATCGTTGCGGACACACCTCAAGCTGCCGTCCCGGTAGTAGGATCAACGATCACGAGGCAGGCTCGACGGTTGTACGTTGGAAATATACCATTCGGCGTAACGGAAGAAGAAACAATGGAATTTTTCAATCAGCAGATGCACTTGTCAGGCTTGGCGCAAGCCGCTGGAAACCCCGTGCTGGCGTGTCAAATAAACTTAGACAAGAACTTTGCATTCCTCGAATTTAGATCCATTGACGAAACCACGCAAGCTATGGCGTTCGATGGCATCAATTTTAAGGGGCAGAGTTTAAAAATTAGAAGGCCCCACGACTACCAGCCAATGCCAGGCACTGAAAATCCTGCAATTAATGTGCCCGGTCAGTCCTATTCCAATTTTTAATTATCAATTAACTAAATCCTTATTATTTTGATAATATTAGAAAGTTTTGTGAGAAGTATTACTAATATTATAATTTTATTTTTACAGCTGGTGTTATAAGCACTGTAGTTCCAGATTCTCCACACAAAATATTTATTGGGGGCCTTCCCAATTATTTAAATGAAGATCAAGTAAGTCATTTCATTGTTCTGTTTTCATCCATATGATGCAGATCAGTATTTTTTAATATGTAGAATCTAAATTATATGTGATTATAAAATATGTATTGACACAATAATTTGTTGTGCCTAAAGACAATCATAATTATGTCACATTAAAATTTGAAAAAAGGTTCTAAGAATTTGGAAATGTTCTTAATTTAGATAATCTTATGTGGGTAACTATTAAATTGTATATAGTAAAGCTGCACAATGGATGGTGTAATTTTAGGTAGGTATTAAAAAATTCACACTCAGGTATAATATTATATATGTATTATTGGTATTTATTTAATGTTAACAGCAAATAATAATATTTGCTCATTTATGAAACACATAAAATTTCCCCCAAGCTAATTAATACCTAGCTTATAAATCCTGAAATGTGAAACAAGTAAAGGACCTTTGTTAAGTAATTACTGTAATTCACCTGTGTCATTCAGATTTTGTAGTAATAGTAAATCTCTCAGGATTCTAAAAACAAAACCCCTTTATGTTAAGCTTAGAATAAGAAGTCTTGATTGATGTATTTGGTTATGTATATATGCAATTATACTTTCCAGGTCAGTATCAAGTCTTCACACTTTCACACACCTATGGTGATTGTCCTACAATGATTTGGAAGCTTTTTGAAGTACATGATATTGTTAAAAGGAATTTAAAAATATGTTTGCAAAAGATCCAACTTAAGTAAAGAATTCTAATGAAAGTTATAAAGTAAATAATGGAAAGTTTGAGGACAGCTAATAGGAAGTTCCCATTAGGTTAGGCCGCGATCATTTCAGGGCGAGTTTCAACAGTTGACAGGGCTACGGTGGTGTCTGCAGTGAGCGGCTATATGTTTTGATTCATTTCAGGTATTTCAGGTACCCCCATTTACAGGGATGAGTGTGTTCGAAACGCACTCAAAAACTTAATAAAACAATTCACTGATATAGTTTGCTTTCTGCCCCTCCCTAGCTTAGATTTGGCACATTTGCGGCCCGCGTGTCACTGTTGTCTCTCATTCTCACCCATACGTCTTGTACTTGAACGAGACGCCGGCACTTCAAGGCAAGTCTCCTCTATTCACATCTGATTCTAACGTGCGGCTAGACACAGGTCAGATTACATTTATTCATGTTTGCTGCAATTTAAGCAAATATATTATGGGAACCATAAAAATGGACGATTAAATTACTTAACCAAGCAGTACAAGTATGTTATGATGAATGTATGAATATTTGTTGTGTCAAATGTATCATTTGCTTTGTCTCACCTGTACCGTATGATGTAGGTGAAGGAACTACTTATGTCCTTTGGGCAGCTCCGAGCATTCAATTTGGTTAAGGACTCATCAACAGGCCTGAGCAAGGGCTATGCTTTTGCAGAATATGTGGACATATCTATGACTGATCAGGTATGTATGTAACAAGTCTTCAAATATAAATTGAATCAAAATTTTCAAAATTTGTTTTATTTTTTATGTCAATCGTAATTCATTTAACTGAAATGATATGTTCATTTATTTCACAGGCGATCGCAGGTCTGAATGGAATGCAGCTGGGAGATAAAAAACTGATTGTTCAACGAGCAAGTATTGGGGCCAAGAATTCTACATTAGGTATGTTGAGATATTTTTAAATAGCAGTCCGCCTTTGCTTTGTTTTTTTTTCCCAAAATAGTCCTTTAATTTACTTACTTATATGCACATAGCAATGTAAGAATGCTAGCTGGACATTCAATACACTAATTTGAAATAGACAATTATATCATAAACGCGGTTTAGAAAAACATTAAGTACGATAGAAAATTTCGTGAGTGTGAAACATCATAATGATAATCAAACAATTTTATAAATTTCATGGTCTCTTAATTAACGGATCTTCCTCAAATTTTTCAAATTTATCAAATATTTGATATATATCCATTTTGTATGAAAGCCATATTATTATTTTATTGTATTATTTATTTATACTATTTGCATATTTGTTACATAAACATAATAAATTATTTAAAATCAGACAAATGAAACCAAAACTAAAATCTTCTAGATCAGGCAAAATCAACTAAAAAACATATATTACATAAACAAATATAAAACTAAAAAACACAAATTCTTCTGACACAACTGTCGCCATTAATGCCGGCAGAAATGTTGCCATTTATGGATTAGAACTTTCTATTAGGCTGTATGTTTTAACTCTACTTCGACGCCATCTACGTTTAGGAAGTAGGAATACAGTAACAAACGCCAACAAATACTTAATAATATAAATTTTTTAATCCATTTTTGTATTGATATATATCATAAAAAATAATTTGATATATATCGGATATATATCATGATATATATCCATTCATATATATCCTCGAACCCTGTCTCTTGTTGCTTTGATATTATAATTACTTAGATGCTATATACTTATACTTCCTATACATGGCCGGCTGACTGGGAAACTTGAGTAATTTTCAAATTTAATTTCATTAAGTTCATATCGGAACATTTCGTTTAATATTTGGTGTTTTAGGTACCATAGTAAAATATCACGCATAAAGCTCTGTTATTTAGTTAGCGAGTCCTATGTTTAAACCTATATTTCTGTTTTATTCAGCGATGACGGGAGCTGCGCCGGTGACCCTGCAGGTAGCTGGATTAACGTTGGCCGGCGCCGGGCCGCCCACCGAGGTCCTGTGCCTTCTCAACATGGTCACGCCCGACGAACTGCGTGACGAAGACGAGTACGAAGACATACTCGAGGATATTAAGTGAGTTGATATTGAACAAACAGCAGCCTTACTCCCGACGCTTTCGAGTTTAAATCAATCGAGTTGATTTCGATCATATGACAATTTCGTACTCGTGAATGTTTACGCTAGCGCACGATCGAACGGTGGTTCAAATTGGAACTAAAAATCGTTAGGATCGAAAAAAGCGTACTCTCCACACATTCTGACAGTCCTCAATCGAGTAGCAGGATCGAAATCGAACGTCGTAATACACCGTAACATAAAAGGTTCTTTGTTTGCTTCGAGTTTTGCATTTTGTTTAATTTTATTTGGGTTTTTCTAAAGTATGGTTCGCCTTACATCATTATTTAATGTTTTGGAGAAAACGAATCGTATAGATATTCGAGAAGGACAAACATTCTTAGAATGCGTCTTAAAAATGTGAAAGTGACCAATGGATTTCGAATCGTCCTTCGATCCAATTCTACAGTTCTTCATATAGCTAAATCAATCTTAGCTACAGGAAGCCGGTTCAATAAGCAATAGAACCAAGGAATAATTATATATTTTTGCAAGACTGACTACTATTTATCATATTCGCTTGCTCATGGAAAAATATTTTATGTACCCAAGATTGTGCAAATGGTCATTTTATGATGCTGGTACATTTAAAAAAATAAAGAACATTGTTCCGAATCATGATTGTGTTACTTAATTCGACTTGTATATTACATGTATTACGTATTGTATATTGTATGTTTATTTTTATTACAAAAAAATTAATGTATACTGTTTTATGTTTGATGAAATTTTCCGGTCCAAAATGATTATATCGTTTCAGGGAAGAGTGTAATAAATATGGATGCGTACGCAGTATAGAAATTCCAAGACCAATTGAAGGAGTTGAAGTACCTGGCTGTGGAAAGGTAATCAGAATTTACAGATTGTAAATATATCTAAGTTTTGATTATTTATTATATGTATATTAACGTTGGCCGGCGCCGGGCCGCTCACCGAGGTCCTGTGCCTTCTCAACATGGTCACGCCCGACGAACTGCGTGATGAACACGAGATTTCGCACTGGAGGAGAGTGTTATACTATGTTGACATTGCGTTGTGATGTATGATGCTTGTTTGGTTAATGGTGTATGTTTGTATCTATGTGGACCATCAGGATTGGCGACGCGTATTGACATAGCAGAGTAGACTACGAGTAGCGTAACAGTATTATGGTGCAACGGTGTTTACAATTAGTGTAATGCTCACTCACAGTCGACAACTGACATTATGTTTGATATAAATACAGTCCAAGATTCATATATGTGCTATTTTCGTGACAGAAAAAATGGTTTTCCAGGTATTTGTGGAGTTCAACAGCATTGCTGACTGCCAAAAAGCACAACAAACTCTTACAGGACGTAAGTTCAGTAACAGAGTTGTGGTCACTTCCTACTTCGACCCTGACAAGTATCATCGCAGGGAGTTCTAAATCAACAATTAAAAAAAAATCTTTTTGTTTGCCTTCAATCTTTACAAACATCAAATTTTGTTATCTTGACATGTTTAATTTAGCTAATAAAGTTGATCTAAATATATAAAACATGGAATAAATAATAATACTTCTAATAATCATATATTTTTATTTTATAAAACATTAAATTCCACTTTCAGGTTTAAAACTTATTGTTTTCAATTACTTATTTTATTCTTCGAACAAAGCGCAAGAACGCTACACAATAGAAAATTAAAGCTATTTAAACTGAATATTTACTTTGGGACAAGTAGCTTAAAACGATATTAATAACGTTACATTATAACATTGAAAATAAAGACGATTAGACTTCATTTTGCAGGGTTGGTTGATAAGTGTTCAGAGAACCAGTTTCTGATGAAAGAACTATCTTCCTCATAATCACGTAAATAACACCCCCAATAAGAAGCATCCCTATTCCAGACAAAAAACTTATCGCCCACGCTGGTAGCACGTTTCCACCTAAAATACAAAAGTGAATTTCACAAGTTACAAATTGATATTGTTAGGGTTAAAATGCTGCAGAAAATTTTATTTATTTATTAATATTTAAGTTTTCCACTGCGCCTAGGTTAAGCTATATGTTAAGCGATAATTGTGCGATTACAACTGTTGTTTTCCGACATAGGGGACAGCGTATAAAATCTATGGTATTATACAGTCATTTTCATGTAGACAAATATTCAGATTACTTATTTGATTTTTTACTACTCTATAAGAGCTTGCTAAATATAAAATTAGTTAACTTACGGTAATATGTGCGTGTCATTACACGCCTTCCTCGTAGAATTCTTCGTCTTGCTTCAGTTTCCTGAGTAAGAGTGCTTAAAATAACTGAAATATAAAAATATTGGTAGTAAATCATCAGTTTAAAATATATATTAGTAATAATAGAAACATGCTCTGATTGGATATTCAGCACTCCACAAGTCTTATTATTACTAAGTAAGTCTATAGTATATTATAGTTCTTTTGCTTGCTTCTCAGTAGATCACTCGAGCTACAAGTATACCATAGTGGGTATGGGACTCCGTAATATTGAATCATAATATAATTCACAAAAATCCTAAGTACGGTAGATATCATTCAGTGTTTCTGTGTGAAACTTGCACAATAGACAAAAATAAATGAAAAACATAATCAATGGCATTACTCATGTACCTATAGGTCACAGCCTTATTTATAGGCTTTCCTTGACTTTTGGAGCTTGTACATAGCAGAACACTATCTAAATAATTGTAGAATCAATTAGAACACTAATAAACGTACAAAGAAACAAAAGTTACTGCCCTTGTGGTGTTGTGGTGCCTTGTGGTTGTTGGTGTTGTGGTGTGTGGTTGTGTGGTAATATAGTAGATTAACTTACCTAAAAGTACAGCGAAGTAAAACAAAAGCGATCTTCTTTGTGTCATCTTTAGATTTGTTTGATTTCAACACAACTGTAAATTGTCTGAACAAATTTTTATATCACGACTACGCAGAAGCAATACTAGGTGCGTTTTTAACACAATGCTCGTTATCTTATGAAGTCACAGAGATAAGATAGGGATTACTAATACAGGGTAGATAAATGCTTATGGCAAGTACACTGGTATGTTCTACGAAAGAGAATGACTAATCTTCTCTTAAAAGAGAAGAGTGAATTGTTTATATTTAATGTCATCGACATATCCTTTTCTGCAATGGTAATAACGGCGTTGTAAAAAAAGCGGAAACTAGAAGATGACGTATCTTGATGAAATTAAACGACCAAATTGTATATATAATAATTTAATATTCAATTATCATTATGGATGATAAGTTTATGGTCAACTGACACAGAAGCTAATTTAGGACAATGCAAGTAGGCGCTACCTCGCCATTTGGTGTCTGTCTACCTTGATAGATAGTTTACTTGTACATAGACTAAATTTTACTCTTTAAAAATGTTTTTAATGGTTGCTTCCGATAGAATTTGGGTGGTGTTGGTGTCAGGGCCTTTAGAAACTGTAGTTTGAGCTTCTTGCTGACGATCATTACTTAGGTTTTGTACTGATTTTTCAATAAGTTCAGTTTCTGGAACTCCCTCATTTTTTAATTTTTCATACTGCTGCATAAGTTTCTTGATTTGAGTATCTCCAGATTGGTTATGCATATTGACAGCCGCAAGTCCGTGCCCACTTGAGTGAAATTTTCTGGAATAATAATAGCCGTAATATAAAAATTGGGTATCTCATGAAAATTTAATATAAAAATATATATAGAATAAAAAAAAAGATTCCTTCGATAACTCATGTTCGAATCTATGACAAACAATGAAAGAATATGCTATGAAAAAATAATTGATTTAGTGACACAATATCTCTTTTATATCAAAGATATAACTAATTATACAAGCAAACCAAGCAGGGTCATCCCTTTCTAGTTAAACTATTTTGGAAGCCTTTTGAAGTTATTCTTTGCCACATTATCCTCCTTCCCTATTTAAATAATATCTTGCCAAAAAAAATTCTACAAAACATAAGTGACACGTACGCTCTTATTACATCTTCCTTGTACAGTATAGGTTTTATTGCTGTAACCTCCACCTTCGGTCGAGCAAACTTAGGTTCCGTGATAGGGGGAAATGCTTTGTATATATCAAACCATAACGGCCTGTCATCAGGTTTCATAGCTCCACGCTTCAGGAGACCCTCAACTCTATTAAACAATAAAAATATAATCAATACATTTTATAGCAGGAATCGTTATTTCAGCATATGCTGCTTTTTATATATTAAAAAGGATAAAGACATTATATTGATATTGTTTCAAGCAGAAATATCCAGAAATTTTAATCATGTGGTAGTAAACTAGTTATTGTAACTAAGCAGAGGGATGATTTTAAATTGCACATAATACTGAGAGTCATGGTTATTTTAATATAAAATAAATGCATCCAAATAGAGAAACTAATGCCGGTCACTCACATTCGCGCGAATACGCGAACCTACAAGTGGAGGACGACCTTCGCAAATGATTATGCGAAGTTTTTGATGCTTTCGTGGTTTTCCAAGCTATCGGTTTTTGTCGCACATCAAAGCGCGCGAACTTCGAACATTCGCGTAGTCTCCCACACATTCGTGCGACCAGTTGCGCACACGATTGCATAGGTGATAGATGTCTTCATTTTTCGTAGTTTGCAGCGTCTACTATAATAACTATAAACTTAACTACTAATACGTACTATAGTAGTAGTTCCAGCTACTCTCTATATTGGAAATGGATGGAATGTAGGAGGATGTGCAAATAGATTTCCATACTCATATGCGAACCCATTTGCTTATCAGCCCCTCACATACGTGCGAGCATTCTTACACATTTCAAACCTTTGCGCGCATGTGAGTGATCGGGGTAAGACTAGAGGGTAGTTAATACATAACATTACAATTAATTTATTTATTTATTCATTCATAAGCAGGTAGTTTTACGACTTTCTATATTTAAGTAACTGATTATTCAGGTTTTGAACAATTTTTTACTAAATACCAATGTTAATTATTGAATCTAATTTTAAGATATTGTATGTTTCTTTGTGTTTGTAATTGTAGAAAATATTCTTGATAATTATTCAAAACAGAATTTACAAAATAACTGAGGAATATATAGGGGAATCACAGTTTGGCTTCAGAGCGGGGTTAGGCACTAGAGATGCTCTGGTAGCGATCCAAGTAATTAGTTCAGCAAATCGGGTAGCAGTTAGTTCAATGTTGATAAATGTTAGAATGAATGTTTATATGTGTTTTTTAGATTTTGAGAAAGCATTTGATAATGTCAAACACAATCAATTAATAACGATTTTAAAATCAATTCGAATAGATAAAAAGAGTTTGACGTTTATAAACAATTTATATTAGAAACAAAAAGCAAGGATAAAAATTAATAACAAATTGACTAAAGAGATTACAATAGTAAAGGGAGTGAGACAAGGTTGTATCCTTTCCCCCTGTCTATTTAACGCATACTTGGAAACTTTTTTCAAAAAAGCTTTCGAAGATCTTGACTTGGGCATTCGGGTAAATGGTAAACTAATACAGAACACTCGTTATGCAGATGATACCGTTCTTTTTGGCAGAAAGACTAAATAACCTTCAAATTATGCTTCAAAAATGGAATCTGGTACTATAGGAATATGGACTCAATATTAACACAACTAAGACTAAATTCATGATTGTTGGTAAACATTTAAATTCGTCAGCAATTTTGCGATTAGGAAATAATTCTATAGAAAGAGTTAACAAATATCTCGGCTGTTGGATAAATGGGAACTGGATCATGAAATTAGAATAAGAATTGAAATTACCAGAAACATCTTACAGAACATAAGGAAACTATTGACTAACAGAAAAATTAGCTTAAAACTGCAGTGGAAACTAGTTAAATGTTATATACATCCAATTCTTATGTATGGTTCCGAAAGTTTTTGAAGAAACTAACGGCTTTTGAAATGTGGATCTACAGAAGAATGCTTAAAATTAAATGGACAAGTAGAATATAGAATGTCAAAGTTTTACAAATAATGAATAAGGATTTAGAAATTGTGGAAACCGTTAAGAAAAGAAAAACAACCTATTTTGGATATACATACAGGAACAATAAATATAACTTATTAAAATTAATAATTGAAGGCAAAATTAAAGGAAGTTGAGGTCCAGATAGAAGAAGAATCTCATGGATTGGAAATATAAGGGACTGGCTGCGGGTTAAAAGCTCAGATAAGCTAGTTCATATGACTGCTGGTAAAGAGACATATCGACAAATGGTCGCCATCCTCCTTGATAGAGATGGAATGTGAAGAAGAAGAAGAATTATAACTCCTTACTTTACACAAACACTAGTAAATGTCTTCTGTGCTTGGTAATTGAAATACAATAGAAAAACACATTTAAAACTTAAAAATGTATTTTGGAGTTATCTCTACAAGTCAAAATTAATATTAAATATATCAGGAGCAGCAATGAAGCAAAAAATTATTTTGGCTAAAAATCATTTTGCATTGCTTGAAAGATAGTTCTCTTTAAGGTCTCCCATCCATTTCTCTTAGTTTCAGATATAAGTTTCTGTTGTAGCTTTTTGATATCTTCTTCCAACTCATTAGCAAGGCGGTCAGTTTCTGCTTTATGTTCCATTTCCATTTCTTCACATCTAATAAAAAGACATTCACATTTTATATTGATTACATTGATAAAAGATAAAATATGATTAACTAAATGTTTGTTTTAGAATAATGAATGGTTTAACAATTAAAGCTTTGGCTCAATTCACTATAACTTAAAATATATATATGTATATGGTACTCTTTCTTAAACGAAGAATGAATTTCCTTCAATGCTTTAAGTTTTTGTTTATGAGCAGATGTGGCTTGTTGAATGCACTTCATAAATGCTCCTGTGAGCTGCTCCAATTTTTGTTCATTATCTTTTAAAGCATTATGATCAGCCTCCAAGGTATTAAGAATCTCAGACAAACTCTTCAATAAACTGTCATTTGTTTGCGTTCTGAAAACATAATTACATTAAAGGTCTACTTATATTAATGTATGTATATGTATATATAATTTTTAAACCAACTAAAATATTTAACTTTCTAACCTTGATTCCAACTGTCGGCTCATAACATCAAACAACTTCTGTCTGGATTCTCTACACACTTCAATGTTATTATCACTTTTCTTATTCTTAGCATTTGTTGCATGTTGCCCAATTATTAAGGAAATATTTGGGTCTGTTCTTTGGCGCTTTTGTGGTTTCTTTGATTTAGGTGCGTCTTTTAGAAACTGAGACTCATTTAAAAAATCGGTAATATCTTCAGACACAAACTTAGATTTCAAAGATTTTTTTGACATAGACATTTTTAAGTAAATTGTGAAATCAAAACTTGAGATAAAAAGGGATTTATTAATAGTACAACGAAAGCAAGCAATCAGAACAAAGGAAGAAATTCGTTCGACAATTTTGAATTCCCGCTAATTAATTTACCGCGTTAGTACAGTATTTTTTTACTTCTAATTTCAAATTATTATCCGACTTCAAAAACATGCATACCTCGTGAATATTGTACCAATCCTTTCCAATCTGCTTGTTGCCATTATGTTTTAGTTTATAAATTACGATATTTGTATTCTATTACTCGTTTTACGATAAATTTCGTAATAAATCTGTTTACTGATATGATTTAAAATTAAAAGGTTATGTTATGACTGACAGACACTAGACATCACACCACAGAAAACTAATTAAAAACAGTAATATAACATTGACAGATCAAGATTGATAGAAACTATACATATAGATTAAGATATTGCCATCTACACGCTATGTGGAGTTATGGAGACAGCCAAAAAATTAATATTCTGAACAATTGCAATTTGCATAACTTTCATCCGAGATTGCCACACTGTTCTACAAGGGTATTTAGTATATAATTACGTTCTTTCCATATTGCGACCTTCATTACTTCGCACTCTGCGGCGATGTAGTTCACTATCCGTTGTAATATCAATGTTTCATCACGGATCAAAGGCATGAACCATGACTATCTCCACACTTGGCGGCTGCTCAGTTTGCATTGCATTAAGCTTTCAACATTACTGAATTATATACATATATAATGTCAAGATGGATCGGATTATCTTCGGTTACATAGACACAAAGTATTAAATAGTAAATTCTGGTTTTTTATAACACAGCGCGTCAAAAACAAATATTATTGATGATGTATCGTGTGGTAGTATGCCTCATATGCTGTGCATAAGGACGAATATGCTATATATGATTTTTGTAACCTTTTTTTTTTACGAAGGAGGAAATCTTCCTAAGATATCCGGCCTCGTACGGAGGAACCGGATGATGTGGGATTCTTACCCACTAAAACCCCCTCGGCAGCCATCCGTCGCATGTGAGAAGACCCCGGGATCTCATGTGAACGCACCGGAGCCTCTTCTGCGTGTTTTCTCATCTCGGGGTTCGATATTTAAACAGGGACGGATTATTTTCCGCCCCGTCGTTGTCGCCTCCGAGAAGGATCGGCCCTCTTCCGATCCCGCTCGGCGGTCTCCTTCTTTACCATTACGGTCTCACAGAAGGAGACCATGGCTTTCCACGCAGCGTGCTCCGCTAGCATAGCCGCTACTACTGCTGGCGGGGACAGGTCTCTCCCAATCCTATCAACCAGGACGCGCCGCTCCGACGCCCACGCAGGACACTCCTCGAGCGTGTGCTGTGCGTCGTCCCGGTCGAATCCACAGTGGTGGCATTGTGTTGCTGCCTCGCGTCCAATCCGACACAGATATTCACCGAAACAGCCATGTCCGGTGAGTATCTGTGTCAGCCTGTAGGTAATGTTGCCTTCTCGTCGCTCCAGCCAGGCTTCAAGGCTTGGCAAGATCGCACAAACAACACGTTGGCGCGCATTCTTCTCCTCTTCCAATCGTGCGCGCCATTCAATCGTTGCCTGCCCGTGCGCCTGGTGCCTGAGCACCCCGAGCTCGCAGTTTTTGAAGTATCCGCCTCTCTGGCGAATGGAGCGAATTTGGGTAAACACCCTCGCATCCATTTCCGCCAGTATGTCCAGTGGAGGGAAACGTGCCAAGACAGTAGCCGCCTCATATGATATCGTGCGATATCCTCGTGCGACCCGGATAGCCATGCGACCCTGCACACTATGCAGTTTGGCTCTACAGCGTTGGGCGCGGGATAGTCTATGTGACCATACCGGGGCGCCATAGAGGGCCATAGATCGCACGACTCCTGCATAGAGGCGGCGAACTTCCTCCTGAGGTCCCCCGAGATTAGGTAGTAGACGGTGCATTGCCTCTGCCACCCTTTCTATACAGGGGGCCAACCGCTCGAAGTGCTCTTCGAAGCCCCAGCGACCATCCAGAATGAGCCCAAGGTATTTGAGATACTGACTCACCTGTACATCTACGTCACCTACGCGAATCGACGAACTTGGTGGTTCCAACCGCCTAGGAAGCTTGTGGAACCATAACGCTTCCGTTTTGGATGATGCTACCTGAAGGCCCAGTTCGCTGATTTTGGCAACAACACAAGCTACACCAGCTTCTGCGAGCCCTGCCGCCCTCTCGAAGGTGTCCCCCTCGGCTAGTACCAACGTATCATCTGCATAACAGACGACATTTACACCGAGGGGGAGTCTGATACGCAGGACCGTGTCATATGCGAGGTTCCACAGAAGAGGTCCCAGCACGGATCCCTGTGGAACCCCGCACGTAACAGCCCTTTGGTGCAATAAACCATCTCGACCCATATATTGGATCGACCTATTATACAAGTACGCCCCGACTATATCGCTTAGGTAGGGAGGCACATTGTGATTGACGAGCGCCTCCCGGATTGTCTTCCAGGGCAGGGAGTTGAAGGCGTTGGAGATGTCTAGGCTCACCCCCATCACCACCCTGCCCTGTCGTATAGCCTGCTCAGATATAGAACGGACACGAATGATCGCATCGATTGTCGATCGTCCCTGACGGAAACCGAATTGGTTGTCCGATAAGTCGGGGCCCACCCAAGATGATTTTTGTAACCTACGTCATCGAATGTTCTATTATTATTCGAAAAACATTGAATTGATGAGAATTGCGTAGAGTTCTGGAAAATTCGACATCAGTATAAAAAGAGGGCAGGGTCGGCCACGGGTCGCGGTCATTCCGTTTTCGAAACCGGAAGCAACGAGTTCACTTCACGAATCGAAATACCTGCGATTACAAGTGTGCAACTACGATTGTTAGCTAGTGTTTGTTAGACATGAGTTTTCGAAGTTTTTGCGGAACTATTTTGGTGTTTTCTCCTACCTGTGCACCCTGACACGTAACAATAGAATATATATTTTTAATGGAAATATAAAACACCCACTTTTAAATGCACATATTGAGCTATTTAATATACAGCAGAAAATAATTAGACGCATATGTATATTTATTCCTTTTGAAATAAAATAAAAGTTCCATTATAAAGGCAAATATTATATTATTAAAAATAATATTAGTTACATCACAAAAACGAAACACGACTCATTCTTTACTAATATAAGCTCTCTTAAAATTACGTTTAAACACGTATTTTTACACTATTTACAGATTCCAGTCCATAGTTCACTGCATATTGTACGGTTTTCACTTTTTATTGCCACATAAACTCAGTTTTTTGGTTGATAGTGACAGCATCTTCTTGCTTCTGTCACTAAGCTTATGCTATGACTGTGAGCGATGTTTCCTGAAACACCTCTTGTCCGCTTGTCGAGTCAGAATGTCAGAAACGAAGTTTCTGTGCTTGAAAACACGAAGAATATCTTCCCGAGCTTCTTGTATTCCTTCACATACTATTTTACTCCTCTGAATATTACCCTGTAAAATAATACATAATAATAATGCTACTGTTTGAAACGGTAACTTAAAAGTTCTACTTTTTTCGTCAAGAGGTTTATAGGTACGATCAGATCCGATAAGTGGCACTATAATTAAGTTATGAACAATTTATATTCATAATCAGAAATAGTTCATGCTATAAACGTTTACTAAAAACGTGTTCAACAAATTGGCAGGATAATCCAGTTCTTACTCTATGGTTATTTATAACGTTTAGTACTTAGGAACTAAAATTATATAAATAGTATTAAGACCTTGAAGACTAAATCTAAATATATGAATAGAATAGAACGGACGTTGTCGCGTTAGCTTCCATTACCTTGATAAGTTCTAGCACGGCGTGCGAGTGTGGTTGGATGGCGGTCAGCGCGCGGCCCGAGGCGCTTTCGATGGCGCGAAGCACTCCCTCCAACTGATCACCCACGTCTGCTTCTAGAAGCACCTACAAAATAATATTTTTTCTGTAATTGAATGCTACCGACACATTAATTTTTAGATCTGTTAATGTCTTGAAACGTTCAAGTAAAGCCAGTCCATATCGAATAATGTAATTATGAATAATATAGGCTATATATAACATTTAATATACATGTTACTTTATTCCTTTAGAAGCCTACAAACGAAAATACGATCTAGTTATTCTCGATGTGCAACGGTGGCGCTACATGTTGTCCCACTCTAACGCGTACCAGGTCGTCCATCTGAGCTGTGAGGTGATGCACCTTCCAGCCCTCGGCGCTGGTGAGTACGTGTTTCTGGCTCGCGATGGCGACGATGTCCCGCGCACGCGGCTCGCGTCGCCGCACATCCGCAGGCCGCGCGAAGTGCAGTGCCGTGCTGCGCCACCCGCAAACGTAGCCCGAACTCAGCAAAGGCCCTTATGGGAATACACACGATCTCTTTGATTGAGTGTACTTGCCTTATTAAGTACAAAAATAATACACACGACTAGGGATATTATGGATATGAAATTTCGGATCCGGATATGGATACGGATATATGAATAATATTATACTGGTTTCGATTACGGTTATGGATATGAAATTATTTCGGATTATCCGATTGTGCCGGATAATTTCGCTTACGGATATTAGATGATTTACGACTTGGAAAAAATATATAATGTATTTACAAAGTTTGACTTTCTTTCTAGGTTTTATGTGGTATTATGACCACAGAAAAAACAAATTAAATAATAAAAACTATCTAAAATGAGAACGATGTGGCTAATGTATCGGCTCGGTCAGGGTAAACCAGTCATAACATGCTATGTTTAGATTCTGCCTCTATCTGAAATTATCTGAAACTTTTCTATCGGATTCGGTTACGGTTACGGAGCTCCATAACATCCCTGCACACGACAGCCATATGTAGATTAAAACGCAATCATTGCCATGGTTCCTATATCAGTATTTAGTTATTTTTCGTGACAATACTACATGATAAAAATAAATAGGATCTCGATCATCAAATCCTATATAATGCTTGCTTAGTAACTGGATCATATGGGAAATTGGTTTTTTATATAAAAAATATTAAAAAGATGATTTACAACTTTATTTAAAACAAGGAAATTTAATTTTCTTTTCCTAAAATCGAACGTAGGATAACAAGTGTAAATTGTAATATAGGTAATTAGTTGACGTGCGCGGTGCTCTCTTTGCAATGAATTTAATTTTCAATGTTATATGAAGTATTATTCATATTTACGGTGTTAAGTACTCGTTAAGCAATAGAAACATTATTTAGAATAGAGCTACTTAGTGGTCGATAAAGATCATGGACGACTAAGGTCGAATCAAAATGACAGCAGTGAAATATTTCTTGAATAAATATTTGTAAATAAACTTGTACTATACATATATGGAAATTTCATTAATACGAAGGAAAGGTGAAAAGTTCTCGACTTGACCAACAGATGGCATGCAACGTTGCCTGTCTACGCACTGCACCTGCACTGCACTTTTCATTAGTTCATAGTACACATGATAAGATTCAACTTGTTGGTTCGAGTATTTTGTGTATACGAGTCTTTGAAGTACAAGTCTTGCGCGTGTTTCATTGAAATGGATAAATTTGAATATTGTGCAGTTATAAAATTTTTCGTTTAACTCCTAAGGAAATTCATCCGAGGTTGACAAAAGTTTCCGGAAACTCTGCTCCTTCAATTTCAACCGTTAAAAAGTGGGCAGCTGAATTTAAGCGTTGTCGCACATGGCTTGAAAATGACCCAAGTGAACCTGAACTGCAACCACACCGAAAAATATCGATAAGTTGCATAATATTATTATTAAATAAATAAATATTATTAAATATCGTGTTGGACGATAGGCGAGTAAAAGTATATGAGATTGTTGAAGCCGTTGGTATATCGGAAGGAAGAGTGCGAAACATCCTGCATTGTGCAAGATCCGCGCAAGATTTGCTGAATGTGGATTATTTTCGTAGGAATGTTTGGACCGATACGAGAAAGAATCCGACCGATTTTGTGAGGCGATTTGTCACCATGAATGAGACATGGATCCAGCACTACACGCCAGAAAACAAACAACAGTGGAAGCAGTGGGTGGAAGCTAGGAGCCAAAGAAAGCGAAGTAGATAGCAATTGTAGGAAAGGTGATGGCCAGTACGTTCTGGCATTATCTTGAAAAGGCAAAACAATTACAGGTGAATATTAACTTCAACCTTCTTGACCAGTTGGATATCAAAATTTGTGAGACCTGCCTTGAAGAAGACAAAGTTGTTAAAGTCAATGGAGATTATGTAGAAAAATAAAATCAATTTTTAATTAAAACTCAGAAAAATAAAATCAATTTTTAATTAAAATTTCATTGTCAAGCCGAATACTTTTCAACTTGCCCTCGTAAATAGTACTAGTAAAATTTAAAAATTAGATTAATTTTTATATAATTTTTTTTAGCTTCAATTGTAGTTTTTTTTATTAGCTTTTTAGTTGCACGCACGATTTCTTAATTTACAACAAATAAAAACTCACGTTTCGGTAGTGGATTAACAGTGACAGGGGGTGGCGTGGGTGGCGCATCCTCGGAAGGGAACTCGCAATGCCTCACTTCACTGCTCAACCTGCGTAAATAATATTAAAAAAAAGACGTTTACACAATCATTAATCAGTTTTTGGAGATTTTAAAAATATGATCAACAGCATCTCGATTAGGGTATTTTACATTGGTTAGAATTTGATTTAGTTAAGGACAACGTATTTAAGAAACTTGACCAACTGAGAGTTTTCCAAAATATTCTCAAGTGTTTTTAGCACGAAAGTGTTTGGAGGAAGTCAGTACCTTTCGATCCTAAAAACGATTTTAAGAAATATTCGACCATTTTTCTTTCCAACAATAAACATTAAAAATGACTTCATCCGATTATTAATATTCGACTGCATATTTGTTACGTATTATGTTGTTACTTTAATTACAAACTTAATTTTAGTTAATACGCTCAATATGGCGGGCTTTGGGACAAAATAATATTGAGGAGAATGAAATTTTTGTCATATCCAGGCTCAAGTTAATTTGTTGATTATAGGAAACTTGCGCACAATTCTTTATACGGACAAACCAATTCTTAATGTGCCAGATTTATGCATGGTCCAAAATGACACGGGGTGAATATGGAGCGTTTTAAGATTGGTGAATATTATTCTGGTGACCAAAATAACACTAGGAAAAGTTTAAACTATATCTAATTTCTATTGGGTAGTCTTAAGCTTTATATTACAAAATAAATTTTGAATGTATACTAGCATTATAAAGAGCGGAAATTTTATGCGTTTGTGTATGCTGTTAGTAATCTCCACAACCATGGACCCTATTTGAAATATATATACCAAGCAGGCCGGCTTCTGTCGTACCCTGCTCTGCTAGCATATAATTGGGGTCAATTTGTTCAAACCGAAGAAAGTTGGGGTCGGAAGTTGTACATTGCATCATAGTTTAAAGTGAGTTCTCACATCTGCTTCCGGGGCTTCTTGCGCGGCTCGCGGTCGTGTGGCGGCGGATCAGGCTCTTCGTCGGGCGAGGACGCCGCCGACTCTGTGGTGGAGCCCGAGCCGCGCCCACCTACGTCCTCCCACCCGCAACTCGCTGCGCATCCTGGACATACCATATGGATATTCCACTAGAATGAAAGTAACTAAACATTTTTTAATTGTTATATAAATTCATTAGTAAAAATCTCTTGCTAATAAATTTGTAATTAATAATTCTGACACAAACTGTTTTTTTTTTAATTATATTACAGGTATTATTAAATAAAACTTATTTTTTTTATTTTCAATATAAAAAACACAGCATAGTAAAAAAAACGAAATCTATACACACCTTGCACAGTATTTAACGTAACACCACTCCCTAAAGTGACGCCACTGCCGAGGTTAACTGCACCAATCCCTATATTATTTATACTGATGCCTCCCAAATTGACAGCGTTCCCCACACCCACGTTGTTCACGTTCAGTGTACTTGTTAAGTTAGTGCCCACACTCACTAGACCTGCTGCTATAGCACTGACGGTGTTCTTTGAAGGTGACCTATGGAAGGTATAAAGAAAATTTTGAAGTCAATATTGTAGTAATATCATAATCATCCAGTGAATAAAAGCAGATAATGTTGATTGGTATCTATTTAAAGTACATTCAATACAAATATTGACGAGATAATACTTTTGCATATAACAGCAATCTTACTTCTAAGAAGTAATACATGTGTTCTTTTCACACACGTTACTGGTCATATGTCTTCACATCACTTCAAAAAACCTTTACCTTACAAACAGCAATCATGAAAGGAATGTTGTAACATTATTTATAATTTATTAGGCATTTAATAAATGCCCATTTAATTGTCGCAAGAATTAGTTATCCTTGTTATATAACCGCAAAAAAGATCAAATCTTTTTTTACTACTCTCTTAGCAGATTACCAACAATCAATAATGTTTCGTACTCCATGAGAACAGATCCATTTCTCGACACCAAAAGTATCATTGTTTGCAATATAACACCCATAAGTAACGAGTATGCCAAATATACTATCCTAATCTGTTCAGTGGTTACCATCTGATACTTGCGTTGTCAAACAAGCAATACATAGACAGACAAAATTGACAAAAAAATACAGATTACTCATTATTTTTTTTTAGTATGGATCAAGTAGTATGTACCAATAATAATCACAAAACAAGTTCAAGTTCAGTATTCCACTTACCCATCAACCTCCCGTTTCCTCAATATGGACGGCCTCGGTAGCACGGCTGCGTTCGACACCGACGTCGTCGGCAGCCGATGCTCGGAGAGCGTTTGGACGGTACTCACGATGTTTACTGTTGAATGACGACATCAGACAATATTGAAGATAGATATCATAGATCATACTGGTTTTTATCGATAAGGTTTTTGGTATTTCCTTAATATACAGTTGAATTAGACCTCTTACTTAATGATATCAATGTTATATTTACATAAATGAGGACAGCATTATATTACATATTATAGGGACCATAAAAATATTTTGTCCCACGAATGTGTCAATTACAGTTTAGACAGATTTTGTGTTTCTTTTGTTATATTTAATAATAAGAAATACAGGACTAACCTGTTTGTTGATGGGATGGTTGGTGTGAAATTTGATGAGGCTGGTGAGTTGGCTGTAGGACGGGTTGGTGAGCTTGCTGGTGTGAGGGCACGTGTGACGTAGCTAGAATCGGTTGATGCGTCGGCTGATGCGCCGGTGGATGTGGCGTTTGGTGCGCGTAGGGCGCGAGCGGTCTGGGCGCACGCGGCACTTCGTAGTACAGTTGTGGAGGCGCGCTGTTGCCGACGGCACCGCGAACACCAACTGTGGCCACGCCTACTACCTGCGCGTGCGACTGAATTCAAAAAACAAATGTTAGTATTGTATAACCAACACTGTTAAGTATAATCCAGACAATAAATTTTCATTAAAATCAATTGACAAGTATAATTTAGATACCAACTTTTGACATTAACCAAAAAAACTTTGAAAAAGATTGTTGACTTGGTTGTTTCATAAAATAAGATTTTATTAATAACTTTTCCGTTTACATTCTTTGGCCATAAATAAAATATAGTCTGTTGAATTCCATTATTAATATAAAGAAGTGAGATATGAAAATAATTAAGTGATAGATAGTGCAATATATTTCATGCCTTACCACGAAAAATACGAATGCTCTTTTGAGATTTGAACAAGCTTTCCACATTTTCGCTATAACGACGATGCATACGGTAGCAACATTTAACATGATTAAAAAAAAGTTTATTTTTAACTCTCATTAACATTTGTCTAAGAGGTTGTAAAAACTAATTTGCACATTTAATGACAATTCGTTGTAAACGAAACTCAAATTTTAGAGTAACGATAATATTATTAGAATTATGACTATTGTATTAAATTAGTATTAATTTACTTTGCAACAATCCGCAAACACAATGTATGATGGTATATATTTCTATACCAACACGTGTTTCGCTCCGAAACAGAGCATCATCAGGGTAGTAGACCCTACGAGTGTTAATCGCAAAGACTCTTTGCGGTTTATGATGAATTTCAGCAAAGTAACGCCTGATACAATCAACTATTGTATGACTATTGTTTCAATATACTGAAACTATATATTATTTATAGTTTCAGTCATCTCTTATTGTCACATGATAGATATTCATTTGAATTGCTGCGTGTAATAAGTTAGTTTCACAAATTTAACATAGATGGCACTGACAACTTAAATATTGAAAAATTTCGTTTAAGAACGATTTTACTTTAAATGTGTGAAATTTAGGTATTTTTTTATTATGTTCCAGCACACTTTATTTAATTATTGGTTACCTTGGCAGTTTGATAATTTCTTTGCAACAATGGTAGAGGACGCGATGCCGCTGGTCCAGGCGACGAGCTCGAAATGACGCCACTCGCTAAATAAACAATAAACGAGTTGATGTAGTGAGACAAATGACTTTATATATATATATGAAGTTTATTACTAATTAGATTCCTTTTGTTTTTTATCCCACATAATGCACACACATAGTAGCATGAGGGATATTGCTATAATCAAAAATTATGCTCTAAATAAGCACACGAAATTAACATTTCATACATCATTTTAGTGTTAATATAATGCATATAACATTGATAACTCACAAAAAGTTCTGTGTTTTGGATTTGGATTTATCAAACGTACATGAATGGACAGTAGTCGTAGGCAACGTGACAATGGCGGAGTGTGGTGGAGGCGCCGGCGCGGGTGCGGGCGCTGGCCGAGGCGCCGCGGCGCGCATCGGAGCACGGCCGCCGTACACTAGGGCACTACGCCCCCGACCGCTGCCCGACCACGCATTATTATTTGCTGCTACATTAAAATTCACATTTAATATTCATATGTTCAGTTTTATATAATTTATATGAATGTAATGAAACGTAATTAGGATACTTTTAAAAATTGAACTCTTTAGCATAGATTTATTATATTACTGCGTATTGACCGGGTTTATTTAACAAACATACTGTAAAATTGCAACAGGTTTCTGTGAAGCCTGTCTGATTAGCTACCACCCTCCTGCTTGAGTCAGTCGTCGATCGACTTGTCGTGTTCCGGCTTGAGAGCCAGTACATTCTTTCTTACCTCCTTCTCATTTCCTGGCCGACAACGCATCAGTGATACCTTTGGTCTTGTTGATGTCTATGGGTGACGGTGACCACTCAACATCAGGTGGCTCGTCTGCTCGTTTGTCGGCTTTTAAAAAAAAACAAAATGGCACCGACACATTGGTGCCAAAACGCTAAAGGAGAATCATTGCGATGTCAGTGCTCTATTGTTTTCGTTCGCGTAGTGATTTTGTTTTTCATTGTCAAAATGCCGAGTTGTATGGTTAAAAAGTGCATCAATTATGACAAAAAGGTAAGTATAACAAATATTATGTATCACTTCTTAAACTTATATTTTTAGCATTTAAATAAATAAAATAATTTACGGTTGGCAATTGACTAGTCGGCTAAGACCAAAATTCAATCCACATTCTTTTAATTTGGTCGCATTACATACAACTTATTGACAAAAATACAACTTTTCAATTATGGTCAGTAATATTTTATGAGTATTCTAATAGATGGCGCTGATTATTAGGTAGCTAAACTAACTATACATTTATATCAATACTCTTGCACAATGCTAATAGTATTATGTATGCATTGCATGTTATAAATATTTTATAATCCATATACTTTTTAAAGGATTTTATTTTTCGCTGTACCCAAAGTGTGGTTTATTAATCCTCAATTTTGGAGAAAACAGAATAGCTTTAAGTGTAACAAAGAAATATGAGAGAGTAACTTACCCTGTGCGAGCGCTGGTTGTGAGGCTGAGGGGGTAACCGGGCGGACGGCGAGAGACGCCCCGGCAGCCAAACCGCGGGGCACATGGCTTGTCACACCCTTGCTAACGAGCACTCCACCAGCACTACTTACATTTACACTTGATAACACTGTAAAATGCATCAAGTTTCTATTATAGAAAATGAGGCTATGAGTAAAAGGGCTAACAGTGTACACTGCTCTAATTATAATTAGATTTAATAAAATATCTGTATAGTGGCCAAACTGAACTTCATGTTTTGATTAATGACTGTACAATATCAATGGGAGAACTTATCCCCGGTTCCAATAACCTATCTATAACTTACTGTTATCTTTAGTAAGCTTTATAGGCTCTGTGTAATAAATCAATTTGATGGGAAATGTATTTATTTCTGTTTATTAAACTGCAATTACAACTAGTAATATTATGAACTTAAAATCAGCAGTAAAGGCTGTTTATTGTATAAGTCATAATTATTTTATGATGATATATGGTTGTAACTGTTATTGTTGATCACTTATTAATAGCTAGTCTGATGTTTGTTTCTATGGTCTTTTGGTTATCACGCTTAAATACTCTATTATACTTAGTTTGGCCATAAATACTGTTACAATTAAAAATAAACAAAATATTACTTTTGAATTTGGAATCTGTCATTTTTATACGACTGTTCATTGTGTTTTCTTATTTTCGCGCCAATATATTGTAAAATGTTTTGTGATATTAAAATGGTGTGGGGTAATAAAGAGAACCGAATCGCTGTGATTGGATTACATAAAGTAGGTATGGAGCCGAATAAAATTTGTGAAATCCTCCATAGGCTTGGTATTAGTCAAATGTTTGTGTACCAGGCTATTGATAGGTACAATGAAACCTCTTCTGTTCGTGACAGAAAAAGATCTGGCCGTCCACGTAGTGTTCGTATGAAAACGGCGATCAAAGCAGTAAGGGAAAGAATTCGAAGACATTCTATCCTAAAGCAAAAGATTTTATTTCGGAAGATGAAGATAGCACCTAGAACCATGTCGCATATTTTAAAAGATTACTTAGGGCTTGCAACCTATATAAGAGATGCACTGGTCATTTCTTAACTGATAATTTAAAAAAGAACAGGTTGGTAAAATCAAAACAATAACTTACGCGGTACGCAAAGGGAGGTCGTAGAAAAAAATTGTTTATGGATGAGAAATTTTTTACAATGTAGCAATATTTTAACAAACAAAATGACCATATTTATGCTGAAAGCTGTTAAGATTCCCAATTAGTTAACAGAGTACAACGTGGGCATTATCCAACTTCAGTGATGGTTTGGTGGGGTGATGAAGGAGTGACTGAGCCATATTTTTGTGAAAAAGTTATGAAACATTGGTAAAAGTGTATCAAGATACCATTCTTGAGAAGGTAATTAAGCCCCTTAAAACACCATGTTCAATAATAATAAAATAAGAATGGTCCTTTCAGCAAGACTTGGCTCTGGGTCATAAAGCTCGATCAATCCAATTTTGTTTAGAAACAAACATTCCGAACTTCATCAGAACTGAATACTGGCTGTCATCTAGTGCTGATCTTAATGCACTGGATTATGATTTATGGTCAGTTTTAGAGAGTAAGGATTGCTCTATATGCCATGATAATTTGGAGTCTCTAAAACAATCCATATGATTGGCAGTGAAGAATTTTTCCATAGAAAGAGTGCATGCTGCTGTTGATAACTCGCCTCAATGTTTAAAGGACTGTATTGCAGCCAATGGAGACCACTTCAGATAAGCTTTATATATTTTAATGGTTTTATATTAATGTTTTGAATTAACACACTGTAATATTTATAAATGTTCCATACAATAAAAAAATGTTGTTTTTCTTTGTAACAATATTTATGGCAAGACTAAGTATTAACATTTGTCATATATTAGTAAACATAAGTTTTACATAATTAATTTTATTTATATTCTATCTACTTTACTTTACTATTTATACTGGTGTGTCCATTTAATTAGTTTTTCTGTAATCATATTTATAAATGATCAATTGATAAATTAAGCAAAAAAATACCTTTTACATTTCAATATGTATGGGTAATAATACTGTTTTCTTGAAACACGAATTGTATTAAAACTTATTAAAAGATCAATGTTTGTCAATTACAAAAATGAAATTTGTAACACCTATTACATATTGTGTCATTTTCATCAAATTAGTGTGATATCAGCCACAGCTGGTTATTTAACTGGTTATACCCTCAATTATTGTCAGCCTCCTTGATCTTGTTCTTTTTGCATACAAATATGTGCAGTAACTTTGACAATTTCATTGACTCGATGGCTTTAGAACACGCACAATAATTGGTATTGTAGCAAAATTACACTTATTTTCATATGTAAAAACTTATTCTGTGATAGGCTTGTCATAACATCTTATTAATTTTTTATTATTTTTGTATTATGAAATAACAAATTGTGATGTTTATTATTTGGTAGCTATATATTATGAACTATTATATAAAAATATTATACCTACAAAGGCAACAGGAATTTAATTTAAATTGTTAACCATAGTAATTTCATATTAATATATTTCTGTAATATTTCTTTCTAGTACATAATGTTGCAAAGTTGATAATATTTACTGTAGTTTATTACTGAACTGTTAATAAATCTCACTGTATAAAAATGTACACTAAGATATGATGCAATTAAGACAAATAATATTATAACTTTATTTTTGTTTGTAATTTGAAACAAATGAATAGATCTTTAAAATTAGTTAATATCATACCTGGTCTATTATTATGATGAGGCAAAGTTGGTAGCACTCGGACGCTGGGAGGGAGGGTGCGAACAGCAGAGCTTCCTACTGACAGCTGTCCTCCCACATTTAGCACCTGCGTAGCACTCACAGAAGAGGCTACACTGACTGGAGTGTTATTAGCACCTTGAGTGCTATTAGTGTTAGACACCTGGGCTGACAACTGAGTCCCCTGACTTATTATCTGGGTGGCAGGGCTTAATATTTGACCACTGGGACCAATAAGTTGAGACTGAGAAATTATCTGAGAATTTTGTCCCATCAATTGTGAGCCCTGACTGACAATCTGAGTTCCTTGTAGGATTGGTGCACCACTCACAATCATTTGTGGCTAAAAGTAGAAATATATTCCATATTAGTTTTGCACTTTCATATTATGATTTCTATGACAATTGAACATAATAATAATTAAAATACAAATGCAAATGTTGCTATAGTTATGCATGACTAAGGGGAATAAATAGATTATTATTTTAAAATAATGTTATAGGCTTAATCTTGAATATTTAAATAAATAAGCGGTTTGTGAGAAATATATTTATAGCATAATAATATAAAAATGAAGTATTTACATCTGTTTATACCTGTGACGCGACGCCAGTAACAACCTGGGCAGCTGTTCGCATGAGGCCAACTGGGCCCGTGTGCGTGATGATTTGACTTGCACCTGTTGTCTTCGGTTGTCCGGAAATTAAATGAGCCATCTTCACTTCAGTGTTGGACATACTTTTTACAATCGTGATTTTCTGAGGTGCTGCTAAGTCGATAGGATACATTTTTCCAGTTGTGACTGACCTATCATTTTCCAAATTATTAGTCATTGTAGAAAGTTGAAATTCTAAATTTTCCAAATAAGCATTTTACATTTCAAGATATCTTCTATATATCATTACAGGCTATAAGATCTTATTCTTTGAAATATAAACGTGAAAATCACCCTAAAATTCGAACTTTTCAATGACAGACCCAAGCCTTCCTTCTTCAAGCAAGCAACACATTGCATAGACAAGGACAATAAAGATTAAAGACATTTCAAACGTAAAAACACAATAGTTTGTCCCGTACTGTATTGCTATTAAAACAAAGTAAACGTATACATACATAATACATTTAACATGGTTGCCAGTTACTGTATACATCAAAATATATGTGATCCGACTTAGTCAAATACAATTCAGAGTAGGTGATGATACTCTCAACGTAAGGCTGCAATTAGACAATCGTGTTGCGTGCTGGCATGGCATAGCATGTGCATCTTAACGTAATGTTTCGGGGCTCGAGTAGTGATCTAACATTATCATTTAACTGTGTTGATGGATCTTTTGTACCAATTATGAAGTTATCTCCTGATTCAGGAAATAACTGAAGAGAAACTTCAATATCAAATTACAATAAACGCTCTCACACATACTTAGATCATCATAAATCTAATAAACACGAAAACATAGTGAGTTTGAATAGACGTGAATTTTATTGTCTCAATAAAGAATTTGAGTCATATAACTTTAAATTTAAGTTGAATTTACACTAATCCTCAGATATTTTTAGCACGACATGCCAGTGTATGTACAGTTTTAATATTAACGCTTATATCTACGAATATATTTTCTTCGCACCGCTAACACAATCTTATATTATCTATGTTTCATAGAGTACAGCGTTATTCTGTGTGTGTTAAAACAATAATGGCGGATCATCGTAGTGATGGAGATTTTTCTAAAGAAAATATAAAAAAATATAATAATGAAAGAAGAAGTAGTAAGCAGTGGGTTCGATTAAATGTTGGCGGGACTTATTTTTTAACCACAAAAACAACTTTGTGCAGAGATCCTAATTCATTTCTTTATCGATTAGTACAAGAGGACAGTGACTTAATTTCAGATAGGGTTAGTAAAGACTTTCAAATTTATAAACACTTCTTAATACGCTTAAATTTTCAATACTATGATAATTTTCAGGATGAAACAGGCGCTTATTTAATAGATAGAGATCCTACGTATTTCTCTCCAGTGCTAAATTATCTTCGTCATGGTAAACTGGTTATCAACAATGACATAGCTGAGGAAGGCGTATTAGAAGAAGCCGAGTTTTACAATATTACGGACCTTATAAGATTAGTTAAAGAAAGAATATGTCTTAGAGAAACAAGACCGTTAAAGGATTCTAAGAAACATGTTTATAGAGTCTTACAGTTTCATGAAGAAGAGTTAACGCAAATGGTTTCGACAATGTCAGATGGTTGGAAGTTCGAACAGTTGATTAATATCGGTTCACAATATAATTATGGTAATGACGAACATGCGGAATTTCTTTGTGTTGTGAGCAGAGAGTGTGGTACATCTCTGAACAGTACTGAGGTGGAACCTACTGATCGTGCAAAGGTGCTACAACAAAAAGGCTCACGTATGTGAGTGTTTCTGACCTGCCTCAATTTGATTTTACAGACTATATTGTGTGTGAGTTGTGTACATAGATTGTAATGTGAAAAAGTTCAACCACTTTGTCTTTACAAAGTTCTGACTTATGACTAATCCCACGTTTCTTTTTATACAATAAAGTGATTGTTTGCATCAGATTTATATATATTTTTCATAATAACCATCCACAGTTGTATTCTTTTAAAATCTCCCAGATATATGGTGGATGACAATTTTTTTATTGGTTGATGAAAATTTTTATTGTATGATGATGATACTATATCATAGCAAAGTATCATTTCAAATAAAATTACATTGTGATTGTATTTTGCATGTACTATAAATTTATTTATAGGCAATAGCTGTGAGTTACTTATGCTAATTATATGAATTTGTAATTATTTCAGGAACTCTTTTATAATGAGTCATGATATTAAAATTTACCTACTCATTTTTTAATTGGAGAAGCCGATAATATGGCTTAAATTTATTTTTAACTTAATAAAACATTTATATGAATTACCAAAGACTGCCAAATCAGTCTAAATGTAACTCAAAATGTTACCTTGCAATACTAGACTTATGTAGGTATATTTTATAGTGGTCAGATTGATGAAATTTTTATTAAAATGTATACAAAAAACATTCATACATAGGTATTTATACAGGGAAGTAAAATAAAGCTATAAAATTATCAGGCTAGTTTATATTAGACTGTTAGCTAATAATCACAAGGGGTTTGTGTTAGTTCTGCTTTAATGATCAATCAGACCAATGAAAATAAATATTAAAAATTAGAGCTCATTTGCATAATTTTATATATAATTGCATCCAACCTTTTGTCTTAACATGACATGCACATCATTATCATTTTTTTTATATTATTATAATGAGCCATAAAACATAACATTTTTTCTAAATTGTAAAAGTAGTTGTATGGTATACCTTGCAGTTAACATACTTTTTTCACTTGTAAATGAGCTCTTAAAGTTAATATGTATACAGTCTAAAATCGTTGTGAGGGGTCCCATTGCTAAGTTTAAATCATTGCTATAAAATGCCGAATTTTGAATATTCTTGAAGTTCCATTGACATTTTACAAAAAAATTACCATGAAGATATTTTCATTACAAATTTGATGCTTTAAATTGAAGAGACAAATATTATAGAAAAACAACTTGTTAAGTAGCTAATTAAAACCAAATTTCAGTTAGTAGGTGTAAGTCGAGATTATAAGGAAAAGAGTTACGCTTACGAGAATTTTTGAACTGTATACATCCACCATTAGGGATGTTTCACAAGGATCACCAAAAGTTCTGTTTCCAGAATGATCATCGCATAAGACAAAATATTTCGAATATAAATGCAATCTCTAAAAATGTTTCAGTTTCAATGAACCTACTTAGCCAGTGGTGAAATATCTTTTATGGTGATTTTGAATAGTACTGTCAGAACAAGTTGTTGTTGAGCATAAGTGTATAAATAGTACATTAAATGTACAAACCTTTTTATATTTTATAGTAAATAAAGGAACATGAATTCAATTGTTATGTTAACAAGAAAGTTCAAATATTAGGATATTAAGACAAATGTATATTCATAATTGCTTTATTTCACTGAATAAGTAAACAATTGACTGAAAACGTAATCATTTATTTGACACGCCTTCACTTATTAGTTATTACTTAGTTAATCAATTTATAACTATATATAAATCTATATCATGATGTTTTAAAAAAATAAAGATTAGTGCTATTTAAAACTTAAGAGTTTAAAATTACTCAATTTATTATAAAATATTGCATTCAACTGCATTAAATACAAGTTAACATGAGCATCTTAAGACAGATACCTTCTCTGTAAAAGATTAGACTGATATATCAAAATACAGATTTACAGTGAAATCACTCATATTTTGTAAGGCAATGGGGTTTATTGTTTGACTATAATTAAATATCCTTATCTGTTAAATAACAATAGTGCTCATCAAACATAGCTATTTAGCACCAATCTGCCATGTAAGTAAAGTCAGAAAACAATTTATGATCCGCAGTACTGAGTGGACGAGGTTCTTTTGGGGGTGTCAGTACTGCAGCTTCAGATGTGAATTCACTATCAAAGTTGCTTACATCTTCTAGGTTATTTATTGTTGGCACAAATGGTGGCTTGACTTTACGAAGAAGTAGTTGTTCCCAGTTAATATTACGAAAGAATGCCTGCTTTTTAACGTCTTCTGCATCCCTTTCAGATGAACCTAAGCGTCTTTCAGGATTTTTTCTTAATAAACGACGCATTAAAGCAATTGCTTCCAGAGACAATGTTCTAGGATAACGGACTTCATCATTCACTATAGAATCAAATACTTCACCTTCATCCTCTCCAGGGAAAGGAGATTCACCAACTAACATCTCAAATATTAAAACACCAAGTCCCCACCAGTCCACTGCTCTTGTGTATGATGTCTCAGTTAGAACTTCAGGAGCTAAAAACTCTGGTGTGCCACAAAATGTACCAGTCCGATCACCCCAGCCCATACCTTCTTTGCAAAGACCAAAATCAGCAATTTTAACATATCCCTCTGTATCTAACAGTAGGTTATCTAGTTTTAAATCTCTATAAATAATATTGTTCTCATGTAAATACTGTAGACCTAATACTACACAAGCTGCATAAAATACTGCCCTTGGTTCAGTGAACACATCAGCGTGTATGTGCATCATAAGGTCCCCTCCTGCTGCATACTCCATTACAAAACACACATGCTGTTCTGTCTGGAAACAAGCAAACAGATTAACCAAGAAGGGATGTCTGATTGCATTTGCAACCTCAAATATTCGCTTCTCAGACAATAGTGAATCAACTTCATCTCTGGCAATTATGTCACCTTTTTTTAAAGCTTTTATTGCAAAATACTCATTAGTAGGTTTGTACTGAGATAGGATAACCTTTCCAAAATGTCCTCTTCCTAAGACACTTAACAACCGAAAGCTTTCCATTGACATTTCTCCTGACTGTCTCCTAGAGTCTGGTTCTTTGCCTAGAGTTTCAATAACTGATGATGACCTTGAAGATGATATCCTCATATTGCTTGTTACTTCAACTATTTGATCCTCATTGCTGGGAAATTCTAGGACCAACTTGGGTGATGGAGAAGGTGGATATTCTACTAGAGGAGTATTGCATGATGATGTTTGTGGTTCTCTGGTGACATAACTGTCTCTAGTGTATGAATCTTCTAAAAATGCAAAAGCTTCTTGTAATTCTTTTTCCATTCTTAGAGTAGAGACATTAGGAGGTGGATGTAGAGGCAAAGCAGGTTTTATTGGAGGCGTTACTGGCAGTTGTGGTGTTGTAGGAGTGGATGGTAGACCAAGAGGCCTTACACCAGCCATTCCAGCTAGAGTGACATTTGGATTCTCAATTTCCTTATTATCAATAGTTGGTGATTCTAAATTTTGTGTTATATGGGCACTTTGAATATTTTGAATTGATGGAGATGATCGTTTTAATAGTCTACCAAGTATTACTGCAGGAATAGGCATTTCTCCATAAGGTGACCTTGGAATATTTTTTCCTTGTTGTTTAAAAATCTTTCTTTGACGCTGCAACTTAGGCTTTCTTGATATAATAGGGTTTAAGAATTTAATTTCAGCAAATAAAAGCCCTTGAGGTTCTAGTTCTAATGCCATTCCGTGCCTAATATCATCAATGAACTCTTCTAATCTCATAAACTTAACGCCACAAAGTCCACGCCAATCCTTCCAGTGTATCCCTATCTCAAGTTCTCTGGATTTATCCAGTTTGATGGTGAACCTGTAAATATAATGATAATAATTTTTAATAGTTGATAATAACAAAACTGGTATGTAAACAGTTAAGTCATAACATAAGTATGTTTGAACATAGCCTAATGATAAGATAAAATGAGTAATCACAATATGTTACGAATCATAAAGATTATAATTCAAGGAAACAAAGTTTATTATCTGAGTTCATTTGTTTCTTCCATAGAGTATATTATGAATTTAGAAATATTTTCAGGGAAAGGATAAATATAATCTGATTTATATAATCAGTAACTTATATAAATATGAAATAGGAATTGAAGTTTCAACATAAAAGTTAAATGAAAAAATATTAATATTTGCATAATGTTAGGGTGTTATAGCCATGAAGTAAAACAATTTACTAGAAAAATAGAGGTCAGGGTTCATAAGATAGAGAATACTATGTATAAAAACCTACATACATACATACACATATATATTTAATATGTTTTATATGTTGGTATTAAATAAATGTAGTGACATTTACGAGCTACGTCAAATAATATTGTAAGAGGTTAGCTACAGATGTTCATTGGTTGCAGTACTTATTTAATAGCAGGTGGGTTGCATATCAATTCACTACTTTTATATCAATAATAAAATGATTGGGAATGTACTAGCATGTAAAGTTTTAGAAATAGAAAACTTAATACCTCTGATCCCAGGCTTGTTGTGAACATGGTCTCCAGCTTGTTTGAGCCACAGTATGATTGTCCAACTTCATAACTGCCATGATTTCATTACTTGTATCTTCTTTGATGCTGTATGTGTATTTCATAGAATTCCGTATTGTTACACCTTTCACAAAAGATTTTAAATCAGAAGGGCTAGCCAAGGGGTCTCTACGACTGCGCCCAGGAACATCTTCAAGTAAATCTTGACATCCCATTAATCTCACTTCTAAAGTTCCAGTTACTTGAACACAAGGGCTGATCATTGGTGCTGGTGACAAGAACTGAGCTCTTACACCACTCGTTCCAGACAAACTAACATATCCAGGACTTGATCCGGTGCTTCTTAGTTCATGACCAAGTTCTATAAATGCAGCACTCTCAGCAGGTAGCTCTTGCCGGCGCATGTCCAGTGATCTACGCAGAAGGTCAAGTTTCTGAGTTGACTCTACAAGGCTTGTTTGAGCTTCTTGTAATGCCTTTTTATCAGTTACTTTTTTATCACTCTGCAAGAGTCGAATAGCATTCTTAGAACCTTCAACTACAGCTGCCTCTATGCGTAACCGGTTTCTTAATTCAGCAATTCTCTCATCTAGTAGTGGATCCACTCCACTCATGTCTATGCTTCTTCCATCGCCGTTTGCACCAGCACTGTCACCTTTCTGCTGCTTAGTTAATTTCGAAATACGCAGTTTTAGGTACTCTATTTTATCCTTGGAGTCAGCTAGCATTTGATGAGCCTCAGCAAGAAGTTTTTTGTCTCGAGATTGATTACTACTGCTAATGCTCTGTATCATGTTCTCAGCACCCTGTTTCACCTTAAGTTCTATATTTAGCTGTTTTTCGAGTGAAGCTAACTTACGATCAGCGGTTCCCTCACCGAGCTGCCGCTGCTGCTGGGCCGCCTCCGAAGCCAGAATAATCTCCTCATCATAAGACAGATCTTCAGGTGACGTAGGGGTCGACTGGCCGCGAGACAGCAATAGCTGTGATTCTAACTCTTGTAAGTCTGATTTAAGCTCATTAAGTTTTAAATTAGCTTTTTTTACAATATTCGCTACGTCAGATAGCGATCTTCGATCAGTAGCAACTTCGCGCAGTTTCTCGGCACCTTCTTTTATTTTGAGTTCTTTACGTATCTCTCTACGTATGACATCCTTGAGTTCTTCCAACTTGGAGGGCAATGCTATTTCTGGAATACATTCAGTCTTAATTCCATACTTGACACCCAACTCGTAGAGGACAGGATGTCGAATATAATAACCTGGGTCTGCCATAATTGAGGATGCACAGTCTAACGTCAGTTAACCATAATTATGTGAGAAAATATCACAAGTATTGCTTGAGGATCACAAAACGTAGAATATAATAAAGAATATAAAATTGTAAAACCTTTTGGGAACTATATGCGAAATCATTATGACAAAACTAAATCTAAATTAATTAAATTAATTAATTAGAAAACAATTTATAAACAAGCTCATCGGTCAACGATACCAACGAAACGACGAAACGAAATCCTACCATTAGACCATAGACTTATAGATGATGTAAACCATGAACAAAATTAGCAATAAAATTGATGTGTTACCAATTTGTGTGTCTCTTTATAAGGCTTTGGCCAGAAATAACTTATAATGAAACATTTAAAAATGTTGTAAAACATTAATATAATATTATTTTATTGATTTTTTAACATTTCATATATAATAAACATATTTTTCGAAAGTAGAACGTAAAATTAACGAGATAATAAAAATTGTGTTACCCTAGTCACTGATTGTGTATGGGAGCAGTCTGTGCACTATTCGTGGAAGAAAATAAATATTATTACTATTTTTTTAACTATTTTTTTCTATTCTTGTTTCAAAACCGTAAAGATAATACAAAAATCTCAAGTTTGTTAATATATATTTTTTGGCTTTATTAATGTTTGAATTTACTGATATTTTATTTTAGGTTATTGTCCTTTAGTATTTTTTTCTGTTGTTTTTATATTATGTACAGCTGAATAGCATATTAAAGTTTTTTTTTTCATAGTCATAATATATAATATCTAAGTAGGTTTCAACCACAGATAATGGTTTTACCTAAAGTAAGTCTAAATTCAATACTAACAAAAGTATAATTATTAGCATAAACCTAAACTCCAGTTACTCCCATAAATATTTAACCACACCTCATGTTTTTGAATACTGCTGTGTATTTCAATAATAGTAATACTAATGATAGTTTTTTATATATAGTTTATTACTGTAATATAACAGCGACAAAATTTGCCACGTTGACAAGTTTCGAACAGTCGTTTAGTGATTTGAAATTTGTATATTAATATTGTCTTATTACTATAATGGCAATTATGATTATGCTATAGCTGCTACCTGCTATAGTATAGCAGATTGAACAACCTCGCAGTATTGTAGTATTTGTTTCCAAAAATATGCTAAAACCATACAAGATAACAAAATTTAAGAATTACTATCCATGTAAGGTATTGGGCGAAATCGTGCGTCACTGGATGTGTTGACATTTAAAAATGTCTTGAACTTATAAATTCGGGCCGAACAGAAAAAGTCAAAGTTGGCAGCAATATACATTCGATCTCATCGCTGACTAGTGTATAATAGCATAGATAAAGAATGTATAGATATATTCTGTCTTGATTTGACGGCTGTCATATTCAATTCCAGATTCTAGCAAGCTTTTTGCTTTCACTTCCTTTTCTTTCTACATAGAAGTAATCTATTGAAGTAGTTAGTTAAATAATTTTTTTTAGGTTAATTTGCAATAGTGCATTTTTGTGAGTAATTAATCTGCTAAGGTTTAGATTTTTATAACATAGAATGTGCTAGAAGAAAATAGAGTAACTGTCAAGCGGCGCGAAGTGTCTATTGATGTATAGTGTACTTGTCATATTTGTTTTATTTAAGAAAGTTGTGTCGTCGTTTTAATGGGAAATAATGCCAGTTAAAGTTGATATTACTCCACCGCCTCCAGCAAACTCGAAGCAACCTGGCGTCACTAAATCTTTATTGTACAACGGCTCTAAATTTCAAGGGCATCAAAAATCCAAAGGGAATTCCTATGAAGTGGAAGTAGTTTTGCAGGTTAGTGTTAATACGCAAATTCATATACGTCGTCTATATTTCAATTTATTTTGAAACTGGGATAGAATTAAGTAAATATAAGTTTTAACGAATCTTAAGCGAAATAGTTATTTCCGTCATCTTAACGAATTCGGATGTAAACAAAAGCATATTTGCTTACAATTGTAGTTAAAACAAATTTTTATATGCATTATGTTTTTGATTTTTGTCATAGCATGTAGATGAGGAAAATTCATATCTCTGTGGATATTTAAAAATTAAAGGATTAACAGAAGAATTTCCTACATTAACAACATTTTTCGATGGTGAAATTATATCTGCGAAATATCCTTTTCTTACAAGAAAATGGGAAGCCGATGAAGATGTTGATAGAAAACATTGGGTAAGTTCATGAGACTGATTTTAAAATACCATCATAATGTGTTTTTATTCTGAAAATGATTGCATGTTTATAGAATTGAATAATACCTTTAAGTAACATTATTACTTACAGAGCAAGTTTGATTTATTTGTACCATACCTGAAGACATTCAATTCTGATTCCTTTGATTATGACTCATTAGCAAAAGCAGATTATGTGTTTATGAGGTGGAAAGAACACTTTTTAGTGCCTGATCATACAATAAAGGATATAAATGGTGCTTCATTTGCTGGGTTTTATTATATATGCTTTCATAAATCTGCAGCAACTATAGAAGGATATTATTACCATCGAAGTTCAGAATGGTAAGTGTGTTAAATATTTTTTTATAGCTTTTGCATTTAAGAGGCCTATTTATTATTTATCAATGAATACTACTTCATTTATTGCACTAGTAATGTTTGAAAAATCATTAGAGACTTTAAAGTAGATAGGGACAAAAAATCATCAGATTTTCATGTACCACATTGGTAAACTGATAGATTTTTATAATTTGGTATAGTAGTAAAAAATATATATATTATTATTAAACGATTCTTGTGTGACATTATCAAATGTGGTGATTAAACAGTTGAATGGTTATATCATTAGTTAATAATGATATGAACATGTGTGTGTGATGAATATGCATTTGATGGTTTTATTCAGTAGATGGTCATGAGTTAACTAGTTGGTGTAACTAACAAATATTATTTAAATTGTTTACCTTTTATAGTTGTATAATACTAGTAACACTTGCCTCTTTAATTATTCATTTTTCTCAAGTATGTAATTAATTTCATCTTCATCATTATAGTCATTGATGATATTTGATCCATTTTCTTATTACAGGGGTATTGTATTATGTAGTTCTATGAATTAAAAATCATTCATCAGTTGCAATAGCTTCAGAAAAACAGTTAAACCTCATTACTATCCTGTTAACAGCGCTTCCATAATTTTAATATCCTATCCAGCAGCGATGGGATCCATTTACAGGGACATAAAGTACTAAGATTTATTTGATCCATAATGATACATGATTATGAATATGTCATGTGTAATTTAATTGTCAGTGATTACTGCATAATGCAATAATTAATAGAAAGACAAAACTGTTTTATTGGTTTTACTGTAACAATAACAAAAATCTTCCTGATTAAAAAAAATTCAATATAAGGATTCCCAAAACAAAGTCCCATTAAAGTTTCAGTATTAAAATAAAAAGCATATATTTTTACTAAAACCTAATCACTGAATGTTCTTTTTTCAGGTTTCAGTCATTAACATTGAGTCACGTCCCGGAACACAGTATTCAAATTTATGAGTTCAGATGAAATCACTTTGGCCGGTGACAAATTTGGATGAGTTTTTTTTTTCTCATAGTACTTACATGTTCCTTATGTCGCAATTTTGTTTAATATCTTTTAAAAGACTAAAACATTGTCTATTAAGTTTTTGCACTATAAATCAAAGTCATAGATATCAAGACTTTTTTTACAAGAACAAATGATCCAGTAGCAATTGATTCATATTATATTTAACAATGAATTATTTCGGCAGGCTGGTCCTTGCATATACTTCAAATTTAACACAAAGACAATTACATAGGTACTATGTGTTTAGTGTTAAATGGTTTTGTCCTTCTTTATTACAATAACCTGAATTATGAGTATTTTAAAAACTAATAATACTTAATATTCTCAGTTGTGATATTATGTACAAATTATAAGTAGTTTTATGTCTGAATCAGATGTTATGTTATTTTTGTATTATTATTGCATGAAGTTACCCAATTTGAAAAGAGAGAAGTATATGCAAGTTCAGTCTTGTTTCTTTTAAGAAATGGATATTGGACTGGATGTTTGTAGCATTAGGAATTTAGTGTTATTAAGAAAATTAAATATTTTTTTTTCAATAAACATCTATAAAATAGCAAACCTGTAGACTTTTATTGTTTTGTTTGCAAAACGACGTTTAATATATTATTTTCGTCACACATTCTTTAATGGATGTAAATATTATTACTAGGAATCTAAATTAATTGTGCAGAACAAATTTTATGAAATCGTATATTTCCATAAAAAATATGGATGGAACAGTAGTTTCACACCATCATTAATGAATTTGCTGCGTCATGCAGTTTGATTACTGAGTTTAGCTTTCTGTTTTGGTAATGCACTTATGACTCGGACCATCTATATTATGTGACTGTATATTGCTATGATTGTCTTAATACTGTAAGTAATATTCAATTTTAATGTTTTGTGCTTTGTTTGTAGTAGATATATTTCAAATAATATATCCACCTCTAAACAAAAGAAGCCTGAAAATCTTAATAGTTCTTATTCACGGGGAAACAGCGTTCAGCGATGAGTTGAGAGTAAGCGCATTGTCAAACTTTACACAATATGCACTGTGAAATTATTTATTTCTTTAGAATATTAATTTGCATCATGTAAAAACCCTATTGAAATAACATAGTGACTAGTTTCTTTCTTCCAACATTAGGAGACAGTCCAATGCAAGATCTTATACTTTGGTATTACTTTATTACTTTTTGGAATTATATTAGTCATAGTAATTCCAAATAACTATCACTGACACTGTTGGCATGAAGTGCTTCTTGACAGATAGACACTTCCAGATTAAACAGAACATATATAAACCCTTCAAAAAGCAATATTGTACTTATATTTTTTGTAACATTCCAAAATAAAAAGACAATAAAATTTCTTTTTCAATATTTTTAATATAACATCCATATTTACAATAGAATACTGGCATCATTTTCTAATTTTTATCAATTAATTTATAATGTAGTAGCACATTTGAAATATGTATTTTTGATAGTAAAAACTGTTAATATATTCCTGAATCAAGCACACAATACAACATTTATTTCAATATTCAAGCTAAAATGGATTGAAAGAAAATATTCGTATTGTAACTTTTTAAATTTGCAAAACGATTCTAAGAGTTATTGTGTCGCAACGTACTATTTACTTTCTGGACACTTTCGTAGTGTCCTGTTCTGGTATAACCAGACATTGAGCGTAGCAGTAGGCTATTCATTATCATCAAAGAAATGTACGCTCCGCTAGCCTCATTTCGATCTTTATTAAGTGGAGAAAATCAATCGCCTATGTATCTTTCAAGACCCCGTAAAATATATGACTTGGGTTTGTACAGACACAACACAGAAGTCTATAATTTTTTTTGTGTTAAAACGCAAAATAATATTCTGGATAAAATAATAGAAAAAAAAAACAAGTCGACTCCATGCCCCATATTATAATTATTATTACGGTTAAATCAGCAGAAGATTAAAATCACAATGTATAAACTCCGCTTTTGATACATTTTCATTTTATATATTCAATAAAACACTGGTTTAGATTAATGCAATTAAGATACATATTGGTATTTTCAATAATGATTTATATGGCAAGTAAGGGTTAATTATGCAGAGCACTATTTAGTTAGGGTCTCCTGATATCCGACGAAATAGATTACGTTTCGCCTGATTCAGGGAGACCATTATTAGACATTTATTTTGGTATGGTGGGCTACATTAAGTTAAGTAAGTTAAATGCTGAAAGGTAAATTTTTACGAATTAATAAATGTTGAATAAATGATCCGTATGTACGGTTGTTTTAGTTAAATAATTATAGTTTGAGATTACTATTTCTTTTGTATTTCTTTAGGCGTAATTAAGTTTTTATTCATAATATAGTTTCTTAATCTAATTATTCTCTACATATCTACTACGATAAAATTACATTACATAATTTTAGAGGTTGTTCAATATCTTAATACTTAAAATAAACTTTGGTGGGATCGTTCACATGCATTATAGTTGGGCTACTACACTTTTAATTTTGAGAATAAATAAAATGGGTGTTAGATTTACATCCATGTCGTCATCAGTAGCTGATTTGGAACTCTTGAACTAATGATTCGCAGTAATATATTTATATTGTGATTATTTAAAATTTAGCAATTGTTACGTATTTTTTTTGCTAATACAATTCAGTGATCAATTAAGAAATTACGATTAATTTAATAATTTATAGTTATTCCATATAAATACCAAATTTTAAATGATGTATCTAAATATGTTTACACTCAGATACAGATATCAGCGACGATATATTTCGAAATAAAATGAGAGTTAAATTCAAAAGTTCATTTTAAAAATTATAATTAAAAATATTTGAATTTAAATTATAGATAGCTAATCAAGTCATGAAAACGCAATACAAAATTAGGTGGGTTCGAATTGTCCGAAATTGTTTAATTATTTTGAAGAATTAAATATAGATATAGGTACAATTATTATATACATAGTTTATAAAAATAGAATTAGGTTTGCGCAATTATTTATCTACATAAGTACTTAAAAGTTATAAGGATCGAGTAAGAGGCAAGCCAGTGCCGTGTGTTGTGTTATTAATAATATACACAGAAAGAAACAATTGTTTCATTTCATGAGACTAAGTCACAACAACAAAAATATACATCGATGAAATATAAATAAGTGATTAATACAACGATTTATATAATACAAAACAACAATAATACTAAACAAAACATCAATTTTCCATTCAGTAGGCAAAATAAAACATTCGAGAAGGATATTTACACGAACTTATACACTTAATAAAATAAACTATGACTGTAATATTTGGTTTTGAAATAAATAGGCTTAATATATTGAAAGCTATGAAGACAAAGGTAAACCGATGTAGTTTATTTTATTACAAATGAATTAGCAGTAGGTGGTTATCTTAATAATAGTTATTTGGCGCATTTAAAAGGTATAAACGTTATTCCCATAGCTTCCATTATATGACGTCGGGTAACATCCAGTCGTTCGAGTGAGGTCGCGGGATTCTATCTTTTTGTTGCGTCTTCGCTACTGAACCAATGCCTTAAACCCAGAAGACTGTAGAGATTTTGGTCGTTGCCGTGATTGCGTGTAGGATCAGCGTTACGTTGTGCCAGCTTGTGAAGATATCTTTGGTAGGCTTCTTGAAGTTCCTGATAGTTATTAGGATTCATCACATGTGGGTAGCTACGCGGGCGAAAATAGTGAGGGTATGAATGATGATGTCGTCTTGGATTTTCGTGCATTGGGCCATAGACGCCACCGACTGGGTTTCGACCACGCCAATAATCTTGTAGATGGTGAAATGGATAATTGGGTGGTGGAGTTTTCGGATGCTCACTTGACCAAGGATATCTGTAATATATGTTATTTGTCAAATCAAAACTGCTTGGCTTTTCTTCGGTATTTGTCTTCGTATCAGGAAACGATTGGACCGGTATTGATTTCTTTGAGTTTTCTATTGGTTTAGGTTTGTTGCGGCGATATTGTAGTTTTGTACGTGTACCTAATATACTATCTTCGGAAGATTTAATTGTTTCTTTGGAAAAGTTGTCATCAGTAGATACTTCCGCGTATCTGCTAATAAGTTTGATAGCTTCTCCAATATCGGTGTAATCATTTTCAGGATTGAGCTTGCTCTCATCTCTGTCTTTGTTATTTGAGATAATAGCAGAGGATTTTATGTTTGCGTCATGTGCTGTTTGGCCATCAGTCGCATTGTCATCAGGATTTGAAATTAATTTATTGCTGGATGCTATATTGCTGTTAGCTGACGTTTCATGTGAAATTTTAACGTGATAATTTACAGAAGGCTGATTATTATTTTCCTCGTCATAAATAACAGGATCAACGTTCACGTGTCCGTACACCTTTTCTTTTTGCCCTTGGTCAGTCGTATTATATGAATCAATGTCACTGACCATTGGACTGTCACGCTTCGGTTTATCTGAGTGTGATAACATATTCGTAGCAGTTTCGTTAAGAGGACTTTGCGCTTGTTGTAACTTTAAGAGCTCTAATTCAGCTTCAATGCTGGAGGCACCATCAGAGACGCTGTTACCTTTATTATCGCCCTGTGAAAAACTTGGTTGAGGGTCTTGAGCCTGGAAAGCAAAATAACTTTGTTATTTATTTATTCTGTACACACAATAAAATTACAAGAAACATATTTTGTATGAGTAGTTAGTACAAGGACACTACTTTTTCGGAATCTGAAAAATTCCAAAAAGTGGTAAAGTGATACAGTTAGGCAAACTTAGTTCGTACCTAAATAATTATATGTATAAAACACAAATGTAATATTCTATATATCTATTTTATACATATTCGAATTAGATCATTGTCATCAAGCTACAGCGAAGTAGAAAATTGTGACGTGTTTTTTCAATATCGAGAATATTTCAGAACCTCTTAGAGTAGAGTCTAGTAATCCTGCGCCTATGCTCAAGGCTTGCAGTTAGTTTCGACCATATCTGTTATAATTGCAGGCTAATATTGAAAATCTACCAATTGCACACACAAATCTAGGGATATTATTAAAAAAAAATTAATCAAAATAACATACCTGTGCTGATGGCTCCTGTTGGAGTGGCGCGGCTTGAGGGTCCAGCCCGATGGGGATAGAAAGCTGTAGGGGTCCCGGTTCGTCGTCACCATAGTCGTACAGCACATCTCCGTTGCTCGGCGCTGAAGTGAATAAAGCATTCAGTTGCTCTAGAAGTATTTGCTCGTTCTCGGACTTATGAACTGTGACAACCTGGAAAGAAATTTTCATAATATAGCTTCTATAAATACACAACTAATTGTTTACTGTTCCACTTTAGGATTGTGATCTCAGGAAGAGCAGAGATTAGGCCAAAGCCAACAATGTCGTCAAGTAGAATGATTTTTCACGTCTATGAGAATATTTATTACTTTATTTCTATAAATATTATAATTTTAGTATATTATCAAATTATAAGTATTGTTATAATTTGTATGTGTCTTTTGTTTTGTTGTAACTACTGTTAGATAATTTAGGTCATTATCTCTTTATCACTTTGGTATTAAATTCGAACTGTTGCCATCTTTCGCCACTTACCACTCATGGCTTGAGAGGGAGATAATGCCTCTTAGCATTATGTCCACCTCTGTAAATACCTAGTTGTTTAGTTTGTAATAAATGAATAAATACAATGAGGGCTTTTCGTACATGGAGGTGTTTAAATTACTATTTAAATTTTTATTTACAATTTAAATTACCATTTAAATGATTTACATTGTAGCAGAGATGAAAAGGAACCTGGGATCGGAAAGTAAGTTTCTTAAATAATTATCTACTACTCTTTATGAATTACACCAACCATTATACTGTGGTTTCCGTCGTTTAAAATGTAGGAACTTATATAAAGAAATAATTTTATTATTTGAATTTAAATATATCAGCTATATAATTATATAAATACCTATACACATACATACATTACTAACATAGTTATCTAATTCACATAAAATATTTAAATATCTACTTAGAAATAACTCCACTCGGACAGGAGAAAATTTAATATATATTTTTTTATTCTGCAACATCAACTTTTCGAAATTTAAACACCGTTCAACACTGCTAGCCAGAGAGTATTGGTTTGAGGTTTTAATGCCATATATCAATGTCTTCTTTATTCTGAATTATATACTCGGCCGGCCACTATTTATTAGTCTTACGAACTTATTTCGGATAGGTACCAAAAATGTTATTTAATTTATACAAATTCAGTAAATGTACCTGGACACATCCCTGCCGATCGAGCCGTTGTCCTTTAGGACAGACCAGTGGAGTAATGAATAGAGATTTGGTGGTGATTCTTCTTGGAGGAGCATTCTGGTTGCCGCTTTCAGGACTTTGGAGCCAGGAGCGCCAGGCGAGTTCGTCGGCATGTCGGTCGAGGGTGCGGGGCGGCGCGCGGGTGGTCGTCACGGGCTCGGGCTGCCCGCCCGCTTCGCTCTCCGCCCCCACCAGTGCACACGACACCAGTAGTAACACGAGCCACGAATACTGCATGGCAGACACCTACAGAGAATATTTTTACTTATTTTATTTGCTTGTCATTACTGTAATTAAACCGTATAGTCTATGTTAAGATAATAAAAAGAAATAGATCATCTGACACCAAACCTGTCACTACAAGTGCTGTACAGGTATTTTACTGTGAGAAATATTGCTAGTAATTTGAAGGATGTTTTGACCACCGACTTAAATTAGGCGCTAACAAACAAATATGACCCAACAGAAAACTTCTGTGATCGATCTCAGTGACTATATTTCCAGGTAGGATAGGCTTAACTGAGTTTGGTTATGGATTACACATATTCATAGGTGTTACAATTTAACAACTGGTGAATACATGCTATTTCTGTACATAAAATTAAAGCTGCTTCGGTGCGTACTAAGGGAGTGTTTAGTGGAGAAAAACGTTTATTCATAGAGAAATTATATAAGGCACGACTAACAAGACCATATGGATTGAATGGTCCATTAGTGACCTAAGTGTGTTAATTATGTAGTCTTATCATTCATAATATAGAGCATAAATAGAATCCGGAAAGTGGTTTAATTCCGAAAACTCTACATACCCGTTTTATACATAAATATAACTACGTTTTATAATACATAACAAAGATATAAGTCAATATACTGGTCCGTTAATTCAAGGAGTTAGGGATAGGTGGCGAATGATCCAGAAGAAGTATGCTGTCAACTGGATCAAGGTTTGGCCTTATCCATTAGTGCAATAGCTCGACCATTCATTGGAACCTACGTGTACTTATTCATACCTACTTCTATTGTCGCCATTCATCCGTTACCCGGTCCCATTAGCTTTGTTTCCGGAACATTTTTGTCTTATAAAATGACTCGCGATTATAACACAACTCAAAATGCAAGTAGCGGATTAAATAATATTAAGGCGATTAAAAAGCTATAATCACGATCTAAATACCACAAAAACTGGACCTTGGCCCTTATTCACGCATGAAAGTGAAAGCAGAGAATGAACTACAAGAAGTTATCTTTTTCGGCGTCACTTTTACACTTGAAATTGTATAAAAAGTTATTTAAATTTTAAAAAGCAGTCAATTAAAAACCTCACGAATGTTGTCGAGTTGTTGAGATGTCGATCTGTAAACGTGTCCGAATCGAACAGTAGACTTGCACGTGCACCAAAAGAAATCAAAAATAGTAGTAAAATATACATTTGTTATTTCGAGGCGATGTAAAACCTCGATGCTTTTAAATGGTTCATGATTAAAGATTAAATTTTTGTTTTGCCCCATCTAATGTTACAGACACACTGTCTACCTGTTAAATAATTAACTTAATTTATTAATTGTTTTTTAATGACACCGTTCGAGGTTGAGAATTGCGTGTGTATAAATAAATGCTTACGAATTAAGCATAACAGGTACATTTAGCTGTTCGTATCTCACAGATTATCCTCAAATAGAGGCATCCAGAATAGTTTGGTAGATTTGTCCCAGGTTTAAATAATATTGTTGTATTTCCACATTATGAGCTGACTTCTTTATTTATTTCTTTTCATTGTTATGATGTGCAATAGAGAGTATAGTAATCTATTCTATTTTTGTCAATTTTAGCACATATCATAACTAAATATATATATGTCCTTAATGCTTCACTCATATACTTGGTGAATAAATTAAAAACTGTATTTATAAAAATCAAAATTTTCAGTTGTTCGGTTAAAAAAACAATTTTAAATATATCTATCTATAAAAGAAAAACAGACCGAATTCCATACAGGCGACCTGCAAATGTCATCTTTTTACTGGATTGAAAATGCTTGGTATGTGTCTATTGAACACAACTACAATGCAAATTTTGAATCCCATTGAAGGCTTCCGACAAATTTTTAGGACTTCCGATTGACATTGTATTATGCTTACTGTGGCAGCTTGGACTGACAAATTAACGTGCCTTTTTAATCAATTCTAATATCACTTTCAAGTCCTATTGCTGAAAAAGTAATAACAGATAATTAATGTATATTTTATTTACCAAACATATTTATCTATTGTAAAGTTGTACATACTGCCTGTCGGCCCTCTCCACCGTCAACACTAACGTGATGGTGAGAACGTGTGACAGGTGGTAAAAATTATGTACACTTAGAGAAAGCTTTTTTTTATCACGTTAACACAATTCGCATAAATATCTCTTTACTCAACAATGTAGTTACTGATATTATATGCATTACTTACATGGCTAACTAAAGTAAATTGAAAAAAAAATTGAAAGGACGACAGATCCGAAGGTGACTTAAACTTCAAAGTCAGCTTGTAAAATTTATGACAAAACACCGCAAATTTCTGCTCTCCTGGTGTACTTGTATTGCAAACTCTTTACGATGATTACTTATGACATAAATAACAAAGTATTGCCATTTCCTTGACCCTCGAACAACCACAGATGGCTTCCATACACTTGAGTAAATAATTTGGTGCGTAAAACAAGGGCAGTGGCTGTTGACCCCGTCGCAATCTATCGGCGGCATCTGGCAATGATCTCGCATCAGGCGCCGCCCGCGCCGCCGTCGTACACACACGCGGAAGCTTCTCGCGGGATCTGACCGTGTTCCAATGCCTGTTTGATTGAATTAGTTGTTTATCTGCACCGCCTCAGCATGAAAAGGATTAGAAAGTGCTAAGGGCTATTCAGTCTTTATGAATAATTTACTATGTTTGAAAAGCGAACGGTTGTACAGATTAGATCTTAGCGGTAGATAGAAAGATCCAATTATCTTTTAGTAATCGTTTTAGTGATCAGATAATAACCGTAAGTCGAGATGGCTTCTGACCCAATGAAATCATTCTATTTACGTTAAACACTCATGTTGGGTATTCCGTTTGTATATATTAATATCAGCGTGCACCAAATCCTCGAATGTTGAACCCTACCTTGACATGTATGCGAGAGAGAGACGACAGTCACGGAACGGAGGTGCGCGAGCGCAGGGTTGCACACAAATAGCTTTCCAGTCCGCACTCGATCGAGTGCTTCTCAGAATAATCGGCGTCTGAATTCAAGATATAAAAAGTTGACTGAAACACACCGATGATAAGGGTACAGGTAATCGTGAGGAATAGGTGCCTACAATCGACTTCAATAATACAAGCGAGCCGCTAGGTATTCTTATTGCGCTTTAACCTACTCATTAAAATGTGTCTGCACTCTGCATCCTTTAAATAATTAATTAATACGATGATAATCAACAACATTGAGCAAGTAGGGAACGACGTGCAGTTCTAACTTTCTACGGCCACGTTTGCTGATGCAGACAACGGTTACCCTACCTAGTACTTACCCGACACAGGATAACACTAATGAATGAATTAACGCATAGCGATTTAATACGAGTGTTTTCGTATACATTTATGATTATCTTTCGGAATAAGGTTAATTTCATGAAAAAAATATCAAACTTCTATAGTAATGTAACGCCTAAAATTAGGTATAATCAAATTATCCAATTACATCCAACTCGGATATTGTTTATTTATATCTTGTTATTTCCCTGTCTAAACTGTTAAAAGGGATTTTTTTTTCACCATTATATGAAACATAAGCGTAAGTAGCTCCGAGATATTTTTGGAAGATAAAATTGAGCCCCGAAATTAAGATTAGTGACCGCGGCTAGTACACTCGTTAATACCATTAATGTCTATTGTATGGTAATGACGTGATGTTGAGAAAGTGTTGTGGTACGCTAACTGGACAAGCACGACGCGACGTCGCGATGTCGGTCAAATTTGCATATTAGGTAACCGCTGCTGTTTGAACTCCGTGGACAGGATATCGATTATTGACACACCCCGTCACTCATTTTCTAAGCCAATTTTAACATACATAACTTCCTTGTTTGTACTGAACAATTATCACATAAAAATATTGATCTTGTCACACACGCACACTAATACATACATTACACGGTACTTAATTTACCATCAATTAGGATATTAAAAGTTTGTCTGTGAAAAGTATCATCAGATGTTTAATATACTTATATGGGACAAATAAAAATGATTCACGTGTAAAAATCTTACAGAAATCGGTGTGGCATACAAAAAATAAATCTCATCAAACATGTTACAGCCTTTTTATTTTAAAACTGTTATGAATATACGTTTAGAAGTTTTGCGCAAATTCGTTGTATGAATTTAAGATGGGATGCCAAGCATTAAACAGTCAATAAATAAAGGGAATACCATTTCCGTGGACGCCTTGATGGCCATGTAAACTATAAAGCATTTAGGTTTACGGCATCGTTTCAGCAAAGTTATTTATATCTAAAATTATATTTCTGATGTAGCCAAGGTGAGTAAAGACACACTGTTTGTCGATAGAGTCAAACTGACATCCAAATCGAAATTAAAAGTTAATTTGGGTGTTGCGAAAAATATGTTTAAAAAAAAAACGAAACCAGTAACGCCCACTAATTAAATGTATTAATAAATGTGTATCGATGAATGAAATCTACGGTAACATGCTAAATTTAAAAAAGATGCCGCTTGGTCCTTTATTTTCAATTAGTTTTAGCACAATTAAACTCGTTTTCTAAACAGTGTCTTGTAGTGTCCTAATTTTCAACTCCCTCAGTTGCCCAGTTTACTCACGCAGCAAGCTGTAATTCGTGAGAATGATATTCGCGAAGCGACGGTGCCACGGTGTGAAACAACCAAAGATCACAAGGAAATGGTTCTTTTCTTTTCTACGAAATTTTTCTCTTATCGTCATTTCATATCGTTAGTTATTATACTGTTTATGAAAACAACAAATTATGGTGATTCTTTCACTTCAATTAAGATTGAAATTTAAAAATAATCATTGAGAAGAGAAGAAAATTTAATCTTTACTTTGTTAAGAAACTTCACTATTAATGAAGTAAATCTTGTTTCGCTTCAGAACAACATTATATAGCTTCCTATTGGTTTTCCTCAAGTTAAGTACAGAAATCGTGGAACACTTTCAGAATCCGTTCTGAATTTTACGATAACATCCACCAATATACTACTTAGTTAATAGACAATATATTAATTATTCAATGATTGTTTAAAATGTGTCAGTAATTCATGTTCAATCAATCTAGGTTCACCAATATTTAGTTAAATAGATAAACCATTACATTTAGCATTGGAAATACATGTATAAATAACTACAAGAATCAGAAAACTATTCCTTGTTTTTCGGTACCTATAAAGGCAATTTTGACACTGTTGTGGATATGTATGTCGGCGACTGTCGGGGATTGCTGAGAGCGGCGTTCGACCTACTGACTGATCGGTGAACATGCAGCGCACTTCACTAATCATTCAGTAAATTATTATAATATTATTCGTAGATATACTAATACTACATATTATTAACACTTTAGAGATTATCATGAATAGATATATTCTCTAAGTATTTGAGAGTTATATACAGTTGGTATTTTGATTTTGTTTTGTTGTCTACTGTATAAAATTATCTATATATTACGTTAAAATCAATATAATATCTACGATAGGTTCTCATAAAACAATACATTAGTTTTCGGCACTGTCAGTAGACGGTGTAATATACTTGAATTATGTCAATAGTTCTTATTATCGCACGACACTATGGCTGAATTTTAACTTAAGTTATATTTTTGTTTGAAGATAGTATTATATCAATCATCCCGTATAAAAGCAAACGGACATAATCAGTGAAGTGCGTAGTACGCACGTCGTGTCTGGATGGTCCCCGACACGCTTCCAAGACGAGAAAACGCAACAAAGTGTATTTATTTTAAAAGGCCCATTCATCTCCCTGTAAATTTCCACTCCCTCAGTTTCAAACGATTCAGATGACTGTTCTTTTTATCGTTTTTTCTCTTTCAACTCTCGGCTCTTGCAACATTATTTCTAAGATAATTTGTTTGTTTACGAATTCATCGTGACACCACCAAGTTTACATTGTGTTGTCCTACATTGTTCTACCTTAAATTATAGTCTGAACATCGTTGACAGCTCTGTTAGAAACTTAAACAGCGGTTTGCAGTTGCAAAGTGATTATGTAACGTAGTTATTTCAATGGGAGGTTTTAAATTGGAAATTGTTGGTAAAGGTTTCATTAATTTTGTTTTTAATAGTATATGATCATTAAATTTTATTTTGGCACTTAAAAGTGTATGCAACTAAACATTTATGTACTCGTTAAACGTCTAGTTGCAAACGCTTTTAATGATTGAAATGCTAAAGAAATTCGTTTGCTAGCGTTATTTAACGAAGCACTTCTTAGGGAACAGATTTCGTTGGTTAATAATCAATTACAAATAAATCACGCTCCATCTCATGGTCGTCGCCGCTCCTTACGCGATGAATATGCAGACACCGTCGGGCCTTTAAAGGTTACCTGAATGCACTGTTGTAGGACTAGGTTTAGTAATCGACGTGATAATTATTTGGTAAAAGACAATATTTCTGAAAACTTTTTAATCGCGCATTCAATTAATACTCGTACCATAATGGTATAATATTATGATATAGGTATGACAGACAATGGCGTTTGCGATGTATTTTCTTTGTATAAAATAAGTTATTGCTTGACAACCATTCTACCTGATGGTAAGTGGTGGTCAGATCTAAGTCGGTGAACGCACTAACTAATAAAAGCCTTTTTACTCCTCCTTTGAAAACTCCTTCATCATAAGTAGGCGGAACACCGACGCGGGCAGGCTATTACATACCTTTGCAGTGCGTAAATATCGAATGACGAGGCGAACGATGTATATCAAAAAATAATATAAAATGGCAAATATTTTGTATTTATATACAGTTATTAACGGGTCCGATCTAACGTAAATGCAATCGATAGCTAGCATAAGCTTAGCATACGAGACGAGTCTGTAACATAGTTGTTTAGGTTTGGTTAAATTGTGTGTTATTATCTAGCTACAACCGTAAAATCTTTTGTGTATATTAGAAAAAAATAGGTTCAAGGTTAAATGTGTGTGTAAGGGGTTCGATACTTCCCGAGTCCATGCCAATTTGCCTTGCTCCTAATCCAACGTACTGAACATCGGACAAGGTTGGTGTGCTATTCCGTCCGGTTTAATCCTGTCCCGTATGATAATTAAAGTCACATGACATCCTCCTTTCATCAGGACCTATAGTTGACAGATCTACGTTCAAGATGTTCCATTGTAAGTGATCCAGTAATGTTAATTATGTACTATCATAAACAATTCTGAACGTTTACCATAATCTTGGGATATTTTTAAATCTTATGGCACAATTCTTATGTCCCTTGAGTGCGGGCGTCGACTGAGGCTTACCTTGAAGAGAGACGCGCTTCTTCGTGCGCCGCTCACATTATAACGGGCGCCTGCGTTCGCCCACTCTGTAACAAGGAAACAAGGGTTTATTAGTGAGCTTCCTTACGTAATTATAAAGGTAATGATTTATTAGCTGAGTAACTTTCAAACTGTCATCTCAATAATTAATAAATAAGTTAAGTTCTTGAACGGTTTTAAGGTCTACTCAGTAAAAACGTACATAATGGGTATAATAATTATTGGTTGAAACCCGGCACTAATTGTGAATTAGAAAATGAAAATTGTATCGAAAAATGTACTCGTGATCTCTATCCGTGCTAACTGCGAACTAGAAGGATAAGTTTAACGTAACCCTTTTGCTACCCTTTGTTTGTCGAGTATTCATAAGAATTACTCTTCCCACTTCACTTGTTCTCTGTCGGGAAACATCTTTGCGTTTCACTTGTTTTAATTTTCGTGGGAATTATGTGTCAAATTTTTCTACTTGGTGACGTAAAATGTAAATTAATTCGCAACTGAACACACTGTGTATAGAATTATTGAAATCCAAGGAATCCAACATTGTAACGTTAAACATTGACATTGTTTTTTGTTGCTTCTCTATTTGAATAACAATACGATACAATAGCAGCAAATTTTCACGATACTAAATATTTTAAAAGCATTAAGATCGGGTAAGTTATTATTATTAAGCTGTTAGTAGATTCCAAAGGTACAATCAAGGGAGATTCCGTCGGAATTGGGTCGTAAGCGCCGGATGGTTAATGCGTAAGTTTAAATGAGTAAAGATCCTATATACACTGACACTTTTCCCAGAGCAACCGGGTTTCTTTTAAAAAATTTCTTCATGAAACTAAAATTTGGGACTCGGCTCGTTTAAAAGCTGAACCTGTCCATAAAACATTGCGTGTCTTAAACAAAATCAATGATGAATAACATGGTTTAAACATGATCTTAGATTCACTGATTGAAGAACTTCTGGAGTTACAGTGAATTTCGCAGCATCTTCGTAAGTTCGCTGTCTTTTATTGGGATTGTCACTGTACAAAATCCTGTGTTCCAGCTTAAAGTTAAACCACAACCGATGTCTTTAGTACAAACACAATTTTGAGACTTCTAATGACGTCAAGGTACGTAATATTGCGCCAAAAATGTGACAATGCTGCCAATGATACAAATGTTATACATTTTTATTTTGATATATGTGTTTTTTATGTAAATAGCCTATAAACGACAGGACGAGCTATTAGTAAGCGGTTACTGTCGGCTATGGAGATTAATAACACTAAAGGTATCACAAATCAAAGATCAAAGGTATCAAAGATGCGTTGTCGACCAAGAAATGGGAAGAAAGAACGAAAGTTTTCTGATAAAATAAAAGGTAATCTTTAAGAATAAATGTTATGACAAATTAATAATACAAAGTTAATAAAGAGCTTTCTTGTAAAGCTTCACGTAAAGTAACTGTTATAAACAAATGTTGATGTTTTTACGTCAATCAAATCCCATAGTTTTTCGTATTATAAGTTGTGCTATATTTGAATCAATTCTATTTTTAAAAGTATCAGCTTTAAAAGCATTCATTACCAATAATAAAAAATCACGTAAATAAAAATTTACATTTGGTATAATGGGTATTTGATTGAGATATCTCTTGAAATATTTAGCGATTCAGAGCACGTATTAACCCTCGAGACTTCCGAAATGTTTACAATGTTTTATTATTATATTAAACAAAATCTATTAAGTATATTGAAAGCAGAATGCATAATTCTAATTGTGACTTGAACACTTCTTAAGGCTCGTTATAAAAAAATATCAGAGCGAATAACGTGAAATCGTTTCATTGAATGTAAAACACGAGGACGTAATTTTATTAGAGAATTGCAGATTTTATCAGTTTTCAGGACCGATATTTGCTTCTCAGCTGATTTTACTTATGAATCTAACATGAATCTCCCAGGTCACACACTAGACTATCATACTTATATTGTAAAGCAATGAGGCAGATAAGTTTTTCCTTTATTACCCCCACCTAAATTACTCCACCCTAGTGTAGCTTCGAGTATTTTCAATCACAAGCCTGTGTATGACCTTGTTACTTCGATTGTGACTTTGTTGTAAGGTTTAATAGGCCATTATCATATTCCGTGCCTATACAAACATTCATTCGGTCCTTTTCAGCTGACAGAGAAATACATAGATCGCCACATAAAATATTCTGTATTTGGGATAACATTAAAAATATTGTAGCTATCGTTTCCAGAAACTTCTATGATATCCAGTGACGTAATATTGGTAATGTTAATATATTATTAAAAGTCAAGTGGATATAATTACGTTAACTATATGATAAGTAACAGTTTAATACAATTTCACTTTATCTGTCCCTTTGAACATCGCTTCATCTTGGCTTCTAGACAACCAAACATCAATATAGAATGTAAAATATAGCTACAGAGATGTTCAGCGATATTACAATACACAAAGAATATCCAGACAAAGAGATTAGCCGTCATTTAGTGGACAAAGGCAATGTCAATATTGGTTTGTATGGATGTAAACAGATCGGCTCCCGAGAAACCGACTACACCGTCTGATGGGCTCTTCGGTATACAATATTTATTATACTAGACTGTGGAAATCTTTTATATATACTCGTACCGCAAACCTGGGATTTCGTGGGCGTAACAAAAACAATAAAAAAGATCCAGCACAATCATATTTCAATGAATTTGTTATAGTTGTATAGTGGTTATGAATTAGCAAATTATATATCTTTTAATACGCTGTAGGTTTAGATGGAGTAAGAAAATTGTACATCGAATGCTAGCGAGAGTTTTAGGAATGAATACTGTTATATGTTTTTCAGGCTGGCCTACAAGTAAAGTGTATGTATGTCATTATTTTGATAGAACATAGCCTTGTTTATTTCTTATTTAATTGATTAGGGCAATCTCCAACTTTCAATCTTATGTTCAATTTTAGGGACATACAACTGTCTTTTTTATAATATATTTAATAGTAATGCGTAAACTTCTGCGTGATCTTGCCGCCTACAGCCAAAGACTTGGTAGATTTTATGATGACAATTATTTTAAAATGTAAAATTACATAGTAAATGTTAAATATAAAGAGTAAAAAAGTTATTCAGATTACATTCACTTTTTAGTTTTGTATTTAAAAAGATTCAGCCTTTGAAAGTTTTATTACCCATTTATCGTAATGAGTTTAATAACACTAGTGCGGCCCGGTGCATAGCTAACTTCATGCTTTAAAATACAATCGCGCGGTAATACCGATTTCAATCCGACATTGACAATATTGCTTTCAAGAGTACGAAGTCACGTGACCGTATATTGAACATTGGAATTGGATTGGCTTTAAATCGAAATTAAAATTAACTTCGAGAGTAGACCCACAGTTCTTGCCTTATTATCGATTAATGTCGGCATTTGTTCTGTTATTGACGAAAATAAAAAAATTAAAATTAAAAACTGGTCGAATGTTTCCTGATCGCATGTTTAGGATGTGCGATAAAGTGGAAGACGGAGATCGGATCTGATGATTTAACGGATTCTACCATCTATAGTTTAAACAATTTGGAACTGTATAATATGAAGGTTGTTTATCTACTCCCATGCTTTAAATCCTCTATAAAAGATTCTGAAACAGTTCGCTTACTGCCAACATTAAAACACCCAATGACATAATAACCATAATATCATCCAAACGGATGATATAATGTTGTAATGAATTACATAATAACACTTATTTGTTTCTTTTCGATCTCTTCTGTGCAAAGTTTTTACTCAACAGACAGTCACATTCTTACTGCTCGATGTGTGGTATCTGTATGAATTAAAAAAAAAATAACATTGTCATTCACGTGCGTTTCACTACCAGAACGCCGTGCGCCGTAAAAAAAAGTAGGTTATTCGAATCCTCGCCATTTTTGTTCGATATTTTTACTGTTTTGTTTACAAAAAAATGAGCAAGTGTTACAAAAATGTGTTACTATACAAAATGTTAATTACTACTACAATGAATAATTCTTTCATTAATACTTAGTTTATTTGTTTATACTCAGTAACGGATGATATTAGGTTACTAAAACTGGCTGTTCTAATGTTAGCAGTAAGCTGTTTCAGAATCTTTTATAGAGGATTTAAAGCATGGTAGTAGATAAAGTCTTGTATGCAACTTTTGATAATTAGGTATTAAAACACGCATGGGATACTATTATCACACTTTGCTTCGCCTCGTGTGATAAACTCACATTCATGTTTTAATACCCCTTATTATACAACAGTTGCATAAATAACTATTATGGAACCCTGTTGTAAGGAAAAATTGCTGTTGGTTGCTGATATGTCTATGTATAGTACGGTGACGTGTGTGTTTCTATTAACATTATTTTTAATAGAAAAATTACTATCGTAACATAGGTTTTAGACATATTCGACAGTCTGTACAAATATGTAGTGTATTTCATTCCCATACATTTTCATAACATCCGCATTTGATGAATTGTATTAATCTGTAAGTATCATTGAAATAGTTGGTGCTGTTTAGATATTTGACGAATTTAAGCAAAGCGCTTAAATGCGAATGAATTGGCAATTGGAGGCGGAGGTTTACATGATGTTGTACGTAAACTAGTTACGCAAAATGCCAACTTCGATAAGTAATTATATAACGCAAGTTATGAACTCTGTATATGTTGCCCTTGTCCTTATCATGCTTAGGTTGCTTGTGTGTCTTAGATATGAGTAACAGTGACGAGTTAATCCGAATGTTTAGTTATTCCACGTTTGAGCAAAAACACTTGAAATAGTGATGTGAGTAGGAGGAATGTAGTGATGTACCTTTTAAATTATGAATATCAGCTTTGATATGTTTAAAGTATTCAATCAAGTGAATGTTACATATTTACACTTATTTCGGTCAAAATATTTTTTTGAGTACAGTTACAACACGATCCTCAGCAATAATTATTTGGATAGCTATTAGCTGGACGGGCAGACGTTGTTCTGCAATATATCCCCGGAACCCGATCATAGCGCCACCTATCGGGTCCAGTTGTGAACCTAAACAACTCTCGAATTCATTTAAAGTACAAAGAAAAAAATTCACATAAAGCACTACTGTCGTTAAGGAGGAGATCAGTGACATGCACACGGACATTCAACACAAACACACAAGATACTCATGAGTTTAGGTAATGTATTTTAAGCATTTTGCGAATTTTGATCAAAATACGACGTAAAACATAACAACAATTCGCTAAAACTTAAAATTAAATTTGAATTAGAAAGATTTCGCGGGCTAAATTGCACCTTAATCCTCTTTATTCTGAGAGGAGACCTATATCTAGGTCATTAATGAGTTGTGATTAATACTTAATCAATATACAGCAATAATGAGTCTACAAGTCTAATTGTGTCAATATTGAATATGTCAATATCGATATAATAAGAATATAGGTTGTTCTGTGTTACGTATGATGTTTTAAAATAGTTTTTATGATAGATTAAAACGTAGACTATCAATTGTGTTATGACATCTGCCCATAGTTCTCTGAAGCCCCCAAGTTAGTAGATTGTGTAAAATTAAAACGAGCTATTTTTAGAGGTATAATGTTGAGTGGTTGGTAAAAGATTCATTCCAAAATAACGTATAGTAATGTCCTACAAAAGTGTAATTCTAATATTGTGTGGATCACAGGGTATCGGGTGAGTGTGCGGTGATGACGTAGCGGATGGTTTTTCTTTTCAATAATTCCTCAAAAGATTATGTTGTTGACCCAAAGCTTTACAGCTCATAATATACTTACCCACATTCCTATCTATTTTATGAAATAAATAGGTGTAGATAAAAAAAATAACAAATCTTGAAGCCGATTCGATTCTGTAGTATAAAAAACTTATTTTTGGATAGAAAGAGTAATAATCACCACGACAACTATCCTATTACAGACTCGAGTGTCTTCTCGCAAGGTAAGAGGTAAAAGTCACAGTTCACATAGCTATTTCCATTGCAGACTTTAAATGCGTTTAAGAAGAGAGAACTCTCAGATAACGCAGGTTTATTCACAATCTTTATCTTTGTATTGGCGCATTGAATTATTAATTTCTAATACACATAATTTGTAAAAATTTGAGGTGCGAACCTTTTCAACGACTAGGCTATGACGTATAATAGAATGCCATAATGAAATTAAATTTTATAATATAAGTAAATATACAATATATCGCAACGCACCCTGTATTTGAATCGAGTCCAATTATTGGTACAAATAATATACTTTCGACGCGATCAGCGATCACAAATACTGCAAGCAAATATAGAATAGGTATATCTAAACTATATTTAGGCTGTAAGTATTGAGTTAACGACAAGAACTGTGTTAAACATATTGTGATCGAAATAAAAGAATAGTCTGTACATACTAGTATCTGTGTACTCGTAATAACAGTATTATCCTCGCGAGGCGTAAAAGCAAAACACACCGCCGTTTGTTTCTATATATTGTGTGCAAATCTCTAACGATGAAACTAAATAGTTACGCACAGTTCAATGTATTTAATAATCTATTGATTATAATTAATATTACGTTTTGTTGTTTCAATTGTTTATATTTTCCCACATATCAATGTTACAGTTAAAACCAGTTTTTAGGTAGAACGCGTTTTCCCTAGTTAGAACTAATTTTTACTAAATGCCTTTGTTAAAACTAGAATTAAATAATGCTCAAAATTGAATATCAGTTAAAACTAGTTCTTACTAGACAAAACACGTTTTTCCGAAGTGAGTCTCAGTCAAAACTGTTCCCAAAGTTCATCGTATCTTATTCTGATTGATCCCGAGACGCCCCCGCGACTGAGAGGAACCCATGAGGGTTTCCCCACGTAAAAAAAATGGTTAGGTTAGGTTAGGTTTGAATGAACGAGCACACAGCGCGCCGATAGCGTTCGGAAAGGGATTCCCCCGCACTTGTCGAATCAAGGGACGTCTCGGGATCAATTAGAATAAGATACGATGAACTTTGAGAACAGTTTTGAGTGAGACTCACTTCGGAAAAACGTGTTTTGTCTAGTAAGAACTAGTTTTAACTGATATTCAATTTTGAGCATTAGTTAATTCTAGTTTTAACAAATGCATTTAGTGAAAACTAGTTCTAACTAGGGAAAACGCGTTCTATCTAAAAACTGGTTTTAACTGTAACATCAACATCACTACATCTGAAGTGTAGTTTATTTGAAAAGTAATGGTAATGATGTTTGTATTACGATACTAACTCTTTGACGGCTGAACTCAAGTTCAATGGAAAATATAAGGGACCATAAAATATTTGTGACGGCTGGAGATTTGTATGTTTACGGACAATTTTATGTCCAACGCCCCCCTTGAGATTCACGATGAAAGGGGCTCGTCAAAAATGACCGTTGCATACAAATGAAAACACTTCGGGGCAATGGAACTTCAAATGAACCAGCACAAAAGCGGACGGATTAGTAAACAAAAAAATAAATGTGTATAAACAAGGAAGAGTAACTTTATAACATAATCCGGGTTGATGTTATGACTTTGTGGACACACAGGTTATTAATTAGTGTTGATATGGCAATGACATACGGAAATACTGGGCAAAGTTATAATTGGCCGCTTAAGTTAATTTTAGCCAATAGAACCCAAGTTTTAATGGAACGCGGTGATTTGTTCGTTTATAAAGCTGCACGCGATTTGAAAACAGGAGTGCTTATAGACCGACAGCCGGTGACAGTATGTGGTCGACCGAGTTAAGCAACTAGGGTGCTGGTGGTTATTTCTTGGTGTTTCTTACAATGGATCACTAATAGTTTGAACCTACTCTTAAAGTCAAAGCACTGACAAAAAAGTTCATTGAACCTTGGTCTTCTACTCGAGGGATTCGAGTGCAATACTTGTACGAACTTTCAATCTTTTTCAAACATAGTGTGTATTTGCATTTAGTTATCACTTACTTCCGTAGAATACACGCACATAAAAAAAAACGCTGTATCTCAATCACCCGAAAACTGTTAAATACGTATCAATTGTATATTTAATCATTTTGATTTCGTCTCATTAAGCTAGAATAAATATAAGCATGAAATAGAATTGAAAGACTAGATTTTTTATACTATGTATATCTATTGTCTGTCTGTATATCCAATTTTTTTTGTAAAATTTCATGATAAATATTCGTTTTATGACTAACTGACCTCAATTTGACCATTATGAACATTTTTGTCTGTCTGTCTGTATGTCCTGTTATAACTCAAAAACGGCTTGACCGATCTTAATGAAAATTGGTATGTAGTGAGACCACGTGATTGCGGAGATGATTGGTTATATAAAATATCAGTAAACCTAATAATGTCTAGTGACAGCAAAAAACATAAAAATTATAATAATCATGAATTAATTGTTCAACCCGAACAAAGTCGGAGGGGACCGCTAGTTGATAATAAACTTGTAACAGGGCCTAATTCGGCTTTTGTTTCTTATCGATATCCGTCAAAATTTATTTCGCTGGCATATTTGTCTGTTTGTCCGTCTGACCACACATCCCACTAAAGGTACTGAACAAATTTGGACGATACTCGGCATATCAGTAACTTATATTATAGGTCTTGGAAACTTTTCTTCCCAGGAAATGGATTTGTTCCCGCGGAGTACGAAATAAAAGTTAAGAGTCTATTAAGAGGACAGTAAATAAAATTTTGATTGCCTTGCTGCTGCTATATATAAATTACTATGTCACTAATTCATATAATTCGAAAAAGCAATTCCTAAAACAAAGTGTGGTAAAGGTAAGGTAAGGTAAAAAATGTAGTAAAGTTAAGTTATAGCCGTATTGGGACGGCTTAGAATACTCCCCCCAATCCCATGCTGGCAGAACAGGGTGTCGTAAGAGGCGACAGAAGCCAGCCTGCTTGGTGGTAGGGCTTCGCGTAAGGATTATATTATCAGTATTATTATTAAGTCATTAATATTATTAGTGGCATTACTATATTTCCGTGAAACCTGCCTGGCCAGCTACCACCCTCCTGCTTGTGTCCGCCGCCAAACGACTCGTCGTGTTCCGGCTGGGGGCTTGAGATCCAGTACTTGTTTTCTAACCTTCTTCTCATTTCCTGGCCGACAACGCATCAGTGATACCTTTGGTCTTGCTGATGTCCATGGGCGACGGTGACCACTTACCATCAGGTGGCTCGTCTGCTCGTTTGCCTGCTATTAACATAAAAAAAAGGCGTGGGTTCACTGAAGCGTAGCGTGGACGGGTTACTGGTTGATAAGTAAACGTTGGTATTTAGTTTGTCTTTGGCTGGTGTCTACTAAATCTATACAGTAGTAACTAGATAAATTTGTAGGCTTTCTCTGTAATTTTAATTTTATTGACATATTATGTGATAAATATTACTGGTCGAATTTCTACCATTTTCTAAAGTTGTGTCTGTCTTTTTGTATGTCCTCTTTTATCTAAAAACCGGATTAACAAAATCCGACCTTGATAAAAATTAGTATAGTATATGAAGTATAAATACAGGAAGAACACGTAATTGCGTGAATGATAAGCTATATGATATCGGTAGACCTTATGAATATCATAAAAAATGTTTTTCGTATTCTTCGGCAGCTATATTTATTTGTTTCTTTATATGTATGTGTGTGTGACATAGTCTATATTACTATATAAATCTGTAGTGTCTGTCTGTATGTACATTAAATTTTTTTTACCAACTTTTGTGACAAATATTAGTTTTATGACTAACTAACATAAATTTAACCATTTTTTATCTATCTGACCGTATGACCAGTTATAACTCAAGAACGGCTTGACCTATCTTAATGAAAATCAGTATGTAGTGAAAACACGTGATTGCGCAACTGAGAGGCTTCATAAAATATCAATAAATCTAATGATCTGACCAAAGCAAAAATATAAAATTTTGAATCATCATGTGTATGTCGGATATGGTCATTAGTATAGACATGAAACGAAACCCGGCACGATATCCGAGTGACAGCAGCACCGCCGCGATGACGTCGATACTCGGCTAACATCGTGATACAACAGAGCATAGCTAGTGGAGTGACGCCGGATGGAGCCTCAGTTTACATTCTGCGGTCGAAGAGATTGGTTCCTCCGCACTGGGAACTGTTACTGGTTTCGTTTGCCTGGTGCGAAGTGTTTGTTAACAATTAATTAAAAGTGTTAAACGATTATACGCCCACGCTATGTTCGATAATGCGGCTAAAACTAGTGGCGTTGCCGACATGTATACATAATTAATGTATATATAATTAATGTTTCAATCCGAATGAAGTTGGAGGGGGCCGCTAGTAGTACTTAAGTTTTCTATGATTTGTAATATGTATAGTGTATAGTAAGTAAACCTGTCGGTTAATTCGTTTTCACTTTTATAAATATGTAGGTTATGTCATTTGATTTTTAAACGGTTGTTATTTGTTTATAATATGTAAAGATTAAATGTATGTAATAACCTCATTAATTACTAATCTTGAGTGTTGTGGTAAGTCGTATAAATTGTGGAATGTTGTTGGAGAGATAAGAATAAATAAATTAATACAAATTATAAATTAATTAATTAAAGATGAAATAAATTTTGCGTTGGTAAACTATGTTGACTACTACTATACTATATTATACATATTGCTGAAATATCTGCGTAAAGAAGTTGTATTCTAAAGTATTTATTTCAATAATCGCGCATAGGTAAGCGTTGCGTATGGAAATCATTGGTCGTTTCGCGCAATTTCGAGGAACCGATTGACTGGCTACATAATCTTATAAACATAATAAGAAACAAGTTAATTAAATGATAAGTTTTATTAATGTCAACGGTCGCCCGATAATAATTGACCTGTTGTGGAGTAAAGACGTACTGTACTTATTAAATTGTTGGTTTGTGAGCAGTAGTATTATTTTCATACCTGACAATGAAACCTTGATTTCATTGCAATACATTGCTCGCGTTTATCTTTCCATTTAAGAATCTGTTTCTTTTCTTCTAGAATAAAGCATCGTTTTAAAAAGTTACCTACTACCAAAGGACGTGCATTCGTACATCAGACACATTCATACAATAAATGAATTTGATTTGGAGCAAAGCCTTTATTGTAGGTCTTATTGAGCAGTCCCTGTGGTCACTGCGGAATGAACTTCCCGCATCGGTATTCACAGTGCTGACAATGATGTCGTACATCAAGTACCTCCATAAAAACTTCTGTTGTTAACAAATATTACCTCAATTGTTATATTAGATAATGGCAGTTTACGATAACTCTAAAGCATATTGAAAATGGTTTTTACCATTCTCAATGTAATATGGTAAGTCAGATTGTTACACTGTTTATTTTACTGGATCAATAGGAGTTTGTTATGAATCTTTACATAGATATTTTATACAGGTCATTATTTAGGTAACGAATTTGAAGTACATATAAAATTAAACAACACACACACAACACGTTGGTTTAACATTTTCATTTGATACACACCTATTAATTTTGTCATGAAACAAATTATTCAAACAACCACATGTTTTAATCTAAACTGATTTACTTGCGTCATCTTTCAATATCTTGATTCGATATAAAGGATTTCAATAAATAATAAGAATGAACTGTGACAAAACTTGCATTAGTTTTTAGTCGGTGATTATTGCAAATAATCCCCTAAATATATTACAAACTGGACGAAGCTCCACAACCACAAATGAGCATCATCCTGCTACTCAATAAAGCTCCGATTCCTGCAGTGTAGCAATGAAAATGGGATTAATTACTTAGGTCAATGTCGGGAACCACGGCACTTATTTGAATAACCATAGACACATCACATACATATGTATTATATAACTTAGCTAGAGCCTTGATGATATTCATTTTGTATTATACTCTTCAGAGATAAGTATTGATTATACCCATTTAATATCTATTAAGATAATTGTTCAAATCGAACGAAGCATGGATATAAAAGGTAAAGAATACTGTACAATAAAAATGCTTGTGTAGCAGTGGACTGTATTATTTATTAACTATTTACTCGCAGCAGTTACACTTTGAATGGCGGCCGGAACAAGAAGAAAGTACACCACAGACTTATGACAACAAACATAGATATCCACAAAGTATTATAGATAACTTAAATCTATGTGAATAGACACAAAAGTAATTTTTATGTTTATGATTTATTCTTAAACAAATACATTGTGTCAAAAAGGAGTGTTTGACCTTTGAATGAGGAGGAGTAATAAGAGGCGATGGAAAAGCGAAGGTGTTGATTGAGAATAAGCAAATTCATGATTAAATTACTTTGCCAACTTGTTTATAATTCTTCGTAAAAATACAATGTCTCGCAAAAAATGTTGTTTGATGCAATGTCTTAGTTATGCCTTTGGAAATTCTACGTATCTTTTTTGCTTTTTGTCTACCTTAAAAATGTTTTATGTGTGTTCAGAGCGAATGGTTACATAAAATAACTTTTCACAGCGCTACGTAAACAATGGAGACAGTACAAAAGAGTTTTTCTATTTCAAACGCCGATCGACATTGATTGTATTGGAGACGAAACAGGTTCTTGTTTTATTGCATTTAAAAGTCGTCGGCTAGAGCTTGTATATCAGATGGACATTGTTTGTGTCAGATAGCATCGAATGTAAGCGATACTAAGTTAGTTTCTTGTATGTTAAGTACACGCTGACCTCGTAGTACTTGTTCAATACGTGGTACTTAATGCATTGATGCAAGCCGGCTGAAAACGCTACAATGTAGCCTTTATGAAATATTGTGAAAGGGTTTCAGGTTTCGTTCGATTTTCTAATGATAGATACGATATTATCCGCGAGGGTTGTGATTATCTTAGACTAAGTACATACAAAGTCAAACGCATCCGCTGTGTACATGTAAGCAAGCCCCCGTAGTCAAATTTTAAATCTGAATCAAAGTTCAGAATCACGTTTGGAGTGAAACGTCTCTATTTAAAAAAGGCAACATCAATAAAATTTAAAAGTGTCTGTAATTTTAATAATATGGTTATTTTGACGGTACTTCAGTTTGTGAGTTGCGTTTCAGAAGCGGTCGTTTTAGGGCATCGGTCTATTCTCATAGTTGAGGAAACTTTGAGAAATGGTCTGGTGATGCATATTAGTAAGTTATGACGGTGGTTTTAACGGCCATATCAAAGTTGGAATTTTCTTTATTGTAAGGAGCTGTATTTTGGTGATATGTAATGAGAATTCGGGAGTAAGTCAAACGTTTGAAGATAAAAATACGCATAGATCGCCTCTAGATACCTATTTAAGAATTAACCATTGCGGTCTCAAGTGTGTGAACATTAATCCAGGCGTTTCATTCCCTAAATGACTAGTATCTTACATACCAATAAAAAATTCGAAATCAGGGCTAATAAATTTGTTTACCGTGTGATTTTCTTGATAATATGCAGTTATGTATAGAACCAGCCAGTTTATATCTATTCACGAAAGTTGCTCTGTGTCACTAGGAATGCCGCTGGCGCCAGTCGCCTTCAACCTGCCCACACTAGGCCCTATATTCGCGGCTACGTAGAAAAGAGTATGTTTCGGATAGGAAGTTACAAATCATACATTTTATGTGACTACGAGTACCTACTCGTGTATAAGATGTTACACAGTAACTAGTAGTACAGTTGCAGTAATTAGAATACCAAGTGGATTTATCTGGGCTAGATATAATTACGTTTGAATTCGGATTTTTTACAATCGGTACAAAAAATATACGAAAGCTCTAGAATAGGTAACGTAGTAACTGAAAAACTAAGTACTGGAAGTGCAATCCACCCAGTATTAATTTTACAAAATTTTCTACGTGTTATAGTAAATTGAAATTAATTATAATTTGTTTCATTGAAGGAACACATAGCCATGAAAATTCTATACCTTAGAATTCACCATAATGTTCTCAAAGGTTCATGTATTCTGCCATCACACATTTGGCCAGCGTGATGAATTTATAACCAAATTCAGTTGATGGACAAGTACTGTTTCTGATGAAGATTATTCGTATATTCTAAAGGAAATTTAACTTTATCTGCCAGCCTACTGACTTGTTAATTCTAGAAACGCCGTTTTTAATCTCAATATACAATCAAAGTGGCTTTATAACTCATTTGGTGTCAGTTCTTATTGAACGAGACAGTCAGTATTCATGAAAGTTGTCTGGGAATGCCGCTGGCGCCAGTTGGTGCAGGAACCACTGCCCACGGACTCGGTTTTTATCTTCTAATCACTTTCAGTCTGTTTACAGTAATTACGCTATCTATTCAATTAAACCGACACCGTTTCTAAACTTTAACGAAAGTTTTAGGAGATAACGGAAAAATAGCTGCAGATAACAATTTTGTTTGGTTTATTAAAAATATATTTTACCAATATTATATACGATTGTATGAAGTGTGATTTTTATGTTCGAGATGATTGCATTATTGTCACAACGAAGTTTTAATTAATAACGTGGAAACCTTTTCATTGGAAACAATCGTAGTATATTGTAGGCCTAAAGGGCTCCGTGTTCGAAGCCTGATTGACGTTTATGTGACAGACAAATATTCTTCTGTCACGGATATTTGTCAATGGCATTAGCAACACATCCTGTCCAAGTGCGGCGGTGTGATTATTTATTATTATTATTAAAGTGTGTTTCACTCTCTATAGGTATAATTTTCCACCAAGTTTAAAAAGGTCTCACATTACAATATTCACATAAGATAACTAATACCTTTAATTTTTAATACTTTTAATTTCGGTCGGGGCTGGTATCGTTAGAGATAAATAGTTGATCACCAGAATTAGATGAATGGTTTTATCTTATTGGAGTATGTCCATGCTTTCTGTAACACTAGGAATCCTAGTACAGGAATGTGAGTATAAGAAAATCTATGCTTTTAATTTTATACGCTTTTTGATATGTGCGAACGCTTAAAAATCTTAAGACAACATGATCGAATTATTCATTCGATCGCAGACTTAATATTTGTCACGGTAGGTTATCTACTATCGAGCATCGGGGTGACGTTTTATGTATGATTCACTTAATTAGAAATCTGCATTTGAGCAAACCGGTTTTTTGATTCGATTTATTTACACCGTACTAACACTAAGGTGAGTATATATAGCAAATTGCAAATGTCGCGTCCATAATACTACTAAGATGATTGACAGGTCTTGGATTCTCCTCAGTATCCGGCCAGCCAGTATCCGGTTGCATACTCGTACAAGATCGTACAAATCTTGGTTAGATATTGATTAACGTACTCATATTATACAATTTATTTATTTGATACTCTTATGCTGCTCCTTTCAATTTAAGCTGTTATTTGTGTTATGTCCAGGAGGACTTATTGTTATTGATGAATGTTTGATATTCTTATCTTGATTGTTCAAAATATTTCTTAATGAATTTGTTAAATATACAAAACAAAACTTAGTTAGGCTCGTCCTTTTGAGTATATATGTTTATCATGATTTTCGCGAGACTACACACTATCACAAGAAGTTGTCACTAATCAAAAAAATTGTTAGAATGCACTACTATGATGAAATGAAAGCAGTATATTCAAGGCCAATTAAGAAGTAATTAATATATCAGCAACAATCGGCAAATACCTAGTACCTGTATAAGAATTGTAACAGAAAGTAATAAGAAATCAATTTACTTTCATACGTATTGTTATAATTTTCGAAACTATGACATAGCTATTTTTAGCGTTACTCCCTAAGTGAATGCTTTATCATAGATGGTAAGGTTTGTATCTGACAAATAGTCGATTCTCTGATATCAATTTTACAAGCAATTGCTCCGGTACTAAAAAGGAACAAAAAAAATGGTTATCCTCTATTTTTAGAACGAATTCATGTTTGGTTGTTATTTGGACCTTGATATATCGATTTTGTAGAAAGAAGAAAGTATTTAAATGGTTTTTGTAATATGATATTTATGATATGCGAGTAAATAATACTGTTTCGCAAGTATTACGATGGTTTACTTATGTTAACTAATGTTATTAAAAAGACCAAATGCATTAAACTCACATTATTAAATATATGACTCATATTACATGAAAAAAATTATTTACTATATAAAAATAACAACACACTCAACATAAAATGATTCACAATATTGTTATATAATGTTTGTTTTATAAGATTTAGCATCCTGCATGAAGTATGTATAGCAAAAGCATATTTTATCTGTATACATAAAAAAACAGAACTACTCTAAGAGCCCTCACGCAAGGCTTAGATAATTCTGATTTATTTATTTATACATCCAACTTTTCAGTGCCAAGCATTAAAAATATTAGTGTTGTCAGAGTAATTCACTACCCACGTATGTGAAATGGATTTTTACGTTTATTTTTATGATTTTGCTATTTTATTTCGACGATAGATAATGCACTTAACGTCAGAATAAAAAGTACGTGATATCGAATGTGCGTTATGTATTATGTTGAGACAGGGTTGACAGTCGATTAAAATCATTAATATAATAATACTATAATAGTAATATAATATTAGAAGTTGTATTGTAACATCATATTTAATATTATAATATTATGTCCAAGTTACACTGTAAAAATACCTTTAAAAATGTTTCGCTCTTTGCAACGTCACTATATCAGTCTACCATAATGCGGAAGCTGCGACGTGACATCCTGTCACTGGGCGGAATCGTTATTACTCGTAACATCATTTATCATTGCAGACGAAAGTGAAAACAGTAACTGGGCACCGCACTGCCTCTTAGCCGACTATCAGATTTAAACCAAAAATAAATAATAAGTGGACATTCGTAGAGGTCCAATAATGAGGTGACAATTTGGTTATAGTATTACTATTTATAGGCAATTTGTCATATAAAACGTCGACCTTGGAAACTACATTTATGTATATGAATACAAAGATTCAAGTATTTCTGCTTGAAAAATTGTTTACAAAAGTTACACGTAGATATGGTACAATAATTGTTGTACATCTGTTGTACATCGATGTAGTGCCCCTTTGATCACCTCGCGAATACATTTTCATTACGTATATAAATACGTGCAAACAAATACTACAAAAAATTCCAAGCAAATTATGTGTCGCATCACACGTAGGTTCAATAATGCTAAGCATTTGCATTTAGAAGGCTTATCGTCATTATGGTAATGCACGGATCATTGATCTCTTTCCGATGAATATAATGACATGTTATGTCGCAATATGAAAGAGTAAAAGTGAAGCGCGCTCATATACATACACTGTAATAGTGTTGTTATGAATCATTACTAATTTGTAACATTGGCGCGTGACTGAACTTTTTAATTTCTACGCGCACATTTTGAGATCCTCGAATGAAGTTGTCGTGCCGGAACTAAACTATACGTCCACTACACGATGCTTACCTCATACAGATATAATATGAATTTTGAAATGGTCTTTCTTAAGTAATTATTCTCTAAGAACTTTGAGGTTACTTTTGTACGATCCATTATCGTAAAAGAGCGTCTAGTCCCATTACGACTTTAATAGTAATTGGCGTTCTGTTGTATTAAAAGTAAAGTGTACAACGTTTGTATGTTTAATACATAATTTGCGATATTTACGCAAATCCCAAACTATAAATATTTACTCAATAATTATTTTACGTCGTCAACACTGAATTATAAACTAAATAACCTGTGAATCGCTGTGATTTCATTGAAATCGGTGACTTCCTTGTAAAAACTGCGCAAATTTAATTACTTACAAAATTTTGTACGCCAAGTTTTTAATTGTTTGGTTTATCAATTTTACAGCAAAATCTATCAACTTTTATTAGTAAAATCTATTTCTGAAATTCTATTGTATTTATAATATATTATAATAATTGTATTGTGTTGTTGTATATTTGCATATCAACATCACGCATTATAAAAATTGGATTATGAGACTATTTTACTTCAAAACATTCTTAAAAGCATTCAGTGCCAGAAATTGATATATTTGTACCAGACAAGCTTGTATAGTTACGTGTAACATAACTGTAAAAAGTTGGATAAGTCTTAATAAGATATTTCCGCCAATGTCGTAGTAGAAACCTATACTTACTGTTTATATTGCTGTCAACACAAACAATATATTTTATAAAATAAAAATGACACATCACAATGATATTTTAAAGGGTATAAATGGATGAACGATTAGTGGAATTAGTTACAGGAACAAGTGACCACGTGTGTGACTTACCCGTCATTAGGTGAAATTGATTCTCAGAACGCTATAAAACGATGTTCACTGAAATAGATCAGTAGAGTCGGGTCTGTAAATGATTGTCGCGTCCATTAAACGAAGGAACATTAAAACAAAACTGCAGTAAAATTAGCGAAGAAGGAAAATTATGTTTAATCCACAAATTTAAGATCCTTTTCATATACAACTTACCACTTTAAAATTTTTACCTCTTTAGATTAAACTCGATTTAAAATATATATAGGTGTATATTTACCTAACACCCATTTTTATACAAATTTAAATAACAAGGTATTCAATAGTTTTGGTTTAAATGTCGTCAAAATATTGATTTAATTGATAACTCCGTAGACAAGCCAGTATTACTGAATACGATTCCCGAGAGAGGCAAAATAAATGTTTATTTTCGTGTCCATGGCTTTCATGTTTTAATTGTATGGTCATACTACATAAGAACAAACCTCTTTACCTTAGGAGCTATTAGTTTCGTTGGTTGTACGTAATATAGTCACCACACTCACCACACATAATTAGACTAGCCTCAGTATCGGTTCAAAGCGTTAGCTGTCAAAACCTTTTCACTTCAAAGGCTAAATAATTAGATAAAGGTGTGTTGGCGTCACGTCTGGAGATACACTAATGAGTGTAGTAATGAATTCTAAATTAGAACTCGTCACGGTATTTCCATTTATGATTTTGTGTAATGAGCTACTCCTAACAAGTCGGTAGTTCCGATATAATACATAATCAAATTTTTGTTATTGTTACTACAGACATTGCACGTCATTTATTGCAGTCCCCTCTTAGAGAACTTGGAAAATAATTCCTTAAATATTAAAGTATTACCTTAATTATTTCATACGTAATTACTCCGCATACCGGTAAATAAGCTTCGTTTAAATTTTTTTTTGATATCAAAGTTTTACGTACATTAAAGTAATGAACTAATTGGCATCACTCCATATTAATCTATTTAAGACTAGCAAACCACCACCGATTAGGAACCTGCAAACCGTTTAAGGATTTAAGGTCAAACTTAAAGAATTTTTTCTAAACCACCAGAAAAGTCAGGAAACACTCTTACTTGACACTAATGCTATATGAGAGAACAGACAGATTAATAAAAATGTTTACATTTAAGTTATATTCTTGCATTGTTTTGTTAATTTTTGGTTTTGTTGGGAAACCGCAATATTCGCGCAGAGGTCACAGAGTTTGTATGGCATGGTCATGTTGTAATTGTAACAGATTAATATAATGTTTGTAATTATGTTCTCCATGGTGTTGCAATATTGATTTCGTGTCTTTTATTTTATTTTGTATTTGTTTTTTTTTTCTCCTTAATGTGATTTATTTAGCTGTTACTTCTATTATTATTTTATTGGTGTTATATAGCATAAGGTAATGTAAGTTGTGCGCGGATATAGTTCGTGGTGTCACTTGTTAGATCCTGCGGAAGACCAGCGCTGGTATCACCAGCGTAATATTGAGTAGGATCCATTTTGTAAGGTGATGTACTTACTTATGTATGTTAATAATAATAATTATTGTACTTTTTGCTTGTATGACTGTATGTTTCGTCTTGACGTTCTTCTGTATGTTTCGTCGTTTTAACTGTATATTTACCTTACAAATAAAGAAATTATCTATATATCTATCTATTAAACTGCCTTCGCTTCGCTTAAGGAAAACTACGCCTTACATTAATTTATAACTTTTTTATTTATGGACGGATTGCAATGAAACAAACTTTAAGTATTAAGTGACGCTTACTGCAATACATTAGTGAAAACCAGAACGAAATCGGTTAAGCCGTTTCTGAGATTAGCGCGACGAAACGCCCAGACAAACAGACAAAATGTCTAACGACAATTGTTTCGGGTTTTATTGCGTTAAATAAGGCCCGTAATATTATTTTTTTCTCATATATCGTTCATGTATAGCAAGCGATCATTTAGAATTTTATTATTAATATAGATGATACAGCAATAAATTATTTTTAGCACATTGTCTAACGTTAAAAATGCTATTTATCAGAAACTACTGTATGTTATTTATTTTCTACTGGTATCGCTGTCAACGGTGCCAAGCGAAATGTATAAAACGGTTTGAAAAACGGGTAAATGAATTTTCCTCATTCTATTTTTTGTAAAAAAGAATAAAAATATATTTCCATCAGTTAAGATTTTGAAATAAAAATCACGTTAAAACGGTTTTATTTTGCAATGTTATACTTTCACAATAAATGTATAAAATATATATTCATTGAAACCTTCTTTTATGCTAATATCTCGGTTCATTAACTATTACCCATAACACCAAAGATGTCACCGACGCTGCAACAGCCAAGATGAAAGCGGAGAACCTTTTATTTTGTGGCAATACATCTAATAGTTGAAGCTAAAAGGAGGATAGTAACTAGCCTGGAAGATAAAGATCCATACTAAACTCGAATACATTAAATATCTTAACTGAACTCATTTAACTGAATGGTACAGATCCAAGCTACCTCTAACTGAAAGAATCGGCGCCCTTGATTCGTCAGTCGTTCTGTGCTGTGAACTACGAACATGAATTATGGATTGGATTCAAAAGTTGTTCGTTACACTCTTATATATAATTCTGATATTAATCTAGTGATTTATTAAATCGATATAATCGTATTCTCCGATATTATATCATAAAAATAAGCCGTAATGAATAAACGGCTGTGCTCCTTGGGATTACACCTTGACTACTTTACTACTTGATAACAAATAAACTATGCTCCATAGTCTCTGTATTCGTTAATAATAAAGGGAAAGTAAATCGAAAAGGCATCGAGGCATTGTGTGTCTACTCTTACTACCAGAAACACGCGCGCTATGTCATTGTTGGTTGTTTGTCTCTTCGGACAATGGTCGCGTTTGTTTAGACTTGTGCGCGTGTCTTAGTGGACCGAGATGCAGAATTAATTCAGTGTCCATCGATTTAAATCCGTCCATGATGTACAGATCTATCGCTATTGTAACATAAATAAATGCGGTCAAGTTTGATTCCGATTCTAATGCGGGAGGGTTCGGTATTCTAGATAAATGTATTTATAATATTTACCGTTTCCTGTAGATATGGGAGGATTTAGAATATAGATTAATCAAATTAACGTCCCTGAATTAAGATTCTTTGTAGGTATAGATTTGTAGGGCCCCTGCAGGGAGTTTTAGTAGGTTGGAAACCCGCATAAAACGAAATTCTCCTAACCAGATTTGATCTCTTTTTAATAGTACTAGTAAACATGTTTAATATTTGTATTTCAAAATTCCAATTTCGGATAGTAAGTACGACAAAATATAAATGTAAGTACAGGTTACTTTATTATAACCTACTTCGGTTGGTATTAGGAAAGCAATTTTCAAGGCAAAGTTTTATGTGCTTCTCATACATATGGATAATTGACAAATACGAGTGCGGAAAGCAAGCGCGTAGACTGGCATACTTATCGATACAGTAGACGTGACTAGAGGGTTCCTAGTCTGTACCGACTACCAGGTAACCAGGAAGCGATGGTACGTAACTAGGCGGCTATTCGGAAGTTACTGACACAGGAGACATGACCGTATAACTATTCAAGGGAGACTCTTCTCAGGATCTGCAACTATTGTTTAAAGGTAACCCGCCATCGCCTTGCTTCACAAATTTGAACTTCAGAAACATCTATACTAATAATAAAATTCTAACTTATGGCTTTCTGTACATGAACAATATATGAGAAAAACTATTATTACGGGCCTTTATTAACGCAATAGAACACAAAGCAATAATTGATAAAATTTTGGTCTGTTTGTCTGTGCGTTTGTTCCCGCTAATCTCAGAAACGGATTAATAGATTTCGTTCTGGTTTTAACTAATGTATTGCAGTAAGCGTCACTCAATACTTAAAATTTGTTTCATTGCAATCCGTACATAAATAAAATAGTTATAATTTAATTTAAAATAATGTAAGGCGTAGTTTTTCTGAAGCGAAGCGATTGCCGTTTGCTGGTTCCCAAATAATTTCACCTGTGACAATTGTTACTCGTTTTTTACGGGTATTATTTATTGGTGAAAATCGCATCAAATCCTGCGTGCATAAACTTGCTTCGGTGAAATAAAATCTATAATAATATTATAAAGAGAGAGTGCCTTTTTTGTCTGCTTGTATTCGGAAGGTAATATTCGGCACGGCTGTTATTCGAAAAAATAAAATGAGTATTTAAAAGGTATATTATTTCGGATGGACATAGACAGTTGAACAATTACAACTCGAACGAAGTCGAGGCGGGTCGCTAATTATTTCTAAAACCACATCGAATTCAGTATGCATGAACTTGCTTCGATGAAGGAAACCATTGCAAGGAAACCTGTAAAATTCGAGAGTTGTCCATATGTTTTTATAAGAGTACGAAGTTTAAACCACACTCGGCCAGCGTGGTGTATCTTGAACATTACTTCACATTGTGTGAGGAATCTCGATGGTGATGTGATAATGACGATTAACAGTGAATGTTTAAAACGGTGCACACGGTTAAACAATGGCCTGGTAAATATCAATAAAGTACCGGTGATACCAACGGATTGAATAACTAAAAAGCAAAGAGTTTCATAAATATCTGTTAGAGAAAACACTCTTATTACTGTCACTATTTAGCAATAACACGAATGTTTTTCTGTGGAGGGCGATCGCGGATTTTATTTGCCACGATTGTGGGGTATTCACCTCTAGCTTCCCGTCTCGTTCCTAGCCGTACGAAGGTAAACAGAGAAAACAGGGGGATAAGAAATTTTCCCCACGAGAGCATGTAGACGGAACCGCTTAACGACTTATGTACAAATCGCAATATACTTTTTCGATACAAGTCAAGAATGCTGAAGGAAACGAGCCACTCGACGTCGTTGTTGTAATTTCCTTTTCGATCGTAAAACTGTTGCAACTGTAAACGTACTTCGCGTGTTTTGGTATTCATTCATTTGTCATTGCTGTAGGATGGAAAATATGGGATAGGAAACTCGAGTGCAGCGATAGTTACAAGATGTGATATTTATTTATTTAATAAACAAGTAACAAAGGGTTCCTCCCTGTTCATAACATAATAATAATATATACATAAATATGACAACATATTTTTTTTCTTATTTTTAATACATATTATTTAGGTGTTTGAGATAGCGCGCGTGCATGCAAAGTAAATGGTAAAATAATAAATGTTACAACACATTTTATCCTCAGAGATCTTACCAGGCCTTCGGGTGTTAGAGTTCTTATTCACAAAGGTTAATTTAAGTGCTTGATAAATGAATAATGGTTCAATGATTGTTTAAGGAGAAGGATGGGTAAATATGACTCATATCTACGGCAGTTTTAAATACAGAATTTGATTAAAAACAGTAAACGAACGAAACGAATAAGAATTCATACCCTAATTTGTATGGAAGATAGATATGTGTAAAGTGAAGCATTCGAGAAATATCCTTAAGGCAAAAGTAGGATCACAAACGTCATGCCATTGTATGAAGATTTATAAAGCTCAAACGATGAGGCTCACACGAGTAATGAGTACCCAGCTTGAAGAGGATTGAAGGTGTATTACTATAGGTTTTATGAAATGATGTATGAAGTGATGTTGTCACAAAAAATACGTGATTTTGAATAACATAACCATGCCAAAACATGTACAATTATTAAAACAGAATAGAAAATATTAGCTAGGTTTAGACTAGCGTAAAGAGCAGTCTCCATTGGTAATAGATTTGTAAAGTCTGTTTAATATTTTTTTAGCGATTTTAAAGTAATGGACTGTTATCTAAATTAAGAAATAAATGTAAAAAAATCGTTTTATAAAAATCCCAAAATATTAACAATTTAGAAATATAAGTATAGTTCTGAAACGTTATTTTGATAATACCTACTCATAAAGAACTTAACAATTTTATTTTTAATTTTTAAACTGCGCACTGTCACTATACGTTAACAAAAATGTAAAACACATTAGTCTGAACAGTTATTTTTAATAATACCCATTCATTTTAGGAGCTGAAGATATTGCCCACTTTCGTAAATTAAGTAGCAAAAAAGTTTATAACATTTTTCATAATAATTAGCATGTATCATGTAATGTGGGCTAAGATGCGACGTGCAAAAGATTTAATTAGTCATTTGTATTTTATCAAGGAATATGCTAGATGTAGGTACAATAATCTATAAATAAAGATACTAAATTAAATTATTGTGTAGTGAGTAACGAAAACATAGTATGCGTTGTACACAGAGTAGTGCCATATCATAACCACCATTTCCGCACTGCATGCCATGTTAGTCCAGTTCGGTTTGCCATATTTCACGTACCTATGAGAACATTATAGAGAACTGTGAGGTGTTCAATGTTTATGGTTCATAATATTTTTTTTCAATGAACTAAGTGATAATTTGAGGAAACATTTGAATCCGGGACATCCGTCTAGGCGTACGAATTATAAAACACTAAGCTCCATGACACTTAAATTGGAGTATTTAATTACGTATCATGTAACGTTAAAGTAAAGAAAAAATAAAAAATATTGCTTACAACAGACGAGCACTTCGTGTAAGGTATTAAATTTCGGTAACGTCATTCATAACGAAGATTCCGTATTATAATGATTATAATAATAATTATTTAACCATTAATTATTTTGGCGGACCTTGAAGGTTAATATTTACACTAATAACTTCTTCAGTCGTTATTTGACAAAATATGAATAAATATTTGATTAATAATTTATTCGTGTCTGCTGTACAAAAAGGATTTGCCTTGTTGTATACTTATAAGCACATAATTTCATCGGCTGTTGTGAATTCGTCGAGTATCTTGTTCAGACCTTCATCATGATGTGAATCTTGCTCATTATTTCATTTTATTGATATTAGTTATTCTGTATTTCAATTTAGTAGCTAATATTTTTTTTTGTTTTTCTAAGACCATTAAAAAATTTACTGCAAATTTAATTTAAAACTATAATTTTATCGGTGTTTAATATGTACATGTACAATATTTTATATGATGATACATAAGTAATATATGATGTAATAAAATAGTACTTTTTTTGTCTCATTAATTTGCCTAATATTTGTAATACTAAAATTATTATTATGCATTATTTCATGCTTTGACTCGATCCCTTATAAAGATATACTTAAGTAAGACATGACTACTACATTGACCTCGGTGGACTCCCCTCAACGCCCCTGCAGTCTTGGGTGCGTCGCAATAGGGTAGCAAGCTCGCTCAAGGATGCACACGCATATAAATTTTTAATGCCTCTATTTGCCTTCCCACTGCCGTTTCTTTGACATAAACCATGCTTCGGAAAATTTTATTGTAGACCGTAAACCAACCAACCAAATCAAGATAAATTGGTTTCTAATTTTTTTATACCGATCATACCACCGACTTTAGATTATCTACGGTACTCTAATAGATAATCTTTGAATATAAAATATTAATGAAAAAAATGTTCCTTTTTCTGTTCAATACCTTTTCTATGCATATTGTACGGTATTTATTTTTATTAATATCTTTCAAAATTAATTTGTATTTCAGTATGTATAAATGTTAAATAGAAACAGGAAGATTGTTATAAGACATTGACAACCAAGATTGATTGTATCTATATATTAATGGTATCATGTAAAAACATAGATCTTGAAAACTACACCATGCGGTAAATACAATTTAACTATTACTTATATAGTAATAGTTAAAATAATAATTATAACAGATTAAAGCTAATGTCTTCTCGGGGTCAATATTATGATTATAAAATGTTAACAGCCCCGTCTGTATGTCACCGAATAAACTATCAGATAGAGAGGTAATGAAGTTAGTACGAGCGTATCCACTATTCCGCATCAAGCATTATGAATGATTTATTAGTCTTATAAAAGTCGTCCAACGTGAGTTTAACCTGATTAGGTGCTATGAATATTGTGTTTATATTGAATTAAAATCATCGGATATGCGTATTAGTCATTAGTATAAAATCTTGTTTTCATTCCAACAACAAAATGTTAGCTTCTCCCCTAACATACATAACATTCTGGCTTCTAAAAGATATTGTATTGACGTTATATTATTATACAGGTAAAAATTGTATTATATTATTATACAGGGTTATATTACTTACTAGCGGCCCGCCTCGGCTTCGCACGTGTGTACTTTAATTTTTAAACATTTTGAGATATATTTATAATTTTATTTTTATAAAGAACATAGGTATGTCTGATTTTAGTCAGCTCCTTTATTAACTTTTAAAATGTAAATAGTGGTTATAGTGACATAACAACAATAGTTGGACATATAGTATCGCGAAATTTTTTTTACATATTGATATATTCTCTAATATTGTAGAACATTTTGTGTTCTATCATCAATAGTTTCCGCAGCGTATGCGATGAAAGAAATTGTAAGCAATTTTTTTTACACCTTGGTTCACGTTACTGAAATTTTAGCAAGGATTCCTTATTTTTTCTAGTAATAAATATAGCCTAATGGATAATGTAGCATTCTAATTTTTACGGAAAAACGTTATCCAACACATTTATAAAACTTTGTTTAAGAATTAGTCAAAGTTGTTGAAAGATTTCCGCGAGTCGTTAAATACCGTGTCATTAAACGAGAATGTCTAGAAAGGAACCCAGGTTCTTTGATGCGTGGAGCTCAAGTGAAGTACACAGTGTGTAGATGAATATGTGAACTTAATATGCATATGAGTAAGCGTCGAGATTTTATGCGGCGACGTAAAATCATTATACATATATTACACATTTAACTTTCTTAGCGTATAAAACGCGAAGGTAACGTTCTCATAAGATTGTTTACATCAAAAAAAATTGTATATAGGCGCCATAGTCTGTGTTATTGCATTATGAATTGGGATTTTCTTATATTACTAATTTAACTTTTCGCTTGTGTTATTTAGATTCTTTGGATAGATACAAAGTGCAGATTTTTCCTTTCCAAAGATATCTTCAAAATCCATTTGTTTGTTATTTCAATAACAAAAATTCTATCTTTTGATAAAAAACAGTACAAGATATATAAGTAATTATTATTGAATTACGTCATTTATAACTGTGTTGTTGCAAAAAATTCAACAGGTTTTTGTACTAAGTAATATGCGCTAATGGATTCATGTAGTTCTTTCAGTCACCATTTGTATTTTATTTCTCTTTGTCTGGGTAATGGACATCTTGTTTCATAATATGCAGTGGAAAGAGTCAACAGTACGTAGATGAATAATACTGACAAATGCATTTAATTGCATTATAAGTTTTACGTACATATTACGTACATAATATGTACGTACATGTTGGGTGTACTTGTTATAAAATATTTAGCAATATTAGTATTATTAGATGATGTTGATATAATATTATTGTACTTAATTATTAGATACTTAAGTTTTTCGACTTACAAAGATTAAAGTATTCGAAGATAAAGGGTATTCTAAAATAAATTTATCTGAAGTATACAGTGACGCCAAATTTTATTATATGTTGCAGACATTTTTCAAATGACTTACGATGAATGCAATAAAGTAGGATGTGGATTTATTTATTAAACATTAATCTAATTAGTTCGGCTCTATAAAGAACAATAAAACAGTGGGTGTATTAGTTAAAACAAGATTATGGAAGACATTGGATTTGTCAGTCCAGAAAGGCGATGGTTTTCATATCTTTATCAAGGAACAGATTACAAGTTTGTTACTATTTTTTCAATCTTTGACTAACGATGTACCGTATTACAGTACCGACCTATAGCACAATACATTGATCGAACAATAAAAACTAAAAAGTTGCATGTCACTTATTCGTATATTCTCGTCACTCAAAATTTCTTAAAAAATAATGGATCATTAACATAACAAATTATTCAAGAATCACTTACTAAATTAGCGATAAGACCCAAATATCGCATAGACGAATTTCTACTTGGAAACCTGTAGACGGGCTCTCATAATTGTATGCGCCTAGTTCTCTATGCTGTGTCAAATATTTGCTGCCAATAAATTAACAAGTGATTCATATCGCGGGTTATATTCTCGTGTTCATTATTTGGTTATGATTATTATTAACTAACAGGTACTTTGTTAAAACGTTAGCTTGTTAATGTGCCCACTGCAACCATCGAAATAGCCTTACTTTCTATAAAAGGAAATCGAAATTATCTCACTACATGGATACATTCCATTTCACTCGCGGTAGTTTTGATAATTGGACCTCGCCAGATTTTACTTTTATCGTGCGGTTGTCGTAACACTCGTAAAAGAAGTACACAGCGCAGTTGACTTGCCGTGTGTCACTCGGAAGGTTGAACAGATGTATATAATGCATGGAATTTATACGATTCGTTCAATTTAGACGGACGAGATCGATTATAGGGATATGTGTTTCGAAACTTTCTTTTTTTTACGACATGTTCGTCCCTTCCATTCATCGTGCAGTAAATACGACATCCGACCGTGTCGCTCAATTGGGCCGAATTCGTCTAGTGCCAGTCAATGGACTTTGTATTATTCCGACTGCTCTATATAGCAAATTATTGTTCCGCTAACCCGATGAAGCCAAATACGTCATTTAAACTGATCGATTTTGTGTGACAAGCCACTACATTGAAACTATCCTCGTGCACAATCCGTTTCAATCGGCCGTAATCCCAGCTGAGTGGATTTGAATGGACGACTAACGGGGTTCAAGAAATTGCATTACTTAACTTTGACAAGAAGTACACACGCCTCCGATGCTAGACGAACCGAAGTGCATTGTTTGTCGACAAACAAAGGGTCTTAAAAAGACGCATTCATACGTGGTTCGACGACCGTGTAAAAAGTGAGCAGTTACAATAAATATCTAGGTAAGCACTGATAGACAGGAAGCAAAGGTAACATAACAAAGAAAGGTAATATAATTGTAATCAAGTATTGGACGCGCAATAATTGATATCGGTCGGGAGAGCACTTTGCCGTAGAAGGAGGCAGATATTCGTTCGCAACGATAAAAATAGCGAGGCGGGCTGGTTCACAGATGTAAAGCGGACACCAGTTTTAGAAGTGCTCGAGTCTATTTTGAACAAGTGTAAATAAATCTAGCTAGTCACTTTCGTCTGCCGCTGTCACTTTCATTGCGCCCGTCCCGCTCGGTTCGTCCCGGTTGGCTGTTAATTGACTTTATATGGGGAAGTGCGATTAAAAATTATAAAATATTACTGAATAACGTCGGTCGTTCCAGTGTGTTTTAAACATTAAAATGACAATATTATAAATTGTGCGTACTTACATGACAGCATGATGCATGAACAGATGGATGTGTTTTGCTGTCTTTTTGTAGTTACGATAGTATTCAAAGTAGGGACATGTGACTACATGTACATACATACCTTGTGATTTAAGGACTGTAAAAAGATCATTTGAAATACCGAGTTCATCTTTATAATTTAAGTCTTTAGGTAAACAAGTTGTAAAGATTTTTGAAATATTAAAAGTATACTATAGATCTTTTGAATGCAGGTTTTGGAATTGTCTATTATTCACGTTCAGTTGCAGTTTTGATAAATCACCATTATAAAAATATTTTTTATAGCTGTTCTATGTATAAGATACAATGAAATACATGTGGTATCTTATTGATATAGATGTGTAACATCCAAGTATGGAGTAGTCATATTACAATGCCGAGTCAGTGAATTCCTTAGGAGCCTCTCTAATTGCTTCTCACGACACATTTTTTTATGAAACAAAGCCTTTCGAATGAGGAATACAGCAAATATACTGTTCGTTTGTCACAATTCACACTACAGTGTAAATCTGTTTAAAAGTTTAGAGTAAGACCTGTATATCAGATCTGTGTCGACTGTGTTTTAAATGTTTTCGGTTGTCTAAACCTACACAACTCTCGTATAGGTAGAGGTACATATTTCATACTTTAATTTTATATAACTTGCAAGGTAAGAGCGTAATTAAAATTTTCTGTTTTAAATATATATTTTAAATCGACTTTAATGAACTCAGATGAGTTTATACGTTTATTAATATATGTTACTTACTACGTATGCCCATCGTTTTAATTAGTTTAATTTAAGGAACTTCATTAGTACTTTCTGGTGGAAAGTTAATAGGTTTAGATTCATAAAATATTCATCCACACCTCTGAATACATTCCAATAGAGGTATTATAAAGATTGGCTGAACTCTATTACATCTGGATTTTAAGCATTCGTAATGTATTTAGTTATGATGACTTTATAATAATGCGGTACCGGCGAGCTGATCTCACGATGGAGACGGACGGCGGATAAAGCAATTGAATAGGTTCATCTGATTAGTTTTTATGTGTTATTCATTGATCACGATGTATTCTGAAGGTGGATACATCGTCTCACTAACGGATTTAGCCTTACTAGTAATATGCGATAAGCGTACCTGGGTTAGAATTATGAAATTAAATTATTTCTTTATTGTTGCTTGGTATCGAGATGTTACCGAGAGAACGCTATCGAGTATTAAGTCCGACAATTGTATTCTTTTATTTAAGATTTTTTACAATAAAGGATAAATAAATAGATAAATATTAGGGAAATGCAATTATTATTGTAAAGTAAATGTGTTTCTTTTGTGTTTATAATTTTTTTTATGTTCTTTTATGTATGTTTTTTCAAATCAATATTTAAAAGTAATCCCTGCGTTGAACCTAACGATGTACTTCCTGTAGATATCTACAAATCAAAGCTGCTGAATATCTCATTATAGGAAGCCAATGAATGTAGAAAACATCTTTCTGTAGAACAGGATGTTATAGGCTACAAGGAAAACATAATTTAGGCCATCACGCGACGGCTATGCATTAGTGTCCGAGTAGATTGATATCCACAGACTAAATGCTTGTGAATTTTCTCTCTTATCATAGGGAGCTCAATGACTTTATTTTAGAAGTTAATATATTATTTGGCAGTAGGTCAGCAAACCAGAAGACGACGTAACAACAAACGATCATGGCCTTTCAACCATATGTAATACCAGGACCTCATAGATAGAACTCAAAATGGGCGCGTAAAGTCCTTTTGTTGGCTGATGGTAATTGACTCTAAGTGTGGCTTTCGCATCGCGGTAAAATATTTCATGGCTCGATAATAAAAGGAGGGCGATAAGATGTTAGATCGATCAAGAATCTTTCCACCTGATATCCTTCGAGACTAAGATTAAGTTTACTTTCTAATGTGTATTTAATATTTAACTATGCAATACAGAAATGGCTTATAATCTGTGTAATATACACAAAGGACTGATTTCATTTTCGGCTATGTGTGAACAAAAGGTATGGTATTATGTAATTTTACCAATAAGTATTTATAATTTTTAAAATACTACACATTTAATATATAAATTCATTTTTAATTGCCAGGTGATTGTTCATTATTATCATTTTACGTAAAACAAAATATTAGAAAAGGTTGAGACAGATAAAATAAATAAATGCCCAGTTCAAAGAGTACCTATTAGAAACATTTTTATATTATTATTAATCATTTACATGCCATGCTGTGCGCCATGGTATATTATGGATAATACATGTATTGCAATACACAACGAACAACCTATTGGTTTTCCCTGAAGTTAAGAGCAATCATTCAAAGGAGCCACTTAAGAACATTGTTTTGTAGAAATATTTCATATATAAGTAATAAAGAAGGAAGAAGTTTTATCAAACAATCTTGTTGCAATTGCATCGTGGGCTGAAGGACAGTAGGTTGTTGTGCTCGTGTCATGATTTAATTCTTGAACTGGGCAAGGCTCCAAGGAAAAATAAACCAACCTGCTCAGTTTCTTGATAATATTTTAGTGTCATATGATTCTGAAGAATCAAAAATGCATAAGAGTAAATGCTAGTATTATTTAATAAAACATACCTAATGTATATGAAGAAAAAAATAATATTAATAATTATTTATTCTCATTTCTACTGACATTAATTATTAAATCTACACTATGTTTAAATCTATAATTACTGTCCTTATTGTCCTATGCATTTTAGCGCAGCACGTTTTTAACCAGTAAACATTACTTCCCTGAACGTATATTTAAAGCAAATTTACTTATAAAATGTACCGAAATTTCGTGTTTAAATTTCGGTCTTTTGCGTTCTATAAATTCGTTTTTGTTTTCAACATTTTAGTTTTTTACGAATCACAAAGTTTTGTTAAAGTTATAAACTAAATAGATACATAATTTTACACTGAAATATTAGTGATTGCTTTAATATAGGATACTAAATATACGAGTATATCGGGGTATTTATGGTAATAAATACAAAACGAACATAATTTTTTATCAATTATATAGTTTATTTGTCAAACGAGCAGGAACGCAACGAGCAAAAACAAAAGCACAAGTAAGAAGCAAGCACATACATATACATATATATTTGATATATATTTTTAATAGCTTCAAATAGCTTCATCTCAAATAGCTACAGTTGTACTATTTTGTATACAAATTACGTTATTGGTTCAACAATTTCCTACCGTGAGTGTTTCCGGAAGAAGAAGCGACAAGAAAATCCCAAGAAGTTTATTTTTTCTATTCAATTTTACACGTGTTGTCGCACTCCCTACTATCCGATTCAGTCAGCTCAAGATGAAGATTTTTGTATTCTCTAATAATATTATATAAATATTTTTTCCTCAATAAATGTAAAAACAATATTAAAAAAATTTGATTACGTTAAAACAGTTAAGCGCAGAAACAGAAATAGCAAATTTGTTTAGACTCTTTAAAATTCTTTCAAAATTATGTATCGATAATTATTTGGAATTTAATACATTACATATAGAAGTTACAAGGACATAATAAAAAGTCGAAAAAAACGATGACATAACAACAGTTACACCTATGTGAGGTCGGGGGCTTAGGGTTATCGAGACGTAGAATATTTAAATTTAATTATTTTAAGTTATATCTAAACCAGTGTACAAGAGCAGTATTAAATGAAGTTATAGACGTGGTTTTAACGCTGTTCTCTTATATGGGGGAACCGGGTTCGACTCCTGCGTGCACTTATAATTTTTCCAAGTATCAGAAATTTATTAAAACTTGTTTCGGTAAAGAAAAATATTGTAAGAAAACCTGCAGAACAGAGGGTTCTCCATAGTGTTCTCATAGATATGTGAAGTCGGCCAATCCACGGTGGGCCAACATGGTAGACTGTGGCCTTTCCATTTCATTGGTTTTCTAGAAGAGTCTTCAATGTCTTGTAACACCTGTTGTCGGTTATATACTGTCGTCATGTCAATAGACAACAGATTATGTAGGTTATATTTGCATGTTTTGTTCCTGTCAAATTTATTCTACTTATTTATGTGAAGTCTCATTTGAGTTTGCAATTTACTTACATCCCTGAGGTTCGAAGTTAAATTTACATTGCTTAATGCGTATTAATTACGACCCATTCAGAATTTATGTGATGAATAAATATTGCTGCTTGTAACGTTGTGCAAGTATAATATAAGTGTTGATAAGGATTTTAATTTTTGATTATGATTAAGTAATCCCAATTTAGTAAAATAAGGTTTTGTAGTTAATCGTTCTTACGTACCAACCCTACTTGGACGGTATCATACAACAAACTTCGAAGCGTGGTGCGACCAAAACAAATGGACGTGACACCGTTACAACACTTCGCGGAATTAAATAAAGAAAAAAGGCAGCCAACAACGGTAATCTTTGTTCGCTCCGTAAGGTCTCTTACAGTAAACACTCTTACAGTAAAGCACCAGCGAAATCACGATGCGATGCTCGAAGCATAATTAGATTGCAATTAGAACTATGTCGAGACTGCAACGCAGCTTAATATTAACATTAGACTTTAATATCATCGGACAAAATAGCTACTGCGATGTACATTGACAACATTTTAACTTTTTACTTGTAACTCATTGATAACAAAATATCAGTCCTTAAAAAGGGACGATGTGAATGGCTGTTTTATTTTAAAATGGAATAAATTCTCCGGAATCGGCCGATTGTCACCTTTTTGCTGCAACCAGATGGCACAGTTCCCAGTGAAAACAGATTTGACTTCTCTTTCTGTACACGCGGGTCGCTGGAGACAGCAATACGTTAATTAAATCGTATGTTTACTTGTTTAACGTACCGATTAGCACTGTTACCACTTAAAATGCATCGGCTCGAAAAACGTTAAAATAACAAAGCCGTAATAATTTTTTTTGGTCTTAACAGGCACGTTGTTAAGTAACTAAGGATAATTGCTTTCTTATTAAGTACCGAGGAAGAGACTGGAAGTTTACTTGAGTCAATACGGTCGGTTATCAAATGTCTTGTGACAGATGAAAATTAGATCAGGTCGACGATTGCTCCAAAGACTAGTGTCGACGTTATTATCGGCAAAAAGGCGATACGCGGAATAAATCTTGATTCTGTAACATGCGAGAAAAATACATGTCTCGGTTCCAGGAATCTTCACGAGCGATAACGAGTATGAACACCAACAACAAAGGTGGTGAAAAAGCGATCAGTAATGTAGGCATTGTGTGTCCGTGACTCGAAGACGGAAGGCATCGTGAGAGTGAGCACGGGAGTTGGCCTGTCGCGGGAAAATCTCACTCCCATATTTTGTTCACATGGCTGGTAGCGGAACAAAAAGCTAAGATTGAACGATTCATGCATATGAAAGGTTTACTTTGATAATTATTTTATTTAACGCAATTTGAATTACACTTCGTATACAACGTATTATTCATTATTTTAATGTATAAACAAATGTCTTAAACAAGAATCTAAAACGTATTTAAATGTTCTCAGTAATATCTCGATTGTTAACCATAACTTTTAACTTAATCGATTGAAATCGGTTCAAATCATTCGAGTCGAACCGAGTGGCAATAGAATCTTTATGACGCAAAGTTTCTATATTTATAGTTATAAATTGTCCGTGAGAAAAAACATACTCATACCATTTGATACTTAGATACAACAAGTCTCTTGAAATGAAGTCAGTCACATAGTTTATGGTAAGTGATGCAGTAAATTAAACAGAGGCTGATGTAAACCAAGAAGCATCACAGCGTGTGATGGGCTTTTATGCAATCTCTTTGAAATTACATTAGTTCCAGCGCCCCATCTGTAGTAATTGAGTTTGAACAATCGATTTTAACGATTGAAAATGTTAACGCGACAGCCCAGACTGGGGTTTATTTTATATTAAAGCAAAATTTGTAAATTTGTTTACATTTTAGTCTGCTATAATCTATGTGATGATATTATTTTTTTGTTTTCGAACTGATAGTGATAACTAACACTATACACTGATAGGCATTGGGTGTACTGGAAAAAAATCTTATTAAGAATAAGTGTTGCCCCAACTAGTGTAATAGGTGGCATTACTTTGGAAAGCTGTTATCATATTATCAGTATTATAATTATTATCGTTAATGAAAATTAATTTGATATATGATCGTCTTCTTTAGCTATTTTAACAAGTACTCACGAATTTTGTGTTTTTTAACCGATGCATTGATCCAATTACATAGGTCATGGTCACAGCAAGACTGCGGTGGTAGAGAGGAACTCTTGACAGTTGAGACTTGATAGATGAGCTCATAACAGATGAGCTTGTCAACTTTACTTTGAATCATATAAATATTTACAAAAAAGATGGTACAATGTCCAATAAATTGGTTAAAGTAGTAATGTATTTATCTATACCTTACTATATAAGACCCATTTATTTATACGATGCAAGCTTCTTGCTTGTTGCATACAATTAAAGTGAAGCAATAAATTACATGCATGGTCTAAACAACAAGTAACATTCTTGATTCGTTATACAAGTTTTGTTTCAAAACTTTTATTGGTGGAAACAGCACATGCTATAATTTCTTAAGTAAATCTTGTATTCAACTGGATGCACTCTTTCATTTGGAAACATGAGTGCAGTGAGTGAGGTTATACATTTTTAATAATTAAATAAAGTGTTAAATATGTTTAAACTCCAAATTCCTGTGCAAATGCTGCTAGTACAGCATTACGTGCATTACGATTCTTATAATTCTCATTTTCAGTTGCCCATAAACACACATGATTGCGATAACTCTCAATTAATTTTAACACTTTTGACTCATATTTTTAATTAACACAGTGGCTTCTAAAACGTTCAACAGTTGAATGAAAAATTCAAAAACCCAAATACGTGCAATATTTTGAAGCACCCCGCCCATAAATGGTACACGCACATACAAGCCTGTGTTTAAGCAAGTCAAAACTTGTAAGCAATAATCTCCGAAACATAACTGTGTTGGTGTAAACAAAAGACAATTTCATTCATTTTTTTTACTTATACATGCGTGTAAACAGTCGCATACAATTCTTGAAGGTCAATTATTGTACGTAATGTATTGCATTCAATTATTGCTCTTCTTTGTACAAAAAAATGGCATCATGTAAACGGGCCTTTTGTTTATTGCCGTGGAAACACTAGTTATATCTAATTATAATAAATTTCTAACTGATCGCTTTCTGTTAATGAACGATATAAGAGAAAAACTATTATTATGGGCCTTTATTCACGCAATAGAACCCAAAACAATAGCTGTTAAATATTTTGCCTGTTTGTCTGTGCGTTTGTTCGCGCTAATCTCAGAAACAACTTGAACAATTTCTTCATGGTTTTCACTTAAGTATTACAGGAACCATCATTTAATATATTTAGAGTTCGTTTCATTTCAATCCGTCCATGAATAAAAAAGTTAGAAATTATTATTTTAGTCATTCACAGAACGAGAAAAACCCAGTCCTAAAACAATGCAGGTGCTATTTCTAAACGAAAGGCCTAGTTTTTCTGTAGTATAATATTGAAAAATTAGTAAAAACTCAGTATAGGAGTGGAAAGCGAAATTTATGCATTAATCAATATCAATCTATCAGGATGTCTTTAAAGTTTGACCACTCGATCGTAAAAATAATTTTGTAAATGAAAACGGGAATCGTTTCAAAAATGTTAATTTTTTTAGGTTTAAATGAACCTATCATCAGTTTAAATTAATAGGTCATTTTTCTGTAAACCTTGTGATTGATACTTATCTTTATTCGTCACGAGCGTTTCATATTAGTACAGAAACCATTTAAACAAAACAAAATGAAGAAAGCGGAACTAAAATGGATTTGATTGTAGTGATCGGATTTAAACTTTAATTTAGTATTTATAAAGTTAAAGAAAAGGACACAGATAACTATGAATGAATATGAATTTGCAGAGAAGTTTTATACAATGGTTACAGTAATGGACACTGTTAAGAGAACTTTTTAGAATAAAATAGAATATTTAATCGGAAATATCAAATTTCAATATGTAATATGGATAAAACTATTTAGTATTAAATTAAATTGAGTAAAGTCGTACTTCTTCTAATACTGTATATGTATACACATATTCGTTACAAGTAATAAAATGTGTCAAAAAATATGAAAATTAAATGCATGTATGTTCGTATATATATTTTTTTGTAAAATACATAGGTACTTTACTTTTAATTGCTCTACAACTATTCTTTAACTGGCCAGCAACGAAGTCACAGCTTAAGAATAAAACATTCTGATATAGACATAATGTTTTAAAATTTACTTAGAAAATTTTTATTCGTCAGTGTGTTATCGATCATCGGTGGAAGCATATTATTTATCTGTAAAGAATTGGAATGGAAGCCAGTTTCGCCACACGTCCAATAAATAGTGATCAGTGTCAGCTTTTTAGCGTGTAATAATAATACGACTGTAATTTGCCAACAATTTGCTGATAATAATTATAAAAGTTCTCTACCGGTTTGCAACGCCGCGGGCACAAGTGTCAATGTCAATGCGGCCGTGATTCTTATACGAGTAACAGATGATGTTTTGAACCCACGTATCGTACAGCTAGAATGACGCGCCATAAAGGTGAAGGACTATTGTAAATATAACTAACTAACTATTAGTGCTTAGTATAGGTGACATACATATAACAATTTATTTTGCTAAAATTGAAGGAAAATTTAAATGTTTTTTTTTTAATATAAATTCCGTTATAATAAACTGTGTGTGTCTAGTTAATCTATATCGCTACTTCTCTGTGCGTGCGAGTACCACGTGACTATAACAAGTTGTGATGCGCCTTTTCACTTTTAAGAAGCCCATAAATCACTTAAACAACTGTTTTCATATCCCATATAAAAATTCATTAGATAGAATCAAAGATATACATAGCTAAAGTGTGCAATGTATTTATCAATAAAACAATGGCTAGATCTATTAATCGATTGTCAATTTGATGAAATAGTTGAAGTCGTAAGAAGGTTTTAGTCATTCAAAACAATAATTCTTGGCCTTCTTTCTTCTCCAGTTCCATCTCAATGGAGACCGTTTTATTTTTAATATCAATACTTATAAGTAAAAACTCATGGGATTTCCCGTTAAGTACCGTAATATTAAACACAATTGGCATACAAAGTGCGTTATAAAGATTGTATTCATTTACCTAGTTTTTGTAATATAATCCGTGATCATGTGCCGTCGGCACGAACGAGCTGTGTAATCGCGGGTCGACTGTACAGTCCGTGCACACTATTGTCAAGAATCGTGCTAAACGGAACACCTACTTGTATATTATTTACCTATCTGTTGATTTGAGCACGATTTCAAAGCTATCTAATTGGAATGCTTTTGTGGGTCATCAATTCATTTTGAAGGACAGTACAGTTCATTGCAATGATTTATAAATTAATCAATAATATAACGTTGATTCGATAATAATACTTATACATAATTATCTTACAATATTAGTTCGATGTAATTAATATTCTTTATTCATTAATCGTATATCAGAAATATTGTTACATTAAAGCCCGCATTTACATTTTATTACATTCTCCCACATACCCGCATTTACGATTTTTGTAACACAAGGACAAGTTACTCTTAGGGGAAAAATATATAAATAATAAACTACTTTAACAAATGGTTGAAAAAATTTATGGAATTTTTTTTTTAAAGATATTCTTATTAATTTTTAATGCTCGATGTTAAGATGTGCGGTATAACATTTAATTTAACCATTTGGTTATGAATGGAGAAATGCAAAATTTCAAAATGTATGGGGATGATTAATAAAACTGGATAGCTTACCCGAGTATGTAAATGTATAAACCTGGAACAGTGTAAAATGTTTTTGTGCCAAATGAATCCCTCCGACAAGATTCAATGAGTACTATCTGATGATGACGGCAAGGGTCGGAAACGACGGCTTAAACTGCTCTCCGAAGTGCGGCAGCATTTATGAAATTTTATACATTAGGACTCCCTTCTGAATCGCTTACGATTAACACATGATATAGAGAACTTCAATGTATATTCACTCAAGATACACATAACATAAAATTCGTATGAACATGTATTTTTTTATAGCAACGTATATTATTGATATAATGTGTGTAATTCAAAATTATTGACGAGCGTCGGCGTCGGTTGGCGATCGGAGCTCGTTTTACACCCTTACAATTATTTCACCAAGCGGAGTGAAAGCTTTAGAATTTATAGGATGGGAAAATGTTCAATTCTCTTGAATACTTTAAAATAATATATTGAGCGCACTGGTTTGTACTAAGTATAATTTTGCACACGCCGTAGGTATAGAATTGACAAGATGTTGTACTCGTGTAAGGTTTGCTCCAATGATCGACAAAATACTAGTCTTCGACATAAATTAACATAATTATAAAATAAATTCATTATTACTGTGTGCATAAAAATTATTTCTTCTTAATCTTTTTATTATGCCTATAGCCAATGTATGAGCAGTCGATGTATGAGCAGTCACCGCCACCCATATAGGTCTGTAATGTTACAGGCGTCACGAACACGTTGTCGGCCGAGATGGAAGCCGCTTGACACGTAAAAAATATCAACGTTGTGGTAGTCAGCCAGGCAGATAATATTCTATCTCTAAACACGAGTATCTTCGGGATTATATTAGATAGTGCAGAGCTCAGCAACCTTTAACAGGAGGTACCGTTCACTATAGCCGCGCAGCGCATTAATTAATTAAATATGAACCTAGCCCTAAGACTCCGCTCCGCCACTTATTTCTATATTAAAAGAGTTACTATAATTTAAAATCATTGTGTTGCTTTTTTGTAAAACATTCTATAAAAGCGTCCATTACTGGTATAAGCACCACATTTCTTTTTTATGCCAGCGCCCGCATCCTTTTAGATTGACCGAATTTAGGCTCCACCCCTAACACCTGCGCGTGTATTTATTATGATATTTAGGTAAGAAGTGGGGGGCTCTATTCTTTGTTTAATATTAATACAAATACAAATATCTTTATTTGTGAATAGGGGTATTAGAGATCTTCAAATGGTTAGTTAACAAAGTGCTCTATGTTTTACGCTTTTGGGTATTAAAGTTTAACCATAATGTATATTAAAATTTAACCGTAAAGTACTGATTTCTGACTGAGGTATTAGGCGAAAAACCGAATCGAATATTATCAATGTTTGGGAGCCTCGTATTCAATCTTTTAAATAATTAAATTCGAAAAACACAGATGGCAAAGTCTACACATGGTGAATCCGTTTGTTAATACTAGCATGTCAGGCACAGTTTGTAGTATGGGGTTTCTGTGCTAAAGATTGTTTCGTGAATACTTTATCTATATACACATACGATTAAAACAAGATTTATAATACGACAGTGCAGAAGGAATTAAACACTTGTCATTAGGAACATTAAACTCCGTTTAGATGTTAAAACAGTATCATAAAAACTGTTATTGCATGAAAGATGAATATTCATGTACTATTCACACGTTTAAAATTATTGTTAAGTAACTGCTAGTGTTGATCATCATTTGCGTTTTTTATTACGCAGATATTCAATCTTAATATTAGACTTATTAAGATATGATGCAGAAAACGGTAAAAAGTTAAATTAAAACATTATGAAATCACTAACTCGCTCTCGAAACATCCTTTAACAAACCATGATGAAATCCTGGATCGCGTGTCAAACATGTCAAAGTGTTACACGTATTAAAATTATTTATAGGTCTTCAAGTACATCAGTTACATGATTTAAAAATAAAAGAAAATATATCGGGAGAACCTATACATATGGGTATTTAAAAAAAATCCACAAAAAGTTATCTTCGTAGCGAAGATAAAAAGATAATGAGACGAAAATGGACGGTCAGCGTTTGCCGAAGTGAATAACTACGGTAGCTGGTTTTCAACACCGCCCATTCTCTTTCTTAAATAGTTGTGATGAGCGACGAACAAAATAATGTGTGGCAGTAATGCAAGGCTAAAGATTTAAGTTATGAACGAATAGAAGTTACCAAGCACGTGAACGTTAATTATTTAATGTGATCATACTATAGATACAGCTGAGAAAACTGTATCGAATTGATTATTATCCAAGCACTGGAAAAACAGAAGTGCATAATGCGTATTTTAATTTCTTGCGGTTTACAAACAATTACCAGGAAGGACTGATCCTCTTTGTCTCATTAGTTCGATTAAGATGCGCGGTGCCACTTATCAGCTATTAAATGTATTATGTATGATTACTACATAATGTGTTTGTGTGCAGGGTGGGCAATGAATAGTTTCTTTGTAATTTGACGACCCCGTAGCCCAGTTGGTAGTGAACCTGCCTGCCGAGCGAGTGGTCCCGGGTTCGATTCCCGGCCGGGGCAGATATTTATGTGACAGATAAATGTTTGTTCTCGGGTCATGGGTCTATGTGATGTGATAATTGTGTATGTCCATGCCACCCGCAACACAGGGAATCCTAGTGCGGGGGTGTGAGTGTGTAAATATTTATTTAAATTGTAGGCCGATCATTGTAGGAACATTGGAAAATCCCTGGTAGTTCAATTGCTTATAAGTATAAGTTGGATGTCATTTAGGTATCAACCACTCTATCCAAAGCACTCGAGAATCCAGAGAATTTTCGTGTTTAAGAATCCCATACATGAGAGCTACCAGGGAGTTGACATATTTACATAGAAACAGTAATATGTTATATATATTTTCTGAAGTGCAGTAGACCTTAATTGGATAAATTAATATTTATTAAATACTAGTTCCAGCGGAAATAGTGTCTACTTTTACAACAACTTAAAGTAGGTACATAAAAAAACCTACTGAATTTGCAGAAATTTCCGACTTTAAGGGCGTAGTTGACATAACAATCCTTATTTTTTATTCTGTATTAGAATAAAAACGTAGCCTAAAATCTCTTCTAAAGAGAAAGAATGCCTGGATAATACAAATGTGGCTGACGAAATGCTACTGAAATCGGATAGAAATTTTGTTAATTTGGCAAAGTAATAACTAAAGAAGACTTGGACATCTATTTTTCCAATCTTGTCAGGTGACAAATAAAAATTATGCTTTAATATTAACATGACAAATTTGATGCTTTCACAGCAAGCACTGTTGCAGCGGGCTTAGGCAGCGGTTTTGAATCTTTCTAGATAACCAACGAGAAACTTCCGTAATAATTTCATATTATTACAATATAGGTTTCATATTATTATAATACTAGTGGGTGCGAGGTTAGGATTAATATCCTGTCGTTACTTATTAAATAATTATCTATTTCAAATAAGAATAATATGAATATTGATGTGGAGAAATTACATAGTATTGTGTACAATCATATAGTTTTGAAAGAAGTAACTTTTTTCTATAATAGTTTTAATATTGTTTAATTGTAATTATAGTAAATTACTAAATTACTTGCTTTCCGGTGTAGCAGTGACAGATAGTTGGTTCTCGACTCGTTTCTACTCTGATTCACGATTGTAACCGACATTGGCAATTATTACATCTCAAGGAAAAATATTTTAATTTACTTACGTACTAGTAAAGCGCACTCGCTTCGCTTCAAAAAAACTACGTCTGCCGGCTGCGTTTGTCTCGTTTTGTGAATTAAAAATATATTAATTTACAACTTTTTTATTTATTGTCGGATTGAAACTTTAAATATTAAGTGATGCTATTTATATTAGTGAAAATCATAGTTATCATAGTAACCAGTTAAGTCGTTTCTGAGATTTGCGCGCACAAACGCACAGACGCAAATTCTAACAACTATTGTGTTGGGTTCTGTTGCGTTAAAAAGGCTACTAATTATAGTTTTTCTCATATATCCTTCATGTACAGAAAGCAATCAGTTAAAATTTATATATATATATATATATATATATGTGTGTAATATATATGTGTAGGTAATTTAGTTGAATATGATTTAAAACAGATAAACCTTAATTTTGTATCGAGAATCTAACGCTTATGGAAAAAAATTATATAATTTTATTATATTTTTGTACTTAAAGTTACGTACGTATTAGAAATGGTAATTTATTCCGGTGACGGAAAATAAATCCTAAGACAACTTGCGTGGCTGTGAGTTCTCCATAATGTACTCATAAATGTATGAATTCTGTCAATCGACACTTGACCAGCGTGGTGGACAGTGGCGCATTAGCTACGTAACAAATGCTACGGGCCCCGCGCATCGATGCTTTCTGATCATAAAAATGAACAATTTAGATAGGAACGTGACAATATTTTTTTAAATCAGTATAAGTACCTACAAAACTCAAGGGCCCCTTGATATCAGATTGACCGAAAGAAATGCAGTTTTTTTTTTATTTAACGCAATTTTATATCAATAAAACTTTTGTTTAATTTAAAGTGTTATATGTCATTCGAAAACTTATTTTATGCTCTTTCAGAAATATTTATCTAAAACTTATTATAATGTATTTTTTTTTAATGATTTGGATTTTAATTGCAGATGTCAAAACGCGATTTTCGCAATATTTACTTCTATGAATTCAAGCTAGGGCGGAATGCAGCTTAAACTGCTCGAAACATAAACGAAGTTTGCGGCGAGGGAAGTGTCAACGAATCCACGGTGCAGCGCTGGTATCAAAAGTTTCGCTCTGGCAATACCAGCCTAGAGGATAAGCCCCATGGTAGCCGTCCACCGACGATTGACAACGACCAATTGAAGGTACTGGTGGAAGCAAATCCGCGCACAACTGTTCGAGAGCTCGCAGAAGAGCTTGGCGTAAGCAAGACAACCGTTTCCAACCACTTGAAACAGATTGGGAAGTCAAAAAAGCTCGACAAATGGGTGCCGCATGAATTGAATGAAAAACAAACAAATCGTCGTTGTGAGGTGTCTTCTGCGCTTCTTTTGCGCAGCAAAAACGACTCATTTCTCGATCGCATTGTGACGTGTGATGAAAAGTGGATCCTTTACGACAATCGACGATGTTCGACACAATGGCTGGACCGCGATGAAGCTTCTCAACACTTCTCGAAGTCAGCACTCCACCAAAAGAAGGTTATGGTGACTGTTTGGTGGTCTGCAGCCGGTCTCATCCATCACAGCTTTCCGAATCCGGGCGAAACGATTGCGGCGGAGAAGTACTGTTAGCAAATCGACGAAATGCACCAGAAGCTCCGACGTATGTGCCCGAGATTGGTCAATATGAAGGGACCAATTCTACTTCACGACAACGCCTGTCCGCACGCTGCACAACCGACCCTGCAAAAGCTGAACGCATTGGGCTACGAAACTCTGCCTCATCCACCATACTCGCCGGACCTCTCGCCGACCGACTACCACTTTTTCAAGCATCTGGATAACTTCCTGCAGGAGAAATGCTTCAAAAACCAAGACGACGCCAAAAACGCCTTCAACGCTTTCATCGATTCCAAAACTCCGGATTTTTACGCTACCGGCATAAATAAACTTGTTTCTCGTTGGCAAAAATGTATTGATTCTAATGGTTTTTATTCCGATTAATAAAGTTTTTTCTGAGCTGAGTTATGTTCGTTTAAAATTAGGATTTCAAAACCTGGATTTTATTTCCGGACAACCTGATGGAATTTGCTATAGGCCTCGCGCTGGCTTAATTCGGCACTGGAGGTATTTGTTACTCGTTACTCCACATATTGTGACAGGAGTCCCAAGCTCAACAGTGGGACAATTATGACGGGATGAATATATATTCTTATTTATTTACTAGACACAACACTGTGTACTCGCAAAATACTGATTTGTTTTTAAATAATAAACTACGCTTATCGTTTTGTTAGATAAATACACTTCGGTTAAATTTAGCTCGGTCATTTTATGACTTATAAATTTATAACGTTAATGCTCCTGTACATGCTGCTCGTGTACAAAACGGCGACAAAGTAACTATAATGGATATATAATTTACACTTGAAAAGGGCCAAGGAACCAGCGGATGGGCAGTGGGCACTGGGCAGTGTCACAAGCTAACAAACATAATGCAGTAGTCATAATATTTACTGTTCGGTTTGTAATCTATCGCGGACGACTGTTTGCGGAGTTACCGTTATCAAAAGAAAACATAAGCTACTACTCTTGCACAAACTGATTTAATATGAGTTATATTAAGTAGAAGTACACAGATTAATGGGGAATTATGTTATTTCGGTATCTTAGCGCTGTCAACGAAGCAGGAGGAAAAGCCTAGAAAAGAGTTCAACGCACGCTATGATTTAAATTTCAAAATATTAGATGTGCTCCATCATAGTAAGCCTTATATATCTATATATTATAAGTAGGTAGGGTATTTTTAGTTGTTTTTGAGACCTTAACATTACGTTGGATCACTTGCGGTTGTCGAGCCGAACAACTAAGAAGTCAATTACGACGGTAATTAGTGAGTTGGTCAATTAGCACAATTTTGATAAGTAGGCTTTTGGGCCTAAAGCGAATTGTAATGGCATAGAAACCGATTAGATTGCAACAAAACGCACGGCCTTCGGTCGCCAATGCAGTTCATGCCGCGATCTCTTCTCGTTCGCATAAATATCAGCTGGACAACAGTTACATATATATCAATTGAAATTCAACACGTACTCACCGTAAACAGACGGTCGTATTGAAAATAAACCGAATACCTCCAATGTGCAAAGTCACAAAACAAAAGTAAACACCACAAAGTACAACTGTCCGTGTTTGAATAAAATGAAAGTATTGGCGAACTAAAAACTTATCGTTCAAAAACACCACTTCGTTTACTATATCGAACGTTACGAGTGAAGTTTCGCTGTTCGAAGCGTACGCGATACACGTGTTACGCGCTCGGGGATATGGAGACGAATGGTTGGCGGTTGGCGAGATGGTATCGGTCTATCGGTCGGTGCGCGTGGCGCGGTCGGTCTCGCTGGCCCAGTCGGCCCGGTCGCCCGTAGTGCGCAAATATTCATCCATTGCGTTTCGCTGGCTTGTTTCTTTTCCTGAGCTTTCTGTACAAAAGCTGGACGTTTTGTACGTTCTGAAGGAAAAAGAAAATTATATAAGTACCACTGTTGTATAATCGAATTCATTCTACTTTTTATCCAATGGTTTTCTTGGTATGAACAAATATTGGTTATAATGTACTGCTGATCAATAGGTTTTCATTCTTAATTTTACTTTCAATGTCCACTTCTCTCTATCACAGATATTTGAACTAAGAACATATAAATTTTGATATATATGTCTTAAAGACCTATTTTCGGATGCGTGTGAACAAGATTCTTCTTAAGTCGCGAAGTTTTTTCGTTGTTCTAATTCCCAAAGCGACAAAAGTAAGTTTTTAGGTATCTTACTCTGTATTGAAGGAATAAATTAGTTGTGTATAATGTATATATACAAAAGACGGCCCCTTATTACGATTAATATCGTAATAGTGTGTTATTTTTGCTTATTATAATACTTACACTACACTTAGTTATTTATACATTGAAATTAATATAATTATTTAATAATCAACTAGCAATTCACGCAATGTATCTAGATTTGTAATACAAAAGTGCCCATAAGGTCAAATTTTATTCTTTAGATTCGTTTTATTTCACTTTTTTTCTTTTTTAATTTTTCTTTTATCCCCTTGGTTACTACTTAAATTCTCATATAAAAAGTGTTTAGTTTTAATATTTTGAGATTTAATTTTCAGTGCTTTTTTTGTATTCGATTTGAAGTCACGTCTTATTCAATCTTCGGGCGGATTAAGCAGAGATCTATGGTCCAGTTTATTTAATCGTTATATTTATTATATATTATATATATTATAATAATATTATTGATATATCTTACCCAATTTTACTTCTGTAAAGAATTATTTTTGATGACGATATTATTGCCCGCTGCGTGTGATCTAATCTCCACACACACACTTTCGATTTAAGTGTTGATTCTGTTGAGGAGCCTGTGACTCTCCGGAATCTATTACAGACCTCATTTGATCCCTCTCCACATTCCTTTAACGTTTGCCACTTGAATACTCAGAGTATCCCTTCCCATTTCGAAGAACTCCTTGACACCTTCTTCTCTACTTCTGACATTCACGATATACTCATATCCGAAAGTTGTTTAAAACCTAGTCTTGACTCTGCAACCTTTTGCATCCCTGCCTTCAAACTTATACTTAACGACCGAACAGGAAAGTGTGGCGGAGGAGTTACAATTTATTTCCGTAGTGATTTTTCATTTTCTGTTAGTTCGTCTCCTCCTTCTTTATATTCTAGCATAAGCGAGTATCTATTTCTACAAGTTCAGATGGAACGGGCTAAGCGGCCCTTGTTGTTGTTTATTGCAATCCTGCTACTGACTTCTTTTCCAGCCTTGAAGACGCATTGGAATCGTTATGTTCGGAGTATGTGCATCACATAATTATGGGCGACTTTAATACTAACCTATTGCATAACTCTCCCCGATGTAGAAAACTTTTAAATTTTTTTGCTTCTGTGTATTTTTCTGTACTACCTACATCGTCTACTCACCATAATCTTGACACTCCAAACAGTTTGCTTGATCTAATTCTTGTTTCTTCTCTTTCACATGTTTTTAAACACGGCACTTTATTAGCTCCTGGTTTCTCCAGGCATGACTGTCTATATCTGTCATATAAGCTGAAACCTCCTAAGGTCGTACTCAAGATTATATGGATGCGTAACTTCGCTGGAATTGACTCCGATGCCCTTACTGATGATGTTGCTAATGTAGATTGGTCTCTAGTCGCTGTTGCGCCGTCGTTGAATGAGAAAGTTGCTATGTTAAACCAGTTTGTGTTGAAGCTATACTAAATACAAAAGCAGAGTATTTTGTATTTAGGCCGAACAAGATGCACGACGGCGCGGGAGGATTGCTATATGGTGTCAAATATATTGCTATATGGTGTCATGGTTTTGAGAAATCGTTTTTATACGGCTTTGAAGTAAGGAATCGTCATTGACGAGCTGGAGAAAACAATTTGAGTACGGATACAGTAAGGCGGCGTCTGGCTGAAGCAAATTTAAAGCCATTAAGACCTGCAAATGGCCCAAAACTAGAAAGACAGAACAGAAATTTAAGGTTGAGTTACGGTAGATAACACGAGAACTGGACTCTGATAACTGGTCAAGAGTTACGTTTTTAGACGAGTCAAGATTTTGTTTATACAAGTACGACGGGAGGAAAAGAGTGTTTAGAAGACCGAGAAAGAGCGCTATAACCAAGCCTGTATAGAAGAAAAAGTACCATACAGCGGAGGCTCTGTTCACGTGTGGGCTGGGATTTCTTCCGAAAGCCGCACTGAGTTAGTGCTGATAGAAAATGGAAGTTTAACTGCAGAAAGATATGTCACTGAAATTCTGAATGACTACGTTAGTCTATTTTTAGTGGACATGGGCGAGAATGCCGTTTTTATGCAAGACAATGCCTGCCCGCATATAGCTCAGATAGTGTTTACCTATTTTCAAGACGTCGGTATCACACGTAGGGAGTGGCCAACACGCAGCCCCGACTTAAACCACATTGAGCATGCATGGGACGAACTAGGACGACGTGTACTTGAGCGTAATCCGCCGCCAATCACTATGTGAAATGAAAGAAGCTCTAATAGAGGAATGACAGAATATTCCGCAGCGTCGCCTCAAAAACCTAGTAGAAAGTATGCCAAATGGCAGCAGTATTGCGATCTCGCGGAGGCAATACAAAGTACTAAAATGCGTGAAAACGGCACATCTGTAACCAATCTACATTTAAGAAAATACTGGATAAAAAAAGGTTGAATTCATTTTTTTTATTTTCATTAAAGCATATTAAAGTATTCTTTAATTTAGTCTTTATTTCATAAAGCTAGGTCAGGAACTTTAAAAGACTTTGAAGATTTTCTAACCGACCGACTAAGAAATAGGCATCATTTCATTATGTCGTCGTACCGCCTTCAAAAGGATCAGTGTTCTTTAATGGGGCTCGGTGTTCGTTTTTAGTTCGTTTAAGTAAGATGTTCAAGTAGTTTGTAGTTAAAGAATATTATGCTATAGATGAATGTATGAATTACGGGACGCCGGAACGTAACAATGCCGCATCCAATTTCGCGTAGGTTACAAACTTAGTTTGTAATTGTCATAATTATTTTGATTTAAACGATGTGAGGAGTATTCGTTCACCGTTTCTTCTCCTGAGTTTTAAAGCACTTTTTCGAAACTGTCGTAGAAGCAAAAATGCATAAGTGTATATACAAAATATATATGTACTTTTGTAATAACAATTAAATGATATAGTTACGAAATTACAAAATCATCAATCGCGTGTGATTCAGGCCAACTGGTAATTTATGAAACATGACATTCTGTGATCATTTCATGATATTTTCAACTGTACGATTGGACTACGATATACATTTTATAAATTCAGTTTTTGTAGTGTGGCGCTGGCGATGCATGTGTAAGGATAATTGACTTTCATTAGACACTAATAAGCATATCATCGGAAATCTCCCAATGTCCGGTGGGAAGCGGTGGAAATAAAATTATTTCCTGCGAGCAAATAAGTATTATTAAGTGTAGAAGGTGTCTTAATCGTAATAGTTTGAATGAACAGCATTATTTTGTAAAGGGATTTGTGTTTCAATCTAGGACGCATTTTTAAATTTACAAAGTTAAGTGCGTACAAACAGATATCACTTGCATCATTGAAAAAATCACCTTGAAATAATTTTTTACTTGAGACTACTCCATAATTTTACGGTTATAGTTCCTCTATTCCATAGTTTTATGGTTATTGGATGTGAATCTTCTACTCCATAGTTTTATGGTTACTGGGTGTGAATATTGTGATGGATACAATTATTGCAAAGGTGAGTTACGTTACATTGGTGCAATATTTCCACATTTACTTAACATGTTTCTAAAATAGTTAAAGACTATTAATATAACATTCTACTTTATAAGCTGTCGTCTGATCAATAGTTTATACCTATATCATTTTCTAATTAAATCAAAAGTTAAGTTTACACATAGTAAAAGTTCACTCAGTTAAAGCTAAGATCAATTTTTTTAAATAATTATCACTATTTTCGTTTTTTTTGACATTATCGTGATTTGGTTATAAATAATGTTAACGAGTTTGTCAAAATCATAAACAGTGTCCAGTACAGTCTGCCTATCCGCACGTGGCCAGTGTGGTAGACTATGGCCTTAATTCGTCTTATTGTGAGAGAAGACCTGAGCCCATTACTGGGACAATTTGGGTTGTAATTAAAAAATTGCAGCTACAATACTAGACTTAATGACATGCGTTAATATGGTCCAGTGAGATTATTTAGTTAATATTTATCAGCATTTTCGCCTATTTTGGCGCTTACTTTTTTAAATTACGCAATAGACCGCTTTATAGTCTTTACATTTTTGTCCAGTTTTTTTTATATACAAATTTTGCAATCCGTAACCGTTTGCTATATCTTATCACAAAAAAGATACAAGACGCTTCAGGAAAATATGTGCAAGTAAGTCACTACATTTTCTTTTGTACATAAAATCCACTTTTTTAAAAGCATCTCCTTTCTCGCAACATACTGCAGTCCCTGGCGGCAAGTTAAAACGGCTTCGTTTTTTTCTTTACGACCATCCCGTGAAAATGTTATGTTAGAGATGAGACTTCACGAGTTTCTTCTCATTTATATTGCGCGGTCGCTGTCGGCTTTATAAAATCCAGCTGTGGCTAGTAGTCTAAATATTTTGAGTAGGAAAAGAAAAATAAAGCGAATGAGAGAATTACTCTGATATTATCAAGAATTTGGACAGAATCTTTAATTTGTTAAACGTGTATATATTATCCACTATATAGGTTTATATCTATGCCTTATGGAAATGTGCCATGACTCAGTAACAATTTACTTGAACGACGGCGTATTCAGAAATAAGCATTAGGAATGTGTAGGGAGCTATCCAAAGTGAAGCTCTTTTTTTCTGACTTTATTTGACTTAAAATTAAAGCTTTATCGCAACAGATAATTTTTTTCTCTGTAAATTCTGTGTTACAATAATATTAATACATTTTAACGACATTTTTCATTTTCTTTTTGGTTTATCGGCTTACAGTCAGACGAGTCTTTAAAACTAACAGAGGTGAGCAGTTTATTACTCGTAATTCAACTCGTATTTTAGTTTACTGCAAGTGAAATGTTATTTGTGTTTAGTTAGTTTAACTGAAACGTGTGTACTAATGTGCCGTTCTAGAAATATAAGCTTAACAAACAACATTCACGTTGAATAACCAACGCGTGTAACAATTTAAGGTTTGAAACGGATTTGAAGTAAGTACTCTGTGCAAAGCATTATGACGTAATATTGAGTGAAAATAGGAGTCTTCCTCTTCCTAGATTGGCTTATATTAAATTTTATGTTGATCCGTCACTTATACATCTATTTATTTTGAATTTTGAAGTAATCAATAAGTCGTTTTAGTCTTTAAATATATTCCAAAATCTTATTAACGATATCTTATCAAAGTTTTATTGTTATAATTATTTACATAAATGTCTTGAATTTACATAATTGGAGGGTAGCAACGAAAATAACATAATGAAAAGAAAACAATTTCTTTTGTACCTGTAGGTACGCTTAGGTTATATCTAATGTTCACGGTGAAAATATGGTAATGAGGGATGTTTTCGAATCCAGTGAACGTTCAAAATAGTCACTTACGTTAGTTACTTACGTTTGGTACAATAATTTAAGCAGAAAACCGTGGTATGTTTGAAATTTGAGAACGGTAACAGATGTCACGATTCCGCTTTTTTCGTCATCTCATATAACGTCGTAAAATCATTAATTTTGTGAATTACCTAACGAATGGGGGTTTATGGGATAAATTGGCTATTTGTTATGGGTTTTAGAATATGAGAGCAGAAAGAAGAGGTTAACTTCCATAAATAGTGTACGTATTTTTGGAAGATTTGAATGACAAAAAAGTCTAGAGATCGATAATTACATGTATGTGTATTCAGCGGTACAGTACAAAGGTATACATCGAGAGGCATTTATTTTCATGTCCGACAAATTGGTAACGATATTACACAGTCACCATTCGAAAATGATAATTAAATGCCTGAAAATGACGTCGGCCGCAAAATTTCATCTGTTACGATGCGGAATTTGGAAGCACTAATTAGACCGTGGCTGCCAATGTATTAATTAAATAATTGCAAGGATTGAAAAGGGATGTATATCAGTCGATATTTTTATAAATACGCTAACAGTTTTAGTAGCTATTGGGACCCACATAAAGTGGTTAGAAATTACAATGTGAAGTTTATTTTATTTTGCCGTGACGTTTATCGATGTCTTATCTCACTAGTTAAATCGAACCTTAAAACTGTCTCCTTTGTTCACATTTTATCAAAATATTTATTATACGAATGAAACATCGGGGGACTAAATATTTTTAAATTAATATATACGTTTTTATACATATAAGTGTTAAAGAATACGAAAACTAAACGAATCAAGTTATGTTACACATCTGGAATTCTTTTTCAAGAAAGCCCCGAAAGTTCTTTCGGCAACAAGCTCTCTGCTTTGTCACTTATTTTCAACACGTGCAATATTTTTTCATCAGCAAAAAATGATGTTTAAAGTGTTTTAAGAATAAAAGAATTGCCATATGGCTTTAAAGCGGTTGAAGCCGCATGCGAGGAGTTTAGTACATTTGAAGCGCAATATTGATTATACAAATTTATATCGTTTTGTAAAATAATAAAATGTTGGCACATTAAATTTACAGATATATTCTGCGTGTATTTCTGTTTCTCAGCAGAGAAATTATTTATGTTATATTCAGTATCGAAATACAAAGTTTCTTATGACTCACCTTTTTGCTTAAAATTAAAAAATGTGTGGTGGTATTAAAAAAAATTTAGAATTTGGCAATAATTAAATGTAAAACAAATTTATGCCAATGGTATCGGGTATTCGTATGTATGCAATAAAACGCCAGTTGGCATAAGAAACTTACCAAAACTTAATTTAAGATATCACTGAAATAGTGACTTACCAAACAGGAATACAACAGTGTAAATGATTATTTTAGCAACCTTTGATATATAATATCTTGTATAATACGTCGTATCTATTATGTAGTAGTCTGTAAGCATATAATAAATAAAATATGAAAATTTCTTCACCGCCATACCAGAAACACTTAACGAAGCGGCACTGGTAAAATTAATTTTGAAATAAAACCATCGACAATTAAAAGATCATGCTTGTTAAAACATCTTTAGCTTGTATTAATAGAGTCAACGATATTTTTTTTTACAATTTGTGGACAGTGGAGATGAACTGTGCTCTAATTAAGATCGGATAAAGACATGTATGTAAGAGCTATATTAACAACTTCAATCACACCCCCGAATTCGATAAGTTTGTATGCGAATTTTTCGGCATGATTTTAAAAATATTTTAAACACTGTACTGTCCAGATGTTATTGAAATGGTGGCACTGAAGAATAAATAAGCACTTATGGTTACAGATTGCGTATATCAGTGAGTGATGGTTTCATCGATGTAGAGTGAAATCAGGCAAGGGCGATTACCAAAACCAGCTAATTTGTCAATGTCACCTCCCAGTGGTGCCCTAGAGCCACTACACACTGCTGCTCTATGCACTTTATTATTTTTTAATTTATATTTACAACACTTCGGTGAGATACAGGGAAGTAATAATGAATACTAAATGCTGACGCATACCTTCGCACTAAGATACCGTGTGTTGCGATTGACATGAATCTACATAAATGAGACATCAGAAATACCCACGCCCCGAGAACATTTATATCTATCTGAAACACAATCATCTGCCCCAGCATCGATCAAGAGACAGGGTCACTATAAACTGGGCGGCAGGGTCATCTATCTAACACCTATTTACATAAATATATGTATATAGGTTCCTATTATATTATAATTACGAAGTTTAATGTAATAAAGTCATTGATAATTTTTAGTAAATTCGTACTTGGCCAGTGTTATTGACGGTGGCTTATATTGCTTAAATTGTGTGAGGAGAGCCGAACCCATCAATTAGACACATGAATAAATCCCGCAAAGTGGTGACTATAGCGAAATATTTTATCGATGTTCTATTGTTATTTTAAGTTCCTTTACCCAACTCATTTTGTCTATACGGTTAATTATTTTAAATTTTATATCCAGTGTGTGATGACCTTAAAAGTACGCAGATAAAAGTGATCGTATACAAAGGGATATTGCAATATCACAAGCGTTACACGTTTATCGCGTTATTGAAGAGTTTTGATGAAAAAAGCTTCGTCAATTAAGATTATTAGTGTTTATCCAGCTTATCTATTTTGATAAACACGATGATTACAGATGATTAAGTGCGTATTATTTTTTTAATTTAATAAAAGGTAAAGGTAAAATGAATATATGTAAATATTTATTATTAATACTATTACATACATATCATGGTGACTCTGTATTGCAATAGGTAGTGACCCTGTCTGCAGAGCAAAATGTCCCGGGTTCGATTCCTAACCGGGGCAAACCTAACCTAACCTAACCGGGGCAAATAATTTTATTTACTGTAACAGATAAATGTTTGTGCTTGACTCTTGGTTTCTTGTTACATTTGCATCCCATGTAGTATCTTTATTCTACATAAGAAATCCTGGACATACGTTCAAAATAAAAGACTATCACTGATTTTATTATTATGTTAGTATTTAATAATAATATTCATTATTATTAAGCAGAACTTACGAATATTGTTCTTAATTATATTCAATGAATATTCAATAATGTAAATTCAATAAATAAAATCGTTCCATCAGAGACTAGAACAGTTTGGTAAAGAATAATCGTACATAATTTATATTTTTATATTAAAGTGTTGGTGTGGTATAGTGTGACGTAACCATAAACTTAATATACTAACGTGAAGTATACTACGTCTATGATCGTAACACGGTTTCTAAAACACAAAAACGAACTAGACATATCGTAGAAAGACAAGTGTAGTAGTGTCAAATCTTATCTGCCACTCAGGCAACAGTTTCTCGGCGCCATTGCATTTTATCGCGACCATGATTCCTGCACACGGCAATTTCATCGTAAAAATACATTATTATCTTGCAATCCACTAAAATAGTAAAATATGTACAATACATACAATACTCGATGACCACAGTTCGATATTCTTTGTTATTTGTCATAATTCATATTTAAAATGTACATATGTATAACAACCCTCAGCACTCACAAATTCGATCATTGCTTGTTGAAACAGGAGCAAATTATGATCCGCACCGTCTTATTTGTGATGTGACACGATTTTGTTACATGAATTACGACGCGGCGAGCGTTAGTTTTGAACTAAGCTAAAGTGCTTATTGGGACTTCCTCAATTGTTAAATTGGTCTGTCACCCATATATGATCTTTGTTGATGATTCACAGCGGGGTATATATCTAGAACGTTGTAGAGTTAAAGTTATTACATTATATTATATTATGTTGCCTCATCCGCTTACTTTGTGCACGGGTTTAAGTTTATAAACGCTTCCTGCCTGTCGCTAAGACATACATAATGGGTTTCAGGTGAAGTTAATGAATTAAACGTGTAGTGAGCTAATAACATTCATGTTACTAGGCTCATTTGCGAGACCTGTTCGTTAAAAGTATGAAACACGGTATCTGATTGACTTTGGGTAAACACAGTAAGTTCAAAAACTATTGCACTTACATTAAACATGTTTTTACTAATAGATAGAGAGTTTCGTGGTGAAGATGTATACGTATTACATATGAATAAAAAGTTTGCGAAATGTCTTATACAACTGAATAACAATTGTTTTGAGAGCGGTTATTACTTAACAACTTTAAGGATATTTTCCGAAGAGGCGCAAGAGCTGGTTTTGTAATGTTGAACCAAACCAACCCAAGTTTGGCTTAGTTTAGGACAAAAATTTGATATGACGGATCGTTTTACGCTTAGTGTAAAATGATGGATCTCATGGTGGATTCTGAAGTTAAAGAATGGAACATCTTAATGATCGTGCTTAAAGATATTGGTTGTGGTGTTTTGGTGTGGTGGTACATTAACATTGCAAACATAGTACATTAATGAACATCTCTAGGTTTGACGGTATGTCATTGAGAAAAAACAACTTATCAACTGATTCAAATAATCCATGAGCTATTTAATATAGGTTAAATTTATAAGGCACCAACTTCAAATATTTCAGTAAGTATGTAGCATGTATAAATTTTTTTTTTGTTTAAATAAATTTTCGGTTTTAGTTTTTGTATGTATATATATTGAGTTGGATTATTATGTATATATACATCATTATTAAAATTTTATTTTTTTTGTCTTGATTAAACATTATTATATACATATATTCCATAAAAGGAGCTACATTTCTTAAGAATGAAATGATCGTCTAAGTACACGGAGTAAAGGCCATTCACCGATATCTAATCCTATATGTATCTTGTCTACTTTTAATGTTTAACGCGCTGATGAAATTGCATTTTTATTGCAGTTTTACTGCTGTTTCCATAACTATTAAAGCATGAACCCATGACAATTTATGCTTATAACATTCTTGATAACATAAAGTTGATAATAATGAGTTCATTTGTCTGTACCGGGAAGGTCATACTTATGACTGTGCCTCTAGTGGTCTTGTAAAAGATCTATAACGTACAGGTTTTGCTGGTTCCAGTGGATACTTCACCGCCTACTCCTTTATGTATTAAGAGACATACAACAAGGCTGCGATCTGAAGATAGCGACTATGATTGACATGAAAATGCTCATGTTTTTGCGACTAACAATTATCCATCTAAATTCCGATCGCATCCTTTTGCGTAACTCGATTGATCACTTACGAGTGCCACCAGTCGTAGGGCTGTAAGCGCATTTAACTGACAAGGAACATTAGGACAGCGTGGCTCGCGAGGCCTTAATCCCTAGAGATTCCCGTATGCAAGTGAAACAGTATCGATAATTTATGAATCAAAAATGTAGCTTTTAAAATTATAGTATAAAGCATAATTTTTTTTGGAGTTGTGGGTCATAGTTTTGTGTTGTAAGCGATGTAATGTCTAGTGGTAATTTTATACCAAGCTTATTAAATTATAGGTTCAAAGACCTCCGTACCTGTTTACCTGTTATTTGTATTATTTATATGTTATAGTGAATCTCATTCTTTTTTTAAAATAAATGTAGTAAAAGCATAGATATTAATAGTCGCTTCATTACTTTGTTTGTTAGTAGAAGCGAAGTATGCCGTGTATAAAAATTTATCGTTTAAATGTAATTTAATGACTTTTAATATTTGATCGTGCAATCAGTTTGTGTTTGTGTCAAATGTTTTATTTATTTTGTTATTCTTAAAATATTACGTCAATTTCGGACAAGACGATGCGTTTTGAGTTAACAAAGCAATAAAAAAAAATTAATAAATATAATTATTGTTTTAAAAATAAAAATTTTAGCATAGTAACACGACAATTAATTATTTGTTTTATTCCAATTTAAATTCGAATACTTTTATTGTTGGCTTAACAAAAATCGATGCGATGGGTTGTTGTTGTTGGTTGTTTGTAGACTTAAAATCTATCGTTTTTCTCAAAGTCTACGCGATAGTTAATAAAATGAAAAAATATATAAAATATTTGATAATTTTATATTCAGTTTTAAAATTCAATTTAAAATTACCGGAATAACTGTACATTTTTTCTGCATAATCTTTTAGAAACCAGGATTATTCCCAAAAGTTTTAAGATTTTTTGTAAGTTTGTTTCTTACGTACAAAGTTCTTATGTTAATACGATAACATACCTCAGAAAACGGCTCCAGTCGTCGCTGGCACCCGAGACGAATGAAGTTGGAGTGGCAAAAAAGCCGCGCTCTACTAAGATTTGAACAGAGTTCATTTTACAGTTTTCATTTTAAAAAAGGTACAAAATGAAATACAATCCAACACAGACTGATATATTAAACGGATATAACGAAATTAAAGTAACAAAAGTCTTAATATATTTTCAATAAATATTTTGTATACACAAACACTAACTTTCTATCTTACTATGTACACGGAAGAATTTTTTTAATATAAGACTGTTCACAAATAAAATCGGACTCTATCACGACCACGGTGTATTTGTTATAATCAACCAAGTAGGGCTGCATGTCGCGTCTCAATTGATTTAATGAGAAATAAACTGGAGTGAGTGATTCAGTCTACTCCCATTTCAATACCATAAACGCAAGTCCTTTCTTTGTGTAGATGATACGGCACAATCAACTTTTATTATCAATACGAAACGGCTTAAGTGAGCTTACGAAGGGCACGGTGATCGTGTTAATAAAAATAGTCTTTTTACAGGAAATGTCTTGTTATCCATGGAACCGAACATGCAAAGCTGTATTATGAGTAAATTTTGCAGTGTTCAAGCAATCGATTCATCGTTAGTGAGAAACGACTAGCGATGCTTGTTAATGACCTTGTAACCAATTGGTGATGGCATTTCCAGCTGAGTGAGGGGTCTTGGGTTCGATTCCCGGGGCGAACCTTCATGTGAAATTTAAACGGTATTCAATTAATCGGGTGATGTGTGTTTGGGATACCTTATTTGTGTATCTCCAAAACATCGGTATCACATGAAAATCTAGTGAAAGAGGTATGGGTATGTGAGTATTTATTATTATTGTAGCTTACAAAATTATATAAATATCAATCATAGCAAATACGAGTAGTATGAAACACAAAACAGTAGTATATATATTATGTACCTTTAGATGAAATGTAGGATTTATAGTACTGAGAAGTATTGATAAGTGTTATTACTGGGCGTTCAGCATAGGCATGAACTTTCTTATCTGGTATGGAAATTGACGACCCCGTAGCCCAGTTGGTAGTGACCCTGCCTGCCGAGCGTGGGGTTCGATTCCCGGCCGGAGCAGATATTTATGTTACAGATAAATGTTTGTTCTCGGGTCATGGGTGTTTGTGATGTGATAATTGTGTATGTCCGTGCCACCCGCAACACAGGGAATCCTAGTGCGGGGGTGTGAGTGTGTAAACGTTAAATAAAAAGTAGGGAAGTAACAAAAATATAAAAATTAAAAAATTGAAATTATAAATTCAGTATCCAAATTGGTCCAAAGCAATTTCCGTCCATCTATCGTTATTGTTTACAGTTTATTACGTACATCACACAGATCATAATTCAAGTGTAAAATAGTTTTGATTATTTCCAAGTTCCATCGTCAGCGGTGAGACAACATAAGGAGCTAAATGTTCGGCAGCTCTGGCGTTCGACTCATGTAAAACTTTTAATGACCGTCTCCATCCGGATGTTCCACTTATGTGCCTGCACAATTTGATTTGAACCGTTAAAGCGATTATTAATATATATCATAAAATTTAAAATCCGAAGGGTTTATGATTGTTTGTTCTGGTTATAAAATTATGTATTTTACGTCACAGATGATAACCATAACAAAATCTGGTCAGACCTAAACGTAAGAATATCGTAGTAGCAATTCCGGTGACGCTCTAGTGATGTGGTTCTGGAGGCGATTGCTCGGAGTTTCATGTACTGAACCCCGCCTCATTACTTATATCTTCCCGGAATATGATATATGATAATTAGAGTATATTCTAGCTCTTCTGACACGTTTGTGTGTCGGATTAATGACTTCATAAATCGTCAAGTAGTACAATAAAGTGTGACCGATCAAATGAACTCTGCAATCATCATTCCCTTACTGGAATGGAGCCTAATGTCTCAAACCGGGAACAAAAGGTGCGAAATAGTGAGGTTTTATTCTGCCAAGAGTGTTGCGGCAAAGGAGAAGAGAATTGTTGCGTTCCAACATACAATGTTTTAAGCTTTTCAATCTATGATAAAGGTATACATACATGTTTAAACATAGGCTTGTTCTTACTTTCTGTACCAGATAGAGAATACAGAAAATAAACAGTGTGAGGGGAATCCAGGTCGTTGGTCTGTAATAATATTATAAAGGAAGAGTGAGAATTTTTTAAGTTTGTGTGTATGCGGAGGATAATCTTTGGAACCACGGCACGTATTTGAAAATTTCTTTTGTCATATGAAAGGTACATAATTTCGAATGGATATGGATATATTATATAGCATAATAGTTTCCCGAACTGAGTCGGGACGGGCCCTAGTTTTAAATATAATTGGTAGGTAATATGATTGTTCCGTACAAATTTTAATTTATGACGAACCTACAAAATAACAGCCGAGCACAAATGCGTCGTACCTGTTAAACCGTCGACCATTTTGTTGAACATATAATTAATTATTAAACCACATCGTTCGTATTACTTACCTACTATCAAAATATGTTCGCCAATTAATTACCAAACAGTTAAATGTTTATATGATTTCTTACTGTACGATTTTGATTCGCAATATTGTAAACTTATAAGGCCAATAAAATAAATAGTAGGTTCCATGTAATTAACTGCACGCGGATATCAAGAAGCCACTAAAAGCGAGTTGCTTTTTATGTAAAAAACAAAATTAATGGTGCTTTTTAGTCTGATGATGTATATACATCAATACCTTATGTAAATTATTATTATGTTTAGAGTACAAATATGCTACGAGAAATGATCAGGTTAAATCTAGACAATTACCGTACTAGGCCATCGTATCACCTGTATATTAGTTGAAAGGCGAAGAAATAGATATATATTTTGTAGGAACAGATTTTATTTGAGAAAAAAGGCTTAATTTAAGTTTTTCATAAAAGAATTCTCATCATCTTCATTAGCTGTTACGCATTTGCTTCGTGAAATCAAAATTTCTTTATTCAGACTTGACTGTCAAAATGTAATAGTTAATATTATTCTTAAATATTAAATGATACAAATGTATTATAATAAATATACGTTATATATAATTTAAATAAATTTAATGTAAGAGCTTTGTAATAAACAGGAATCTGAATTTGAACAGGTTTCTCTAAATACTGAGCATAAATGTCAACACTAGTTCGAAATTAATTAGTTCTAGCATACACGTTCATCATAAGAACTTAATTTAACTTAAAGCAATTAAGTACCTAGAAGTGCATAAATAGCTATATCGCTAATTTGCACCGACAAAATGGGTGCAGGTCGTTGTTATTTATAGCTTCTTGTACTCATCGAAAGAAACCTCAACGAGTTCCACAAAATTTCTTTCCACATATATGTATTTGAAATAGATTAATGATTGACAATATATGTTAAATAGACAATGGACAGTTAAGACATTTTCTACAAAGTGGAATTAGAAACATGGAATCATTTTATTTTATCAACGCAGCAATGGAATTGCGTGATATACCTGTGTATTGTTGCAACGTCTTTCCCCATAATTGAGGAAACCATTAGGATACTCAATTACCAGATCACAGTAAAATGTGCCAGGATTCTGATGGTTGGAATTTTTCAGCTCACTTCTTTTTCATATAGGTATTTTATTAAGTTCACAGACACTCATAGAACACAATTTGTTGATTTATTATAAAACTTACAACATCGACTCATCTTCCTAGAAGTTGACTTTGCAAGCAAAGGATATCGATAACGTTTAAGTTTAGTGAATTTCATTTAAAGCTTTATTTGTTGAATGACATTTGATATAGGTTCTTATTTTATAGGATTTTCTTACAATATGCCTACTGAATAAGAACAATACTATAATTAGAAAAAGAAAATACAGTTAACAGTTGGCACCGACCGCTTTATTGAATCACGGACGGAATCACGGGCACAGTTGGTTCGCATACGAGCACGCGTGAAGTGGCACAATGGTCACGTGGTTCTTGTTTACAAAATACAGAAACTTTGTCAACGTCAGGTGAACGTGAGCGCACGCGTGAGCAATCGCACAGTTAAATGGCTACTTTATTAGAACTATGAGATATTGAGATTATTTTGGTTTCCTTTGTAATATACGATGAAGAAAACATAGGTTTGGGAAATGAAATCTGTGTTGAGTTTAGGAAATCAAATCTATGTTATCTAGGTTGAGCACTCTCATTCAAGTATGGTTGTTAAAATCTTTTCAAAATATTTATTATGTTCATTAGAGATAAAAACAGAGTCTGAAAACCTTGTAGAGTATTTAGAGTAGTACAGTTATATAAAGTGTTATTTAGTTTCCAGTAAGGTCATAATCGTCACACATAATTGGCCCTGTCGAGCTTGGGTATCCTTAAACAATGGGAGAGGTCGAAGATATAGTACACTACGTTTGCAAAGTGCAGATTTGCAAATTTTGCGATGGTACTTGAATGGTAGTAGGGTATTTTGCCCGATTGGTTAGCTACCACCTTCCTTCTGAAATCGAATCGGCCGTAAAATGTTTCATGTGTGTTACGGTCGCAGTGTCGGGAGCCAGTAATAAAAACAATACTTCGGTAATGAATTTGGAATTACTGAAGTCTGTCTATGAATAACGAACCTTTGAAATAGTACCTTAAACCTTTTGGCCGTATTAGGGCGGCATAGAATCCCATGCTGGCAGAACAGGGTTGTCATAAGAGGCGACAGAAGCTAGCCTGTTTGGTGATAGGGCTTCGCGTAAAGATTATATTATAAGTACTATTATTAAGTCATTAATATTATTACTGGTATTATTATCTCTCCGTGAAGCCTGTCTGGCAAGCTACTACTCTCCTGCTTGAGTTAGCCGCTAAACGACTAGTCGTATTCCGACTGGGGGCCTGGGCCTTCTTCTCATTCCTCATTCTCATTTCCTGGCCGACAACGCATCAGTGATACCTTTGGTCTTGCTGATGTCCATGGGCGACGGAGACCACTTGCCATCAGGTGGCTCGTCTGCTCGTTTGTCGGGTGTTAACATAAAAAAAATGGAATAAGAATTTTTCAATTAGGTGCCGATGTTTCCTTTCGCATACACCGACAGGCACATAAAATACCTATTTATAATATATATTATTATTAAGGTATATATTATTATTACAAACAAAGAGGATGAAATGTATCCTAAAATCGGACGAAGAATAGAAAAGTTGAGATAGCATTAAATTAAAATCACGATCGAATTTTTATTTCAAATAATTTTAACAATTTTTTTCATTACAAGGTAGAGTTTGACTACAATTTCACCTATTGGTAAGTGAAGTTGTAGTCTGGAGTGGAAAAGCGCATTAACTTGGAACTTATTCATTTTTGCTTTGAAGACGCCCGCGTTATAATCGGACGAGAACAGCGAAACACACTCTTGTGAGTCACTAAACTAATCTGATGATAAAAAGTGAGAGACTACTTTAGAGTCTTCACTAGGAGATTTGTTCTTTATTTTAGCCTCAGGTGCTTATCATTTTCATCCATCTTACTGCCAAATGCCATCAGCAGTTCTATGTCACTTTCTCTGTTCATGTTTGTGTTCGATCTACTTATATTTACTTGCAAATTATCAACTTGTCACAGATCTCGCCGTATGGGTTCCTTGAACCAGTTAGAAAACGAGAGTTTTGAACGCTATAGTTTGTTTCAATTAATGTAATGTTGTGGCTTGAAATAACCAGAGTCGTATTTAATCGGTTCTGCGCCAGTTAAGAAAATACTTTTATTATTAATATAAACTATATTCTGTTATTGCAAAATTAGTAGGTAAAATAATATGTTACAAACGAAACTTCATACTCATAAATTTGAGGAGTTCTCTCTCTACGAAGCCAAATTGACTTGCGATCTACGAGTGCGACTGCAACTGTGGAAGTGAAATATAGTCTCTGCGGAACTATTGTGGCATTTCACGAACCTGCGGATGCTGACACGTAACAATATAATTTAACAAAATTACAAATCGACTTAATTATTACATGTTCAGTTACTAAATGTAATGTCTATCTACTGTAATTATATCTACACGCATGAATAATTTTTCCACAAATTTTCCTTATCCACAGATACTTTCTGAAATACCTTAATTTATCTCACATACAACTTACTACAACTACAGTATTCAGCAAAAGCAGTTAAACTCTCAACAATTATAAAGCTTATAATCAATATCTAATTCACCTACATTACAGCGCATTTGGTATCACCTTAAATAATAAGAGAATTGATCTTAGATTACAATGTCATCCCACATTGAAAAGATTACCTGTCGTTACTAGCATGAGTGCAATAAATCCTCATGTAGGGAAGTAGGTCATGGCTGCCGTTATCATAAGCGGCTTTTACAACAGTTAAACATTCCAATATTAATTACTCAGTCTTTCAACAAATATGGTCCGTATGAATCCCATTCACAGTTTCGAGCGTGCTGCATTCTGTAATAAAAGGATTATATTTTAATAAGTACATAATATTTTATATAGTAAGGCAGTTTTAAATAATAGTAAGTCACCGAGGGCTTGTCTTAATCGTATACGATTGACTGAGATATATGAAGTTTTCAACAACAGCAAGCTGGTCATAGCTTTTACTACGATTAGGAATTGGAGTATGGTCTAGGTACCTACCATCAATTATGAAGAGGTCACAACTTATTCTTTCCGGTTGGTAGCTTCTCAGCTGCGAATAGGTTGAACCTACCAGGCTTTAATAAGTATAAAATAATATTCCAAGTGTAAATCGGACCTGCATATTTATATTAATATTATAAAGAGACTGCTAATTTTGTGAGTTTGTGTATAATGCAGAAAGTAATCTCCGGAACCGTGGCTCCTATTTGAAAATTTTTTTACCATTTGAAAGATGGATTATTCCGAATGGCGAAATGCTATATATTATGTTTATATATGAATACATTGGCATACCTAATTATCAACCAGAACGAAGTTGGGGCAGACTGCTTGTGATATTATAAAGGTCACCAACAGCAACAGAACAACAGTTGTTTAATTGGTACATTACATATATTTTTTTACTATATACTATGAAATAAAATCTCTATCTGTGTGTCGTCTTAAATTTAAAAAAATACTGCACGAATTTTCAATTGGTTGTGTTATATTAACAGTGATTCACGGAAAGTATTTAGGTGGATTGGGTACAAATGGAAAATATATAAATCTGATTGCATACATTGCATAATAATGTAAATTTAATACACTTAAATAAATTTTCCAAATCAAAACATTTTAGTCTGGAAAGGTTATTATCTGTTGACTGTGAATCATATTAAAATCGTGATTTAGTTACATGGTATGATGGTAATAGATATGAGAGAAGTATTTTAATATTTTTCTTATCCAAGTAATAGCTATCAGAGTGTCAGTTACTTAGAAGCCTGTTAATGCGTTTTAAATGGTTCATGCCCACATACCGAAGCATGTGGCGTGAAATCCTCAATTGCTGAGTCACTAGGCTCGTAGGTTCTTTTTTTGCGTAAAGTGAAACTATTCGGTGTCTCTTTTGCTCACTATGGGCGAGTTAAAATAGTGTAGTGTAGTGTCTCTTTCACTTATTTTAGTTTACCCAGGAACAGTGGTCGATTCTTTTATTCGCTCTCAGTGAGTCACGATCAGTGCGCCAGATGTCTTAAGCCAAATATCAGGACATTTGCTGTAAAAGTCACTTTTCTTTTGCGTTTTGCTAATGTTTCTATAACTGATTGAAATTAAAGAATATAAACAAACTACTGGTTTGCCGTTATATCAATTTAAACGTAAGAATTGGTGTAGGAATTTATGTAGAAGGCAGGGGTATTGATAAAATTCAATACACCTGTTTTAATTGGAAATCGGAATATCTTACTTTTAATATGGCTATGCTAGTCACGGCCGTGGAACTAACCGCAAATTGGCATTAAAACTTGTTTTATCCGAAGGAGCTATTTATTATGAGCTGTATATATTTTAACTGCTGTATGGTGATACCCTGACTCACCTCGGGCCGCGATTGCTACGAATCTTAAATATGTGTGAAATCCTTTCCTTTGTTGCTGAGCAGACAATGTAATAGAAAGTGATCATAATGATAGATGAAACGTTCCTCCGCTTGCCGGTGACACTTTGGATGATTATAAAAGTTTAATACATATTTAATAATAATAGCTAAGTTATTTATTTAGTTATTTATTTAATATGTATTATAGTTTGGAATCTTGCGTGATTCTCGAATAATTGATAGTTTTGTGCATATTAAAGAATTATCACTTACTTTAATAAAACATCGGGAATAAACTTACGTACCAAAAATTATTTTTATAGTTCTGAAAATCCCCTTGGTTGGCAGTGAGATTATGCATGACCAATATACACTTATGTAAAATGATGAAAGAGAATACTTAATCCCAGTGAGGGTTCAGTGATTGTGATGAAATATAAGAAGTCTCTTGTACAGAAATCTTATAGAATTTTTTTATCTGTAATTTTTCGTCCGGACGTTATCTAAGACCGACTGAACCGATTTTGATACGCCTTTCGCAGCGAAGCCGATGAATAAATTCAAAAAATATATGTATATATATTATGAAAGCGTTGCAGTCAAGTCATGTAAAAACCTTGGAAATATTTGTTTCGTTAGCTAATAACGATACAATGGAAATTAAAACTATGACAATCAAATATAGGTTGTGAAGTCAATTGTAGCATAATGTTAATATCACGTCGGTATGAGCCCTTATCGTCGGGTTTTCAGTGCTTCGGTTTATGTGGCATCGTAAAGCCAATTGATGCAATTGCAATTTCGATAACAATTTGTGTAAAAAAAATTGCATCAAAAAAAACATACGGCTAATTTAATATTTTATACATATATATAAGAACTATATTTTCAACAACATTTCCAGGTTGAACACCTGTTTATGACATCAGATTTATTTGCACCCCTTTTTAGTAATTTAGCTGTAGACAGAATGTGTTGGACTCACGCCAACGTCTGACCACGTTTTGCTTTCAAGATTCTTCCCTATTTACATTTTATAAACTTGTATAATGTAATAGTATATGGTTTACTTGTATTTATCTATATAAAAAAAATGTTTAAAGTGGCAGACTTTATGTGAAGTCTTTGAAAACATTATGGAGAACTATTAGCTATGCAGATTTACTTACGATGTTTCCTTTATCGATAATTAATTGGAAAATGGAATTAATTGGAAAAAATCTGATCGAGTCAATCGTGCGGTGACCAAACGTTCTAGTTGCTAGGATTTATTAAAAACCTATGAAGATGTTAAAGATTTATTGGGACTACTTTTATAGAAGACGCCACACGAGTAGTTGATTTCGAAAGCTGAATTTGAAAATTTCGTTACAAATCGTAAGCAATTCAAGCTGATCTCAACATTTGGAATGAGGACAAAACTTGTCCAATGCAGTTGGATTCAAACGTCCTTTGGAATTATTCAAAAGATAATTTTTTCACTGTCGCTGCCGCTTTTTCGAGTTTTTACGAGTAAATATAATTTAACAACAAACCATCGGATTTCCTTTCGAAATTAGTTGTTAATTTTTTATGTATGTAGTTATTACTAACGGTACCTGTATGATAGCCATATTAAAAATATCATAACTAAGATTCTGATAAAACAAAAATGATATGATTTACGCGTAATACTTATATTAGTTGACGAAGAGTGATTTTAGTGCTCAGATTTAAAAGTTTTTAACGTTGATCAGGTAATTTTGTTTTGTAGAAGATAAATGACTAAAAACATCTTTATGATGATAGGGCATGGCTGTACTTTCTCGTGTAAATTGTGTGGCGTGGTATTAATAAAGTGACGCTTATTTATTCTGTTTGCAACTTTCACAGCCTGTCGCTATCTTGTTTACTTATTTCTACTATACGTGCAACTGGGTTTCTGGTATTATAACTCACAGTTCGCAGTAACATTATAAGATGTAAATTTAAGACGCTGGTTTTGTTTACTTTTGAATTTACATTTAGTTACTTTTAATGAATTATACGAAATAAGTTTTTTTTTATAAATTTTTACGCGTCATTTTTTCTATTACGTTTAAAAATTAAAAAAAATACAATATTTTATATGAATATATTATATCTATCTATCGAGTTCATCGTTATCTGTGGCTTTGTACAAAATGGGGAAAAGTTAAAGAAGTGTTTAAAAGATATCTGTTGAACGTTTCTTTATGAAAAACCTTAGCATAGTATGTACACACCTACTATATGTACACACCTACTATATTTGGATTTGTACTGACAAGTTATAACAGTTCCGTGTGTAACTTACATATTAACTTAGTAAACATATTTATAACGGATGACTGGAGCATCACAGGAGCAGAGGAGCGTTTACCTGACTGGCAGTTATCTAGAGACAAGCCTAGTAGATTCTAGAACAATTTTTCCGTTTCCTTTTTGGCTGGCGAAACATCGGTGATGGTGACACCGATGTCTGTGGTTGGCAGAGAAACTTCACACCAGGTGACGATCATCTGTGCAAATTCTAACGACATCTGTAACAGTGGACCTGGCACTAGGCTAAGATTCAAGTTTTGCAACCATTTAGTACTTTTCCATTTACTTATTTCATATTACTTGCTTTTCATGTTTTCATTCGTTTTCTTTTCATGTTTTTTTTATAAAAAATAAAAAAGGTAGTATCGGAAAAATATCGGTGGGTAGACTTAAGTTACGAACGTGCCTCTGCAAAATATTATGCGGTTATTAAATTACTGGGAATATTGATTGTTTTGAAGTATAAACCTCCGTTTGTTATCATCAATTTTCTTCGGAACATTTTACAAGGATAAACGCAGCTTGTTACTCTTCCAAATAGTAATAAAACATTTCGTTATATGTAGACTATATCGAGTAAAAGTGGGAATATAGTTGATACGTTCCTTCACATGCAGTTTCAAGGCCTTGTAATTACACACAGCATTGCCTTGTCGCGTGTTCAGCGGTATATGTTCGACGGAAACGTGACGTGATGATCACATGCTTTCTAGCCACAAATATGTATTTACAAAGAAATAACTATGAACTTAGCAGACTTCAATTTGGGTTCAGAATGAAAAAGGTAAATCATTAAAATTGCTTTTCATTTAAATTATTCTAGTAATTAGGACGAGACGAGTTTGCTCTACGTCCAAGTTAAGTGATCCCGCAAATCAAGTGAAGTCTTCAGGATTCGATTTACGGCCAGGGTAGCCGTTTCTAATTGATACGTGAAGAGAAAACTTCATATCTCCTCTTCCCCTGTTTGTAAGCTGATTATAGTATTTTAAAAGTTTTTATTTCACTTGCCGTGTTAGTATGAGTGTGTTTGTAACAGTATTAATTGGAAAGTTTATTTTCAATGTATACTATATACTGAAGATTTATAATAATTGCTATCCGACGGCTTATTCGGCTAACGGCAAGCTTTAACGGCTAATTCCGTAATACTCTACGAGAGACTCCAGTCCTGCACGCACCTCTAATTTTCGAAATCATATGTGTATTACAAATTAATTATCACTCGTTTTGGTGAAAGACAGCAGAAATGCAAACCTGGTAGTGGGACAATATAAGTTGTAATTATGATGACATACATTATGTTTATATAAATTTTATTACCTATGTGTAATCGTTCGACTGACCACCTCCGATTCGGCTGGACTGATTTTTATGAAATTTTGTGTGTGCGTTATTAAGAGAGGCTCTCGATGGTTTAGATTCACAATTAGACCCGGGAGTATGCGCTGCGATCGGCTTCCGGGAGTATATTGCAGAAAAATTGCCAGAATTTTAGTCTGTTGTCTGTTTGTCTATGCGTCTGTGCGTGCTAATCTTAGAAACGGCTTAACACATTTTGTTATAGTTTTTACGATATGAAATTTCGGATCGAGATATGGATACGGATATATGAATAACAGTTTACCGGTTTCGGATACGGTTAAGGATATGAAATTATTTCGGATTATCCGATTGTGTCGAATAAGTTCGGTCCCGGATATTAGATTATTTAAGACTTAAAAAATATATAATGTATTTAGAAAGTAACAGTTTGACATTCTTTCTAGGTATTATTTAGTATTATCATCATGAAAAAAACCTGTATATATATCGGCTTAAACAGCGTAAACCGTGTTAATTTAGACTCGGCACATATCAGAAAATATTCGATTTATTTTTTTATGAGAAATTTGCTTTAAAAAGCTATAAATTAATATATTTCTCAGTCATAGAACGACAAAAACCCCGTCCTAAAACAATGCAGGTGCTATTTCTAAGCCTAATGCGTAGTTTTTCTGAAACGATGAGTAGACGGTTTGCAAGAATACAATGTGTCTGCTGTTATTATTACGCATACAGCTGTAGTAGACAATGGTTAATTAATTGTCAATGATCTCAACAAAGTTATGAAATGTGATTAAACGGCACGATGAGAACATCTCAATTATGTGTAAATTAGTTTAAAGTTGATACCTGACATTAACTTACTTGAACTGTTTACGAAGTTAGCTTCTTAGCTGTTCGCTTTTATAGTTTCAAACTTGTAAGGTACCTGCGATATACCTATACTTTGTAGCGTTTTAGTATTTAAGTAGGTACCTGTTGTTTATAGTTGGGATGATCAAATTTTGGTAACTCCTAAGTAATTTATTGCCGTCTTCAAAAAGGAGGAGTCAATATAAGAAACAATTTTGGATAATCCACCCCTTACAGGCAAATACGTCTTCGGGTTGATTGATGTCAGATTTAGTTTACATATATAGTTTACATATTTCTACTTACTCCATCTAACAAGTGTTAATACATATTTAAATTTTGAATATAGAATAATATTTTGTATCTATAAAAGAGCCCCTTGTATACCTAACCTAAGAGTGAAGCTGGAACTCTTGGCTTAAAAGTTGTTTGCTACAAAATGCACAAATGACAGGTTAATAAAAGTTCGAAGGTTCAAACGACCACGGTAACCGCTCACAAAACGGTAAGTTTTATCACGCGTAGGGTCTGATTCAAATTGCATCTAATATGTACATAGTTATGATTGTGCCTGGTATATAATTTTGTTAGGTAAACTCATGTTGATTGAGTGATAAGAAAATAGTTGTACAGGACACCAAGATTAGCTGGTTTATATAACTTGTGTGTGTTTCCATTGTTTTATATCTAAATCTGACTAAAGAGTTTTTAGGTCTTTACGAAACTAAGGGAAATCTAAAATTAATAGCATGTCACACAAAAAATATCAGTTCAGTACATAAACGTATTGTATACCTAGGGAGTAAAGTAACACCTTGTCGCCAAACATCAATAAATAATGTGTAATTAATTTGCCAGTGACACTTGAATTGTAACGTTGAATCGAATGATTTTACATATGTTTAAACTATTTAATATATGATTGCAGCCATGTTTGACGTAAGATTAAGGCGACTGAAATCTCTCGGCTACTTTCTGTTATGATGATTGATCGATCAATGCTATTTTCGTCAAATCAAAAATACACTAAAGTGCAGTGGAAACAAGTCCTTTAATTTATGCAGCCGTAGTAAGTACGTACTAAGGAGCTCGCAGCATTTGCTCCAAATCGTTCACGCAACCATCTGCGGCTTCCTCAGTTCGCGTGTCGAGTTAGGAACTATTTTGAATACGTAATTGTTTTATTCCCCTGCAAGTCTCTTTTGAGCAGGAAACGACATGTTTTCTTCGATAAACATTTATTGTGAAGTAAATCTACCTTGCAGGTTTTAATGTAGAGTATTTCACGGCGTTTCCGTCGATTAACTCGTAATGGACGGAAATCTTCGATAACTTACATTATTATAACTATTTAGTTTACGTGCAGCATTCAATAACGGATTTTAATAATATTGTGGATATATTTTATACTGATTTGGATATTATACGTGGCTTTTGGCGTGTTCTGAACATATTAAATAAATACGCGATTAATGTACTGATGTTTGGTTATGTTAGTCGTATTGAAATCTAATTTATTTTTGACTTTTTAATTGGAAAACTTTTAAGTTTTATTTTTACTCACTATTTTTATCTCATACATATTTCATTATTGTTATTTATCGTAGTATAATTACATGTTTATTTTCTTTCAAATAATAAACAACATGGTCGACTCTTCCGTGTATGAAGTTAACATTCAATTAAAGGCTATTAAAGTACACGTCAAATGTGTCAGAAATCCTTAATCACGCTATTGAAATTTTCTACATTGCTTGCATATGTATAAATGTTGAATTAGACCAAGTGGGAAACGGCCGCATCTCTTGTATGATTATCTAACCTGGTGAGAGATCTCCCTTTGCCGATTATCGATAATCGAATATAATGCAATCTATACATTTAATAAAATTCTAACTGATCGGTGTCTGTACATGAAGAATATATGAGAAAAACTTATCGATTTCGTTGTGGTTTTCACTAATGTATTGCAGTAAGCATCACTTAATATTTAAAGTTCGTTTCAGTTCAATTCGTCCGTAAATAAAAACGTTATAAAGAGATAACTCCAGTTCTAAAACAAGGCAGGGCTATTGTTAAGCTTAAGGCGTATTTTTTCTGAAGCGAAGCGAGGACAGTTTCCTAGTATATAATATTTCCCAAAAAGGCAAAAAAAGGTCTGAAAAAAAATTACATCTTGTCAAGCAAATAATCCTGTTAGTAGGGAAATAAAATAAATAAAATTTTAGAATCAGTGCCATCTATATTGCCGCTGGTCGCCACATTAATAAATAAGAATATGCTGATCTATAATTAATTTGTGGCTGACAATGTATTAATCTCATCAGTGGATACGAGAACAGTACATCCAGTGTTTATTTCTATAACCAGAAAACCTACGCCTTACGCATGAAAAAATATTACATCCGTTGCGTTGAAAAAAAAAATTATCAATAAGATTAAAAAGTTTTTTTTTATCAAATATAATATATTATAATCAAATATAATATATACAATAGCTTATTATAATAGTTGCAGCCAGGCAGTAAAAAATATTTACTACCCTCTCAAAAGAACGTCTATAACACATTCTATTTTCTATTCCGCGGGAACAGATCCAGTTATCAGGCATAAATATATCCTAGATGACCCATATTATCAGCTACTAATTTGTCAAGTAACATTCAAATCTGTTCAGTGGTTTTACTGTGATACGTGGACAGATAGACAGACAAGATTCCAAGAAAATATGTTTTGACGTTTATATCCGGAACAAAGTCTACCCACATTAAAATTTCCAAAAAATATTCTACGTACAGATTCGATTGCCCTTACAGTTTTATGATTAATATAGATACACTAAGAAAAGTACGCACATTACCTTACTTATAATTTTTAATTATAAATTATTTATAGTTTTCAACATCATTATTATAGTTAGGATCTTGAATAACATGGTACAATACGCTCCCATGCGTTTCAATTACGTGAAGCGACTCGTACCCGTCACTGGGCCGCTAATGCGTTAAATTCAATAAAACTACCAAATCATTTTAACCGATTTTATACCAGGAGGTCAGAAGTAAGAACCTATGCATTGTCACGCGATTATATCGATGAGCACTTTAAGAAATTGGACCCGTAAAGGGGTCGAAGAGTTGTAAATTTGATTCCACACAATGCGAACGGGCGCTTTAAACATCTTTAATTATTTATCTCATCATCTTTCAGTAACAGTATGTTAATACCGGACGCTGATTAATTTGAACATTATGCTTGGGATTCTATTAACGGGACTCGACTGCAATGGAACGATCCGATAAGTTAAACTTATTTATTGACATAGTTCTACATATTTGCGTAGACGTTAAGGTTGCGTAGCCGATGACAGAAAGGTTGTAAAGGAGTTCATGTTACGCACATACCTTACCTTTATAAAATATTGTGATTTATAAAAAATGGATAATAGTAATTAAAAATAGATAAAAGTAGAATTACCATAAAGGTAATAGCCGTCAACCGAGCAGATGAACTTCTTTACGGTAGGTGGCTACCCTCGCTTAGCATCAAAGGTGATGCCGACGATTTAAAGATAAAACTGCTTGGGCATGAGTTAAATATATATTATGGCCATAAGTAGTACTAACAAGTGCTTTGGATAATTGTGAGTAGGAAAAAAAACTACTTGGGAGTTTTTTGCCATTTCTTCCGGGACTAGTCACGTTAGGGGCTAGTTGGAGCGATGGCGTAGTTTGATGTTCGAAAAACGTTAGTAAAATTCAACTTCGAAAAAATATTATTTAATTGATTCATTTATTTCACTTACCGTTAAACTCATTTTATTTGTTAGAATTATGTATTGATAAATCATAACGGCGAAGCTACAAGTATAATGATTTTTGTCGTAATATTTTCTGAGTATTTGTCCACAAAGAAAAATATATCCATGTCACTGTAAAATTTATATTTTTTATAATGGTAGCAAACTTTTGGTATGTACGTGTATGATGTGTACTCAGAAACACTGCTTGCTAGTAAATATTTTAACAAGAAACCGACTTCAATTTGAAGAAAGTCAATTTCATGGTTTCATCTCCTATTTTTCAACCTTGGGGTGGTATTATTTTTTAATAGAAGTGGGTCCAAACGTGGATTATGCCCTATTAAACAAAAAAGGAATATTCTAAATTGGTTAATTAATGACGGAGTTCTGAGTTATTAGACAAAAAAAATAGAAACAAATTGAGAAGCTCCTCCTTGAAGTCGGTAAAAAATTAAAATGTTTTTATTGCTAAGTCATTTTTTTTTAATGGGCAGATTACTTTATTATTACATTAGATAAATATCTTACTTTGGTAATATTGTTTAACAATAATAACACCTTCGTTCGATCTCGTTTTTGAATAGCATTTGAATTTGCCGTTATCCTGAACCAATTGTAACCGACAATCTAGATTGTGTTATACGTTACAGTGAAGTCCAAGAATTATTTTTAGGAATTAAAAATATTCTTAGTTATTTGTTTTTTATAAAATCTCTATCCCAGTTAGTTTCTACTGGACCTATTTATCGTTTAGGTACGAGTCTATCAGTATGGAGCTCAACATACATATGTATTACTGGACTGCCGGTATTCGTCAATTCGCATGCGCGTTATCAATGCAATGTTTGCAGTAAGCATAACGTACTCAACGGTTGTACCCTCACACGCCATTCAGAACGGCAGCTACTCGTTTGGGGCAGGTCAAAATAACTCTGATACATGTGGAATGTTTTATGCATCATGAATATTGATTGTGAAATCTTAGCGGAGAGATTTCGTCATGTGAACATTTCGTTCTTTGTTACCTCATTATGACGAAATATATTAATAAATAATTTATTTGATCCGTAACATTTTGGCTAACATGTAAATTTCTTTAATGTTTCTGATCGGTTATTCTGTTATCTTGCAGATCAAATTCCCTGCACATTCTGTGGTAAGTTAGTTAACAGTGGTAGTGTTACATTCGCTCACTGTCAGGTCCGGATTTTCCTATAGGCTAACTAGGCTTCAAGATCAAGTAGAATCGATATTAAAATTGTGAGGAGTCTACATTCAAATTGTTAGCAAAATTGAAATTACAATATTTTAAAAACAGTGAACACTAAAATATTAAAATAATAAAATATTGACGTGCTTAAAAAAAACGAAGAGCCTAGGGCCAATTTTCATTTAAATCCGGCACTGGCTACTGTGATTATTCTAACCATAAAAATGGATAGAACATAATCAATAGTTATCGTTGTAGTACCTTAATTTAATCGTAGTAATTAAATACAAAATTCTTATTAACATATAATAATGACATAACCGCGGAATCGGTTGTGACTCTGAATGAGGCTGCATATGGCACAACGTTATTTGGCTAATTATGAAAATCATACGGGAAATACGTTTGTTGATTACAATATACTTATGACATTATTAATAAACCAGCCTAGCTTTGATAAAGAAAATTCTGCGGAAACATCCATCCATATCATCAATCATCTTAATATGTACAATAGGATTTATTTAACGTTAATACTATTAGAAGTGTTCCAAAAAACAGGCAAAACCTCAAAAAAACATGTTTAGGCATATAGGTAGATAACAAAATCTACCTACATTAAAATTTCTAATAAAAATTTGATATACAGATTAAGCTCCGTAACAGTTTTATTATTAGTATAGATAACATATTTTTCCAATCAAGTGATAACGCGATACATCGGAAGCTCTCGACATCTATAATAAATTAGTGAAAGTGAGTAAGTTACACGGAACAGCCTTGACGCCAATAGTGATAGCGGATATCAATATCAACAAGAAGTCTAACTCCATAAAACTGTACCGAAAGGTAGCGGTTTAAAAAATCCAGTTGTGAATGAACTCTACAGCTACGTGAATGTTATCATGTAATGTGTAACCTTGGAAGTGTGGGACCTTCAGTTAAATAAATGTTAGTAGAAATCACGTGAGTCAACAATAATGGATTAGATTCGGAAAATAACTTATGTTAATAAAGACGTTTTTTCTAGTCTTACTAAAAACATACTAATAAGTGTTTAGAAATATAGCACGACTTTATTACTGATATATACTTATGAATAGAGAAAGAAAAGATGATTTTAAATTTTCCATCTCTTAAATAAATGCCTTTTATTTTACAAGACGATAGATGATGCGGTAAATAATTAATTAAATCAAGTAATAAATTTGTTAGCGGTAATAAAATATAAAGTCTTGTATAATGAACTTACCTCGAAGATGTATATAAGTAACTGCTTGTTGTGATGTAAGGTAATTAGTGGTATTTTAAAATATGTTGAAATAAGAAAAATAAAAGTTTTGGCATTAGATGTCTAAAAAGAAAAAAAGAAGAAGGTATGAATGTAAAATTTAGACGAATTAATACTATTTCAGATGAAAGAAACTGTGAAATTAAGACGATAATAAATAGATTTATCAAGACTCAGAGACTAAGTTGACTCAGAGATCGCTAAATGTTTCCAGTAATATAAAAAATCTGTTTCACCACCATAAACCCATGAGTGTAATCGAGGAAAAGGAAACATTATTATTGTTGCCATATTTTTTTTATATAACTAGTCGACAAATGAGCAGACGAACCCCTGATGGTAACTCACAGTCACCCATGTATTAGTACAGTATTAATAACACCAAAAGCATCTTGGACGTGTTACCGATCGAACATGACGCTGATTTTTAGTAGGTCTCCAGCACTGCGACCGAAACCCGTAGGAAACATTTCACGGACGATTTTACAAGGACGGAGGTAGCTAGCCAATCGGGTAAATTATTTTACCACCACGCAAGTATCGTCGGAATTCAACTGAGTGGTGCAGAACCCAGCGACTTCCTACAGAAGGGACCTGTCGCCATAGCCTCGTCCGAAATTCAGCAAGGTGCACCACGAGCAAGGAAGGTTGGCTTGAGCTTAAGGGTGGATGGAGACCATTATACTACAAATAATCTAACATAATATGTAGCAGCTGATTCTCGTGTCAGTGTTTATTTATATTGATTGTTTCAATGTTTCACTATGGTTGTTTATACAGTCTACTTATAACTGAGCCATTATGTATTGCATTACAGCCGTCAAAATGATTAAAATGACGGCATCAGTACGTGGTAACGATAATGGTCTAAAAATTTTGGAGTATGATGCAACTGCGTGTGCATTCCGGCGTGCGCACCGTTACAACCCGGACCTGGGTTGCGTAACCGAACGCATTCGGTTATGTAACATTCTATGACCATCACACTACGTCATTTTTATTCTGGCGTTTTTATTATTATAATGATTTTTATTGTTTAGCCACTTATTTTTTATAATTACATTGCAATTCTTTTTTCTAGTAAAGTAAAAAAATCTTGGCCTTCATATGGATAATGTTTTAAATGGCGCGAGGAAATTTATGAAGTATAGTATGGAATGGAGTCCTTCAATTGCTTTACCGTCTGAAGAAGTTTCTTCCATATCATACTAAATTAATACTAGTGCACAGTCTTGTTCTACCAATCATTGATTATGCGAATGTGTGTTACCCGGAGCTAACAGATGAGCTTTTTAATAAATTAGAACACCATTTAAATAACTGCATCAGATTTATTTTCAACCTTCGTAAGTATGATCATGTTTCTAGCTTCCGAAGCCAGTTAAAACGGCTCTTGGCTCTGTATTCTAATTAATATGATCCATCTTCTCCTCTTATCTAACGGAAAAAAATCAGTATGCTCAACTTCTGGCAGAGAGCTACGCTCATCCAGAAATCTAAAAGTCTCTCTTCCGCCACATAATCGTGATTTTTTTCGGTAATTTTTTCACTGTTCAGGCGATACTGCTATGGAATGCCCTACCACTTAACATCAGAAACTCTCCTAGCAAGAATGTTTTTAAGAGATTATTGTGGGAACATCTGTTGAATGTATCCTTCAACTCATAGGGTTGTCAAGTAATATTTACATTCACCTTGTTTATAATATTTACGTATTATAGGACATAATCGAGAATACTTTTCATACCGGTAAATGTTAAAAGTTAAAAGTTAATATGTACATTAAGCGAGCAGTAAATAAAATTTTGACTATCTTATTGTGATAAATTTATTCGTTTCTAATTCACAGATCTAGAATAATACATTCATAAAACAATGTGGGTGCTGTTTTTTAAAGTAAGGCGTATCTAAGTTTTCTGAAGCGAAGCTACACCTACTAGTAGTACTAATAATATTTGCAAGTAGTATTATGATTAATTTAAAGATCAGAAAATCAGCTGTGAGTTTGATGTAGTATGTTTGATAACCTTAGAGGTTAAAGAATTATCGTCCTGGTACTATGAGTTTGTCGTGTCGGCGGATTTAACATGGAAAGAATTTATAATAAAAAATTAATTATATAACTTAGGTTATAGTGCAATATTTATTTCTTTTATATTATAAAACAATACATACAAAATAAATAATACTAACTCTTTATTATAATATAATGGACAATTAAGGAAAATGGAGAGTGCAAAGGAATATAGTGATCACATACATCCCTTAACTATTCTGTACAGACTTACGTAATGTCTAATCAGGTTAGAATTTACACATCTTTGATATATGATGCAAAGAATATACTTTATATTTTATAGAGATGAAGATATCTAAGATTTTTTTTAATTTAAATTTGTAACATTTGAGGTATGTGCTGGATTTGAACTTATCGTATATTAATTGAGCGGTAGATTGATTTTCAGTTTAAATACCACCAACCTAAGTAAAAAAAGGAAGTGAGTAAGCCTAAGGATATAATTTGTTGCCTGTTTTATTATTTGAATTATGCTTATATGTGAATGTTTTTTATTTACACTGATAAATATATACATACATCGTTTAAGGAAATGTAGAAAGTTTTACTTGTTGAATTGCGGTCATAAATATTTATGTGTTGTAATGCGTTAAAATGTTTTAAAAGGGCATAGTGTAAACCGTGTGGTAGTCTAAACGTTGCACAGCGCGGACACGACGCCGCCAGCGCACCAGCCGTCTCCAACGGCCTTGACAATGTCGTCGTTTCGGCAATGAGGCGCCATCTCGTCAGAAGCCGAGGGAATCATTATATATTACCAAACATTAAAGTTGGCTATGTCAAGCTTTAATCTATTATCATTAATAGTAAAAGATTTTCTCAGTAAACGATTTTTTGAACGAACATTGATTATAGTTTTTTTTATTATCAAACCTAAAGATTGTTGAGTGAATGTGTGTATGACCTATGGAGGACAGTAGCGAAATGAAACTGAAGTTCTTCTGAATTCTATTTCAGGCATATATTATGACTGATAAATGTCATTGAAGCATGTCTTAATCGATAAATGAATCTAATTTACTTTAAAATTTATTTATTTATTTAATGTTGTATTCTTTCACAACTACTTCTCTTCCTCCTTACCTTATTGGAAAACTGCATATACCAACTCCCGGTGACCTTCCTTACCGCTTTGTACAGGACTCCGGGATTTGCATCGGAACGCCACCGGAGTCCTGAGTGCGCGCCCCGCTGGGCTCTGCTCGTGATGAACTTCCGCTCATCCCCCAACTTCTGATGTTTACGGCGGTACGCGGCAACATATATCGTTGTCCTTCCCGGGGTCGTAGACTGGACGGTTCAAGTTCCCACCCTAGCCGCCCACAACTCCGGAAGCCCCCTTTTAGTCTCTTCTTACGACAGGCAGGAAATACCGTAGCCCTATTCTGGTCTCGAGCTACAGGGACACCGCGTTGGAGGACGTTATGTACGTCTCCGGCGAGTTCATCTCCGCGCGGGTTCAGCGCGCTTCCTTATTCGTTTGGCGTTTTCTTTTGCAGACATTACGTCCTTGCAGAAGGTGATCATGCCATCCCAGGCTTCTCTGCGTTGAATAATCGCCCCGACGATGGCCACTAGGCAGAGATCCGGGCTCAATTTCTCGACAAGGTTCCACCGCTGAGACTCCCATGGGCTGGGCAGTACTGCAGCGTGTGCTGTGCAGAATCCTCGTCGTCTCCGCAATACCAACACTGGACTGTCTCCTCTCTTCCTATTCTATTCAGGTACCCACCGAAACAGCCATGGCCGGTGAGTATCTGAGTAAGGTGGAACGTCACTCGTCCCCCACTCTGCAGCCATGCCCAAAAGTTCGGCATGATAGAATCAACCGCCCGTTGAGGGGCCGACACACCCAGTTACCAACTAACCCCTCTAGATTCCGTGCAGAGGCGTGCTGTTTCAATTGTCGACGATGCCAACCTTACAGACGGCTGTAACACCGTATACCGACTGTTCCGACGAACTTTTCAACTGGATGCTGCGCGTGTCCATAGGCGACGGTGACTACTTACCATCAGGTATCGTGTTTACCCTTTTTTATATAAAACAAAATAACATGAATTTACTTCCTCGTTAACTGATACAGTTACAGAATATTTTTGAATAAATTTCAAGACTCTCTCCGAGCGTTTCTGCGTTTTGTTAAAGATGATAATTCACAACGGAGATTCCTGTGCAAAATTTATCATTAACTTCTTTTAAGTTACTGTTCTCGAGAATGTTAACTATTATCAATTGTTCTACTTGTTTATAGTAATGTTTTTTCTATGCAAAACTTCCCTAAACACTACCGCCATACTTTAGAGGTATTATTTAACGCAATAAACAATTAGTCTACTTTGCAAATGTACGTCTTCTATATTGAAATAGTAGTGTAGTTATAGCCAGTGACTAGCATAAAGCCATTAGCTATATTGGCTTTGAAAAGTATAATATGGTGATTGGTAGGCTCGTATTCAACTTAAATATCAGAAATCAGTAAATCTATTGGTTTCTGTCAAAAGATTGAATATATTGAATGAATATATTGAGAGCTTGTGAAAAAAAAATGTGATCACTATTGTTCTGGCAAGAAGGAAGCGTTGTTTAACTCGCTCCGACACTTTAAGTAATCATCAAAATTTTTATGGTTGATTCTAGGCGGAGCATTGTAGCTAGCCAGGCAAGTAAAGAACGCTACCATCATACGTCATTACTGGTGAGATTTAGCTGGGTGGTATAGAGCCCGATTACCTTAAACTGGAGGAATTTAGTGCCATTGTCTCGTTCGTTCATTAGCAGGGTGCACCACGAGCAGGGAAAGTTGCTGTGTATTCAAGGATGGATAGATTTCATTTCATTCTACTTACCACTTTTGAGTGACAAGTGACAACAAGTTAATTAATTCTTGTGACTTGTTCCAGAATAAGCTGTTATAGATATGTGCAGGCAAAGTTGATTACTTTCCTAGAACTTTGAGAAAACTCACAGAAATTTTGGATCCAGCTATCTTTACGAAACTCGACCGTGGTTTAATTTAGTGATAATCTTTTGTTGTATTGAAGTTGCCAACCAGTTGTCAAAGTTAATTGGGTATTGCAACCCATAGCCATATATAACTCATAACTAACGCCAGTCAAATTAAAACGATGCCTGTATCGAAATTGAATTGTAAATTGCCAATTCTATCACAACTCGCCAGATTAACGTTTACTCTATGTTTCCAGATTAAGTTGACTATTGTGATTGCATTTAACTGACTATGCGTCAATAGTGTATAAACTGTACGAGAATATTATTTGTTATATTAGTTACATCGAGGTACGATAGTATTATACAAACATAATTTCTGGTCTCGACACTTTGAACAGGACCTTAGACTTCTTCAAAGAATCGCGATGGGGGTTTATGACCATTAGTTACGTTGGTATACTGTCATCTATGTTTACGACCGACTTCTCTAGGCTTCCGAAAAAAACAATTCTAGTAAACCTAATAATTAACCTAACAACACGGTCGGTTTTAGGTGAAAACAAGAACATCTACTTACTATATATACAATAATGTTCACGTTCGGTAAGTTCATAGAATGCAAACAAACGCCAAAACAGTTTTATGTTTATGTGTTTAACGAAATAAGAGCTTAAAAAGCGAGTCTGGATGGGCTTCAGTAAATTTAATCCGTGTTTGTGTACTTAAATACATTACGCGTGATTGTTTGTTGGAGGGCGGCCAAAAGCCCGATATATATGCGATGTACTCGTAGTATGTACTCGAACCTTTAGATCGCAGCGTCTATTTGTCTATCTTGCGCACGGAAGTATGCTAGGTTAAGTCCATCACAGATTTGCCTATTATTTGGTTTTGTAATTGTTTATCGATAGATAACTCAATATAATCGATAACTGACCAATTGCTGGGCATAGAGGGAAGCAGATGGGAATAAACCGCAGTAACACCACCAAAAGGGCAAGAGATTGACAAAGTGTATACGAGTTTTCCTCATGACATTCTTTCGTCAAAGCAAATATTTAATTTGTAATACGTAAATAAAATTGAGAAATTAGACCTGCCTTTTGTTACAGCTCTGTTGGCTCTCTACCATCCAAATTGATTTGAACGATACTTGCGAAAGGTATTTATCACTCTCTTTCTAAACTCAACTGTGAATCGTGTTATGTTGTTGTGTTGGAGGGCGAGTCAATACAAGCTCAGCCCTCACTCGTTTCATTCCCGACAATAGATCAGTGACGACTCCTTTGTAACACATGTTTATCGATGACAGTGACCACTTACCATTCAATGACCCGTTTAATCGTTGGCCAGTTATTTCCGTATCTATATAAATAAAAATCAATTGCCACCATGCAATGGAAGTCCCAATCCCCCGCTCTACCACTTGACCCCCTTGAGTAACTGCCCGGGTATAGAGAGTTTCTTCGAGTCCCGCATTTCCCAGGCTTGGGCCGCTCGCGAAGGAAAGCAACTACTGATGTATCTAAGATCATTTAAGTACACCTGTATTCATATGACTGATATTTTTTGTATGCTTGTGATTGTCAGAACAATGTTTGTATGAAATGAAATCCACCAGAAAATTCAGCAAATTGGTTGGTATTTTTGTACAATTTTAATAATTTGACGTTCAGTTTGACAGTTTTATTGAATGATAGAATCAGTTGGATGAATCCCTTCTCGATGACCTGACTGATCAATTATCAGAGATGGAATATAAAATAAATGAACCTAATATTTATTGCTCAGTGCACTTCTAATTTTGTTTATTATTAAATTGCATACATGCGAATTCGGAGCAGGTCTACTAAATAATAACAATGACTTCTTAATAGCGTTACGCCCCACATAAGTGGTAGTACCCTCTGGGATAAACTGGTTGTCACAAAATCTAGCAGACTTTAAAGATTCCTTGTAAACAAAGATGGATATAAGCCATCGTTGCGTATCATGTCATTCTGTAACTTATAATTTTTTACATGATTGCATATTGCATTGAATCTGCACGTTACAATATTCTATTGTTCTTGATGATACATCCATGCTGTTGCAAGATATTTGTTTATGTCATTTGGGTCACTATGTATTTATTAGGTCAAATTTATTTCATCACAATGTTAATCTTTATTTTGTTATTCGTGAAAATTATGAATAAACGATGGCTATTTTTATAACAAGGAAATTCGCTTTTGTTTCGGTGCGATAGAAGAAATTTTTTTACAAAATTGCTTTTTAAACTAATTGTGTCCGTAGGTACGTCACAGGTATTTTCAGTTAAGATTTACAGTATACAATTTTATTCTGGAAAGTAGGTATTATATGAAGAATGCAGTAGTAAAATTACAGATGAAAAATTTAATGAAAATGATTAGGGGAAACTTATATAGGTAATGGTGAAACGAAAAAAAAATAATGACAAGTATATGGGGTATTCAAAACACAATCTCAATTAAATATGGGGTATTCAAAATACGATTAAAATTAAGTTTGATTATCATGAATAAACCGTAAAACCTCCTTTTTGATTAGTTTTATATCCTGTAAAGTTAAAATTACCTTCAAAAATTGCCATTTTTTTTCTTTTTTGAAAATTTAATAACATTTTACCCGGCTGCGAATCGAACTCAAATGAACCGTCGTTCAGAAAATGCGTTAGTCTGTGCTTAGAAGGCAGGATTACTACCAAGTTTGTTGAGAGCACAGGTTAACTTCAAGAAATTCTACTCTGCGGCAGATAAAATCAAACTCACTATAGTATAACATGAAATATTCAACAACACACAACAACATTAATGTGTATCGATAGTGATGCTGCTGTTTAAATACACAATTGAATTTACGATTTGTATTATATCAATAGGTAGCTCGATTGTGTATTGATGTTTTACTTCCAAGAATTGATAAGTGTAGAACGTACGTTGTATCGTAGTGTTGCCAGACACAGTCGCTACAGACGTTGCGTGTTAGACGTTTGTTTACGTGTGCTTCTAGTCAAGTTTGTATTGCTAAAAATGTTTACTCTGTGTTTAAAGCTGGCTCACGTATTGGTTCAGACACTGACACTAATAGATGGTTAATGTTTTTTTATTAACGCCCGCCTTGGGTGGACAAATGGAGGATAGCTGTCAATATCGGTAAAACGGTCTCAATCTTGTTCTCCAAGCAACACAAAGCAACGCCGCCGCTGCACCTTCGTGGACGGGAGGTGGTATGGCAACCGACCGTTAAGTATCTGGGATGTACCATCGACAATTCGATGCGGATGGCGCAACATTGCCGCCACGTTTTACAGCAGGCACGTGCCGCGCGAGCTGCACTCCGCCCGGTGTTTACATTTCATTTACCTCTACGAGCCAAACGAATTGTGTACTATACGTACATTTGTTTACGACTGACGTACGCGGCGCCGGCAATGTACGCATTGACCTCGTGGTGGCAACGAAAGCTGCTGCAACGGATGCAGAACACCGTCCCGCGAGCGATCGTGGGGGCAGGTCGCAACGACGTCATAGCGCGCGACCTCCGAGTACAGTCAATCGAAGACTATGTGGTGCAGTTGGTAAGGTTGATGTACGATTGAGCCGATATAGGACTACACGTGGCACTTCGAGGGATTGCACCCCTCCATGCGAGACTGCCAGAGGGGTTCCCACTTCCACGCGAGCTCTTGCAGTCGGACTAGTCCCCGCCCACCTGGGGGACGTCTGGCTATGAACTTGGCACGGTTGACGGACTTTAGGACGCCTGCTTTACGGCATGGTCCATGGTCATATGCTTACAAGTGGTCACTGCAGTCCATGTAACACCAAAGCTATCATTGATGCGTAGTAGATCAAGAACGAAACGGAGGATCTTCTCATTACTGTCCCTCAGATACTGAAATCTAATTATATAAAAAATCTGTTGCATGGATGCACATGCGCACATACAAAATGTGGAATGAGCTAGCTACTGGGGTATTCCCGGAGCGTTATGACATAGGGTTTAACAATAAAGGTGTCAAGAGATTTCTCCAATTTCAATGTTTTATTGGTACCTCCTCTGGAGTTGCTAAGTCAAATAGGCGACATTGACCATTTATTATCTGGTAGCTCTTCTGCCTTTTCGCCTGTCCTTTAGATTAAAAAAACATTTTATTGTGGATTCAAGGAGAATAGTATGTATCCGGGCAGGTAAATATACAGTGGCATTAAACTTGGTGGTGCGAATTCTAGCAACCTACAACAGGAGGGATTGACCTTCATTGTCTAATCCGTTGCTTAGTAAAGGACACTACACTACGGGCAGCGGAAGTTGCCAGAATGCCCAGCATAGACGAGTAAGCGGCGTAGACTCGTAGCAGCAATTCAGGTTCAAAGCGAGAGGTCTCGGGAAGCCGGTGTTTCCTTCTGCGATGAAATGATGTTGCAGAAGTCAGCCTCGGAGCAGAAAAGGGATGACACCTCTCGGCCGGAGAATAGGGCGTCGGAGAAGGGCCTGCAGGCCATCTGTCCGCTATAAATGAGACACAGGGGTGTCTGTCGTCAATAACATATGAGCTGACCCTGACATTATATTTCATATAGATCAACTGAGTACACAACCATAATATTGTACAAGATCATTTTAATTATTATTTTTTATAGTTCATATATAGCAGAATTTTTAAAATCATCGATGAAGTTGCACGATGAGTGTTATTAATGATTTCAATCGTTAAATTTTACAATGTGGCATTTGACGCATTAAACGCCTCGTATGTAGTTTACCTAACGTACGTTGAGCCAGAGGCGTCTGGATGGCATGACGGCAGATTGTTTATCAGTTGAATAACGCTAATAAAAACATTATTTCAGGTACACACTCGTGACTCACCTCGCCAATCGTTTGTAAACGTTTCAGCGAGTACTGATGACCAGTACAATAAATACTTCATGATCGGTGAAAAGAAATAAAGAGAAGTGAATATACTAGGCGAGTATGTACTTGTACATTTATTTATCAGCCACTCTGTGCGTGTTACTGTACTGTTTATATTTTATCTGTTATATTGTAAAATAGTACGAGGTCTTGTCTACAAGAACATTGTAGATGATAAAAAATTAAAACAAGATTTAGTTTACATAAATAAATAGTAAAATACACGCGAACGAAGTCACATTTCTTTCGTTTATATAGACGATTGTTTAAAGAAATATATTCTCCAAGAAACATAGCTGTCACATACATGAGTGGCTCTGGCTAAATGAACGAAAAATGTAAAAATATAGTTTTAGTGTTATTAAATATACAGACCCACATAACGAATCTAAGGTAGGACCAAGGAAGCTACCTCGGCAGTGTTACGTTTGTAATTATTTTTCTATTATTATATTTGATGATTAAAATAAAATTCTGCTTTCTACCCACTATTTACGTTACGTTCTGTTACGGATAAGCAAACCCACTCGTCTCCACACACCATGGTATCACACTCTCCTCCTACTTCACTCGTTTAAGTAAGTTTATTTAAGTTTTCAGCACCATCCTACATTTGTTGTAGTTATCTCGACTTCATCAATAAGAACTAAGAGATCGTTATGAATGATTTCCCATAGCATGTATACCACTCATGGAACATTCCCAATCATACGTCATAAAATAACGTATTGGCTGAAGTACAACTGCCACTTTATTATGGTTATTATAACCATGATACTGTTACGAAGGTTCTCGAAGGGTCGGCAGATGACCATAGAGACCATAAACAAAACCAGGTAATGAAATGATCAACCTCGAGAACATTAGGCGGCTCTCGCCTTTATACAGTGAGCTAAAGGGTGAATGTCGCATGCACGGTCGTATTTACCTGAATCTCTATTGTTCTATCGATTTCCGGGTTATTGACTTATCGCGAATGGCTTAGAAAATTCTGGAAGGCCCCAAAAATGATATAAATAGCGGGCAGGATCGTCTGCAGTTCACTCGGATCTGAAATACGAAAGCGAATAGTTTTCTTCCTAAGAAGCGAAATACCTGCAATCAACTAGTGCGATTGCGACTGATGAATTGCAATAAAGTTTCTGCAGAACTAATTTGGCGTTTTAACGAAATCTTGTAACTTTTATCACTGTAATGGTCTCACCGCGACATCTGTAGCGATTTTAGTTTATAAGATTCGAGAACGTCGCAGTAGAACTTCTGTAGAACTGCGTTGGTACAAATTCTGATGGCGGGAAAAAAATCCACAATTGTAATATTGTTATTATATTTTGTAGCCTAGATTTGGCAGTTTGCCTGATGGCGGTGCTCGCCTTGGGAACTTCAAATGAATCATAGTATATCCAAACTGTCGGGTATCCAATATAATAATTGATTCCGCATCTTCCATGAGTTATTTCTGATTTTAATATTTTGACGCTTGAAACTGTTACATACACGAGAAAGATTGATAAAATGATTTATTCCTGACGACATGAGTTGTCAATTGATACGAAGTAATTTCAGTTTGCATTTACTCCTACAATCGAAGGCAGTACATAATCGAGCGATTTCAAAATGGAAGTTAACTACAATTAAAAATTGGGTGTAAAAACAAACAAGTCTCTTTTATATTATTCTCAAATCTCTACATAAAAAATAATTATAAATTAAAGTATCGACAATTCAACATTTTAGTAATCCCTAACATATAAGTAAAGTAAATGGTTTTTCCAAGCACAATGATAAAATACGGTGTACGTTAAAAGAACGTTATGATTTATTAATATTGTGCACCGCGAAGTGACCCACTGATGTGAAAGACTTTATACCTATTGCATTTGTGATTCGTATGTGTGTTGCGGCACATAGTGGGAATATACTAGACACTCGGTTCTCATACATTTTTCCGTTAGTTAATTCACATTGTCGTCTAAAAATAGAGTGCCAAAAATAATTCAATTCCAACTCCAACTCCAACTCCCACTCCCACTCCAACTCCAACCGCAACCGCAACCGCAATCGCAACCAAAACCGCAACCGCAACCGCAACCGCAACCGCAACCGCAACCGCAACCGCAACCGCAACCGCAACC